>PPNP02000011.1:0-487633 GCA_003708205.2 Isabelozyma gotoi | reverse complement strand
TGACTGCAGCAGCAATAGGGGGAACGCGGCGGGTGCCAGATAAGCAGCTTTACTTGGGCCCATTAAGTTTTAGTGAGCAGTTAGCGAGTAGGATGGATCTGAGGCAGTTGCTTGTGAGAGGATGGATTGCCAGTTTAGGCACAATCCTGGTTCTGTGCTCCGATCAAAGTGTAGGTCACAATCTCGTCTGCTTTATTGCTCCTTTTGGATGGCTGGTGTGCCTGAGCACAGTTTACATTGTCCCCAACCGTGCGAGGAAATATATGCCGGAGTCAAATTCTTTGCTCCCCCCCTTAATTGAAATGGCAACAAATGCGGCAGATCTACACGACAAAAATAATTTTCGAGACAGTTTATTAAATATATATGGCAGGTAAGGCTGGCCTAATTGGGACGGCGCATTACTCTATTTATCGGAATCCGGCATAGTGACTGGGGGGCTGCAGCACAAACGTTTGTCTGACGTGCAGTGTCCGTCACTTTTGTCGGTGTCTGGGACGAGCATTTACTTTGTTTAATCCTTGGTTGGGTTGCTGGTATCAGCATCTTCCAGGCCGCGTGCAGTAGATGTCTCTTGTTCGGGGTCTGCCTTATCAGCAACCACCGCGTCTTCTGACACTTCCTTTTCGGTCGATTCTTCCACCGTATCTGTTTCTGGCTTATCTGACACCGGCTTATCATCTGAAGCCTTCACAGTGGCAGGTACGGGCTTATCTGATACCGCTTGATCACCAGAGGCCTTCACCGTGGCTGGTAATGGCTTATCAGCAACGAGTTTGGATGTTTCAGTGATCGTGTCTTCAGCTTCTTCTTCTTCTTCTTCGTCCTCTTCGTCAATAATGGTTTCCTTGGGTAATGTCACTTGACTTTCCAAGTTGATCAACCCTTTGTCTTCCACCACCTTCTTTTTAGGGTTGGTGAGTTTCTTGGGGGTAAATGATGTTTGGAATGAATCAATGTCACTGATTCCGTACTTCTTTAATGCTCTTCTCTTCCAAACATCGATATAATTCAATTTACCCTTCAATTTTTCACCAAATTCCTTACCGTCTACGTCATAATATGTTAATTCTCCTTCTCCTTCATCTTCATCTCCAATCATATAATCATCATCTCGCGAGTTATCCAAAAATCCATTGTCGATATTGATTTGCGACTGGTCGATCTGGAAGTTTCCTTGTTCTAAATCATTAATGAATTCAAACAAAAACTGTTGTAAATTCGATGCTACAACCAATTTGGTGTCAAAATCACGACCAAATAAAATGATTTGTCCCCATTTTCCTTGAGGTCCAGGAGCTAAATCAACAGCAAATTGATTCCCACATAAATCTCTCACAATTGGTATCCAACCTTTATGGACATAATAAGGTTGAACTGCGTTTGGAGGAATAGATTTTTGGTTTAATATGAAGTTATTTTGGTTAATTTGTTGCTGTTGTTGTTGAATTGAAGAACTACCTTCCATTTTAACCATTTGGTTTTGACGTTGCAACAAAAACTGTTGTTTTTCAATTCTTTGCGAAACTTTGGCCCAAATGGAATATTCTTCAACTATACTTTCAATATCCAACAATACTAAACCCATTATTAAACCGGTTGGCTTACCACCACGGAATTGACCATCATGAATCTTGTAAAATTGTCTAAATTCCAATGGTAATGATCCCAAACCTAAATCATTTTCAAATTCATTTAAATCCGCCGTGGTAACTCCATCGTTCAAGTTATCTTCTAATTCCGGATACTCCTCTTCTAACCATGCTTCTATTCGGTTCCATAATGATTCAATCGATGGTAATGGAGGTTGTCCTTGATCAAACGTAGTTAATTGCACGTCGGAGCTGGAATGATGTAAATTTGTATTTGATGATCTTAAACCTGGTCTATAACCTACGGGACCATTGTTATTTTCAATTAATGAATTACTGGATGAATTTAACGTAGATAACCGGCTGATTTCATTTAATCTGGAACTTGAAGAGTTACCACCCCCAACTAAATTACCCGATTGATTAACCGTGGAGTTTTTGTAGGGAGAGCCATACGAAGCGTAATGATCTTCGGTGGTTATGGAATGAATAAATGCTTTAAAGTTGTCGAATACACCCATTATTTCCACTTTTACCTTTAGTTAATAAATAAGCCAAAAAAAGTTGCAACTCAAATTGGATAAAAGGTTCAACCAAAAGTTTATCTGAGGCGAACAAAAAATTTTCTTGAAAAAAACAGCAGGGTGTGTTGGTTGTACAAATTTATAAAAAAGAAGTGATAATAAGTGGCAGTTATAAGAAAAAAATCATCAACAAGCTTCCAAATTGGAGGCGTAGACTTTGACCGACATGCGACATTTCAGGGTGCACAATTGTGATCACGCGTTTCTCTGGTGCACGGGTGTCGGAACAATCGTCCATCCGTACATCAGGACCATAGTGTAAATGAATACCTTACCTACAACAACTATGCTGAGTATATATTAATAAATATGACTAATGTAAGATGCCATTGCTAATACCATTGGCTGAACTAAATGTAGAATGTTTGGGTCTATTATTTAAGAATTTTGTAATTGAACTACCAAAGAAACTGTCAAGTAACTGTGATTTTTCAAAATCTAAATTGGTGATGGACGATAATTGTTTGATAAGATGATAATTCAACTGTTCACCAACCTTTGAATCTTGGTTATACAAGGATGATCCGAGTATTTCGTTTCTGATCCAACGAGCAGTAGTAGGAATTTTTCCGGAAGCACGATGACTGATCAACTTAAGGTAATTCTTCAACAACAAGAGGTCCTGGGCCAAGTCCTTGGATTTGCAGTGATGATCATTGCTTTGTAAAGATTCGGGGATTAAATCGGTAGCAATAACCTTGACCACCATTTTAATTAAACCAGGGAATTTATCAGTACCATTAATCAACTCATTAATTGTCAATTTGGACAATTCAGGAGTTTTATCATTATTTTTAACCTCAGGACGATTGTGAATGTGTAAGTTTTCATCAGGGTTTTCGTAGTATCCGTTGGTGTAAACCTTGTTATCATATAATTCATCATTACCCTTATTAATGAATCTATCGAACCAAGTCAAATCATAACCAATGAATTCATCACATTCGATATTCCAGAATTCAGGGTTCTTGAACCAGAATTTATCATTTAATACCGAATCAACCTTATGGGCCGATACCATGTTCTCATCAATCTTGGAAATTGGAATGTAGAAATTTGGTTTGAATTTGATAATTGCCTTTGAAAGTAAAGTGATGAAATTGGAGTAGGCTGCGTTTTCAAAATCAGTTAGTTGAATTTCCATAGGTCTGAATTCAACTCTCCAACCTGGCTTTCCACTCAAATTTTCTGACTTTTCATACAATGCTGGTGGTTTGAATCTCAACGTTTGCCAGTTTGTGGATTGGATATTTTCAAAATGGTCATTTTCCAATTCGTTATCTTGATTGATTCTTTCCGAAAAGATAACCAATGGGTCTCTGATGAATAAGTGGGCAAAATGTTGGGCCAATATTGGGTCAAACAATTTATCACCAAGCAAACGGTTGTAGATTTTTTCGTTGATAGGAGAATAAATATCATTATACTGTTTCTTGAAGTAGGAAGGTTTCTCTTGGTAGTATTCATCGCTCAAATAGCTATCAATGGATTCATATCTCGATTTGGGGATCTTTTGAATGGGCTTGTTGTCCAATGATTTGAAGTTGGTATCTCCAAAATCATTTATTATTCGATCTCCATTGATACCACGACCTCCACCCAAACTCTTCAAGTGGTTTTTGTCCTCTTCACTGACATCTAAACCTCCAAAAAAGTCATAGTCCGGATAAGGTTCTACATCTCTCTCGATGAAGGTTCTATCGTCAACAGCACCACTGATGACGTTCCATCTCACATCCTGATTTACCAAGAACCCTTTGAAAATAGGTGCTGCTGCTGTTAATGACAATAAGATAGGAGTTATTGGTGCCAAAGTATCATACAAATAACGGGCTTCACTGATATTTTTGGCCTGGAAAGTCACTTGCAAACAGGAAGAACCCATACCAAAACCCATGGAGTCCATGTAAACGTGACCTGGCTTCGAAGCACCAATCCAGGGTTCGATATCCGATGGGAAGTAGTCACGGTTTACTGGAATAGAGTCATCCAACAACTTGGTATTTTTGTCAGGGTAAATAGGCAAGTTAATGGCGATTTTATGGCCTCTTCTCTTTCTAATATTGGCAGTCAAAGTAGGAAATCTAACATGACGGTTGATGATTTCATCTGGCAAGAACAATGACTGAGAAGCAGGACCAATTGGCTTTGCGTTGGGAGAAGTGAAGTTGGCACATCCCATTCTTGGAAATGACGTCAACGTCAAAGGCTTGACGTTCTGTGGTAATTCTGATTCACTTACCTGTCTTCTTTTGATCATATTTTCCTCCACGTAAATGTAGTCAGCAATACAATCTCCGTCATAGGGGTTCAAAGGAGTAGCTTCAATCATGAATCTACCATATTCTGGATGGAAAGAAATATTGTTTTCGATTGCCTTATTATAGGATTGTGGCTTCTCAGGGTCATTCAAGTCATCAAGGATATAATCCTTGTCAATAGATAACTTAGCCGTCTCAGCATCATCATCTACATCCACGAGCATATATTCGACTTCATCACCCCAAAAGAACTTGTCGTTGTCACGAGCAGCATGTTGGTGGAAGATGTTAATGAGCTGAGAGATACCGTTATCACGGACATGTTCGTTTAATTCTTTTGACTGGTGCCAATCTAATGGGGTACCCAAAGACAAGAGCCCCATGGTGTAGGAATAATAGGACTTTGAAACTTACTACGGAGGATATAGCAACAGAACAACAGCACTTAGGAAGAAGCTGAAGTATCAACTAATAGTGGCAGAAGAACCGTCAGTAGTAGCAAACGAACCCACAGTATAAGTCCCACAGTAGCGAATGCTTACGCCAAAAGTCGGAAGATAAAACTCAGCGAGATGAAGTAAAGATAAAAAAAAAAAAAAAGTCTGTGGATTCCGCAATCCGAATTAGGCAGCTAATCTGAAGGTAATAGGCCGGATCACAAATGGGGGTCTGAACTAAACTTACTACGATGACTTTAAACGAATAGTCAGTTAATTTCAAGGGGGAAAAGAGGTTTACTGGATTCAAATTAGGGGCATCTTACACGGCTTAATATATAAAAAAAAATCTGTCTCTCTTTTTTTTTTTTCAGCATGTTGCAACCTTGTCGGAGGGCTGGATTAATAAGCAGCAACAGAGAGATAAAGAGTGAGTACCAATTTTTTTCAGAGTTTATGGGTTGTTATTTAGACTTACCCCAGGTGCTATTACCGATGCCAAATCGGGCGCCGGGCCCGTTAATATTAGGGATACCGTGGAATTGTCGAAGGAATATTGGGAGCCCATTTGTCAAGTTCACGTGACTTTCCGCCACAGATGAGTCGGGTTAGTATAGCCTAATTAGGCAAGACGATGGAACCCATCTGCAGGCCGGCATCGCTCCTACAAAAGTCCGCCAGGACCGATTATAGTCTACACTGGGGTCGGAGCAGATCATGAATTTTATATAGTAGAAGTGAAACAATTAGTAAAGACGGCCTTCGTAGTTGGTGACCACACATCCAGCGTCGTCGGATGACAGTTTTTCCACCAATTCCCCAATGACAAAGGCTTTTTCTCCCTGTTGGCTCAATAAGTCAATGGTTTTTTGCACCTTATCGGTGTCAACGATAAGCACCATTCCGACACCGACGTTGAAGGTCTTAAAGAAATCATCGTATGGCACATTACCTTGTTTACCAAACCATTTGAAGATTTCTGGCACTTCCCAAGTGCTCACATCAATTCTAGCCTGTAAGTTCTTAGGCAATGCTCTTGGGACGTTTTCCACTAAACCACCTCCAGTAATGTTGGCCAACCCAAGAAGTAAATCTTGTTTGACGGCAGCAAGAAGTGGTTTGACGTAGATTCTCGTAGGTTCCAAGATTTCTTCTCCAATGGTCTTACCACTGTTAGTCCATGGAGCCACCGAATGGTAGGTGAATTGTTTAGAGGATTCGATAATGTGACGAACCAATGAGAACCCGTTGGAATGAATACCATCGGCAGTTAAACCGATCAACACATTTCCGGCCTTCATACCTTCGATGTTAGGCAAGATTTTGTTCTTGTTCACAGCACCGACAGAGGTACCGTTAGTATCATAGTGTCCCACATCGTACATACCAGGCATTTCACTGGTTTCTCCCCCAACAAGAGCACATCCAGCCTTGATACATCCATCAGCAACCCCACTGACGAATTTGGCTGCAACATTGATGTCCAATTTACCGGTTGCAAAATAGTCCAAGAAGATCAATGGTTCAGCACCTTGCACAACCAAATCGTTCACGTTCATGGCAACTAAATCAATACCCACAGTATCGTGTTTATCCATGATTTGTGCAACTCTCAACTTGGTACCAACACCATCAGTGGCAGCCACCAATAAGGTTTCGTCAGTCTTGTACCCAGCTTGGGCCAAGTCAAATAATCCTCCGAATCCACCAATGTCAGAATCGGCACCGGCTCTGGCAGTAGACTTCACTTTGGCTTTAATTTGTTCAACCAATAAGTTACCGTTATCAACGGAAACACCAGCTTCAGCGTAAGTGACACCTTTGGCACTGGTAGTGTTGTTGGCATCACGGAAAGCTCTGTGAGAAATGTCTTTACGGTTGTATTTCTTATCGAAGGAGACGTGTTCAACACCAACGTAGGCCTTGTCAACCGATTCTCTGATAGAAGCTCCGGTGGCAGTGGCAGCAATGACTCTTCCTCCAGCGGTAACAACGTTACCGTCTTTCACGTCGGTACCAGCATGGAAAATATAAGTATCTTGTGGTAATGGAGATTTGATGGTGATAACATCACCTTTGTTGTAGCTTTCTGGGTATCCACCAGCAGCCATAACTACGGTGGTAGAGAAAGTGTTTGGTTTGGTCTTGATGGTAACTGAGTCCAATCTGTGTTCTGCAGCAGCCAACATAACTTCTGCCAAATCGGTATCGTCACTCAACAATGGCAACACGGTTTGGGTTTCTGGATCTCCGAATCTGACATTGTATTCCAAAACCTTTGGTTCTTTACTTGGAGTCAACATGATACCAGTGAACAAAATACCAGTCATAGGGAAACCATCTTTTCTCATACCGTCGATGGTTGGTTTGATGATTTGAGCATCAATCTTTTCCAAGACTTCGGCAGTAGCAATTGGGGCTGGAGCATATGCACCCATACCTCCGGTGTTTAAACCTTTATCACCATCTCCGATTCTCTTGTGGTCTTGGGCAGCTGGTAAGTTGAAGAAGGAGTAACCATCACTCACGGTTAAGATGGATAATTCGTCACCTTCCAAGTATTCTTCAATGACAATTTCATCACCAGCACTACCGAAGTTTTTGTCGACCATGATTTCTTTCAAACCATCCAAGGCTTCTTGTTTGGTTTCTGGAATCAAAACCCCTTTACCAGCAGCAATACCATCGGCTTTCAATACAATCTTGTAGTCAACGGCTTCAATGTGCTTCTTAGCATCTTCAACATTGGTGAAGTTTTGGAATCTGGCAGTAGGAATGTTGTGTTTATCCATGAAAACCTTAGAAAAGGCTTTAGAACCTTCCATTAAGGCAGCTTTGGCACTAGGACCAAACACAGGAATACCAACCTTGGTGAAAACCGAGGTAATACCATCTACCAATGGTTGTTCAGGTCCAGGAACTACCAAGTTGATTTGGTTTTCAACAGCGAACTTCTGTAAACATTCGAAGTGCTTAGGAGATCCACTGAGTTCTGGCACGTTGACCACCTTATCGTCGGTTCCAGCAGTTCCTCCATTACCTGGAGCAACATAGATCTTAGCTACTCTTGGAGATTGGGCTAATCTCCAAGTGATGGCATGTTCTCTACCACCGTTACCAATGACAAGAACATTCAATTGATCAGACATAACTTCTTTTGTTTTTAGCGTTGTAACAACGAGGGAGTTGAGTTTTTTATGTATACTTTTCCTAAATCAACAGAATAAGAAGTTATCTTGAAACTTTTGGAGCTCATCTTGTAAGAGACCATCGAACTTTTTTTTTTTTGCGCAGTATTAATATGGGCACGAGTTAAAATTCTTGACTCGGGGCGTGAAAAGTATGGGGGAGTATGGAGTAAACTGAGGACCAAGAAGGGGTGAAGAACATGTGGTAGAGGATATGGAGGGTGTTGATGTGGTCTAGACTACAGAATTGAGAAAAATGGCCCTATTAACACTGAAAACTTGAAGCTTATAGTTGGTGTACGGATGTAAGCCTGTGATGAGATCGATGAGATGATCTTACAAGTGGAAGCCTACGAGAGAGATAAATGTAAAGGTGTAGCAAGGATGGAGAAGATGATTAGAGTAAACGGTTCCAGGAATTGGGAATAGTTTTCGTTTTTCAAAAATTTCAGTTTTTTCATTTTTTCCATTTATTGTAGTTTTTTCGTTTTTTTCATTTTATTGCAAAATTTTGTCTAATATGCAACAAAAATCAGTTCATACGTCCGACCTTCTACTCTACTTCTTCAATATTCTACAATATCATCATAACGACTTGTACATCAGAGATGCGATTCTATTTACAATAGTTATATACAAGATGAATCAATGCAATTTGAGTATTAGATAGCCACATCTCCAAGTCCAATCACCACATTTTTCGAATCGTAGTTCTTGTCACTTGGAACTTTCACTTCTGATCCATCTTCACTAATAGGAGAGTACAAATAGTATGACATTAATGTGTTAACCACGGCTCTAGTTCTAGCTTCTTTTAAAGAAGATCCAATGGCTTCTCCCAATTTTTCTCCACCACAGAAAACCCCCACCACGTACATTGGATTCGATGATAATCTACCGGTTTCGGCAATTAATCTGATTTCAATGTTTTCAGTGAAGTTCAATTTTTCTCCTAATCTGACCAACTCTCTGGTTGGACGAGAAAATTGAAACATGTCTTTGATTGGGATGTGTCTAGATAAAATATGATCATTGATGAATTGTTTGGTGACTTCTTCGTTGGTATGGGTGAATAAACCACCAATGATTGATCTGACAGCTGAAGCATATGCTTCTGATTCCTTGGTTACAAAGGAGTCGTCTTGTTTGAGTGTTTTAAGTTCAGAATCAGATAATTCATATATTCCTTGTTCTTCATATTCTTCTTTGGCAGATTCTGGTAAGTATCTTAATTTTCCGTATTGTAAAAATTCTGGTTCCTGGGCCAATACTTTCTTTAATTTGGAGGATTTGTCCACTTCGACACCCCAGAGTTTTCCAATATCATATAATGAGTCGTATCCCATATAAGAGTCCACTACCACATTATGAATGGACATTGGTAATCTAGGATACTTTATTAAGACGTGCTCATTAACATAATATGATAATAATGACTTTCCTAACACATTTAAACCAAAATTATTAGCTAACCCATCATCACGCTTCAAGTTTAATGCTTGGGATAAGGTGGATAAGGAGTATGATTGGGGTAAATTTAAACGAGCGTGCAAAGCAACGAGCAAGGGAGATTGTTCAGCGGTTGATTCGGGTAATCTGTGGGTGAAGGAGGTGTTTTTATAGCTACCATAGTCAGTTATCGAATCGAATTCTGTCTTCAAATGTTTGGGTGACTGGGCTATACGGTAGGAGCAAACTGGCATTAAAGCCCCTGAGCGAAGTCTAGAGGTCACGAAACGCAGCTTCTGGGTTCCAACTGCAAGCCTTAACATTGTGATGCCTATAGGTGGTGAAGTAGGTTAATTAGAGGTTTTGATGTTGAAGTGACAGAAAAAAAAAATCGAAAAGTGAAAAAAAATTTGTGTGAGTTAGGTAATCGCTTACGTAATGCAGAATAGTTGAATTACTGAAAATTTCAAACTCAACTAAAGAAGCTTCCTGGCCTTACAACACTTCAGTAACCAATTTCCAACTTCATTAGAAGTCTTTTGGACTGTTTTGGTGAAGTTTCAGCTGGTTTCACCAGGTCTTTGAAAAAGGTCGTGTACCTCCATAGTAAAATGCTCAAAATCAACTAGCCAACCAAAACCTGATAATTTTTTGTTACTGTCATACAGAGGCCTCTTCAGTATATTCGTACACCACACCAAATACAATACAAAATGGGTCATCACGCTCCTTCAGTGAACGGCTGGGCTATTGGAGCCATGTCATCAGTTCTCCTTATCTACATTGGACTTAAATCTCCATTGAAATATAAGTGGATCAGTGAAAATAGAATAAGTCCAAAAGCTGACCTTGCCTGGAGAAATGCTGCTGAAAAATGGCTTGATACCAAGCAATAGGGTTCTTTAACATACAGAATCTGTTCAATCTTTACCGTTTAACTGGCCTGGTAGGCCCGTTATTTGCATATTTATTTATTCTCTAGTGTACATTTATGGTAATATAAACTTTACTTAGTTGATTGTAGATTATATTAGTCCTTTCTATTAATGGTATCCAATTCGATGGAAGCATCTGCTTGTTGCTGTAATTTGATCCAATCACTTTCTAACTTGAAAAAGCACCATAACCATCTTCTGAAGATTTCAAGGAACTCTACGGTGAAATAACCAAATGAAAAGATATCATTACCAAACAAGAATTGGCCTAGATGATTAAACTTACTAAACTTTTCGATTGGTTCTCTAACAATGAAAAGCTTAAATATCCAAAGATATCTCAAGACAAAGTCAATAAGAATCACAGCATAATAGACGTACAAATTCTTGAAAACAAGTAATGAAGATGGTCTAAGAACGTGAAAGTTGATGTTCTTATTGAAGTTGAACACCGGCTCAAACAATTGGAACCCCCAATCCATTCTGATGTCCCAGATGAACGAATAAGTAGAATTAACAATGGATGCAACGTACCAAAAAAAATTCAACTTCCTCAAATGCTGGATGATCTGGAGTTGATCTAAGTCATCCTTTTCAGCATTAGGATTGATGTACTGAAGATTGGTTTTGATAAGTAAGGCAATGAAAAGAGGGTATAGTCCAGAACTATACTTCAACAAGTTGAAGAAATGCTGACGTTGGTTGGTTAACTTGTACTCAAACCAACACTGTTTCATACGAATTAACCCCGGAATAATAAGTATAAAGAATTCAAGCTTGATACTGTAAGGTTTTATCGATGAATACGAGCTCATCCAGACAAACAATACGAAATCATTAAGAATCTTGGAATATGAAGTTAACGAATCCGAAATCAAAATATCATTTGTTCTCATAGTGGCCGAGTTAATGCCTCCAAGCAAAATCCGTTTCACGGTAGTATATGTACGATACTGTCCGTAAGCATTGAACGAGTTGGAGTAGCCAAATAGTTTGACGAGGGTGTAGAGGATCGTTACTAGAGGAACGATATTGAAGATCAACATGGCAATGACATGAGGCTCATCATTATCAATGACGAAATTGAGTTGGACGAACTTTATGAATATGAAAGAAATAACATTGGGTATAAGTGTTTGTTTGATGGTTGAGCGAATACCAGCTAACAATTGACCATTTTCTTTGATATCAGCAGGAATAGTAGTATGAAACTCACCAGAAACAGCAGTGGAAGCGTGATCTATGGTATCTAGCGTAGAATAGTTGTGGGATGAATAGGATAAGTTGAGGAGTTGTAGGATATTTATGTATTTGGATCGATAAAAGTACGACACCAAAATGTACCAGAATGCCAAACCTATTTGGAGAGTCAATAGGATCCTATAAGGTAGTGGTACCAATCCCACGAAAGTGACAAAGAGCCCACTTTCCATGGTGTTCTGTTATATATGAAAGAGACTGACAGGATGAAATCATTCAAACTACAAAAACCATAACCATAAATACACAGTAGGTGTTGGACGGAAGTCGCACGACCGGGGCCCGCATGTCAGACACTAAAGTATGTCACACACACGTGATCGCGTGGTTGCTGCGGCCGGAACCACAGCACTACAAGGTCGGAACCAACAACAAGGCTTCAGACACAATCGAAACGATCATGATTTAGTATGTTTTAATCATAAGTATCATGATTAGCATGGAAACATCATTAGCCAGTTGGACTACAAAGAATAACGAAAACCTGTATTGACTATGGACAGAGCTGATTGGGAGAGAAGAGTCTACAAGAGGCTAGTCATGAGGCCAGTTAAAAAAAAGACGAGGTCATTAGGGTCATTAGATTGTTTCAACGTCGTAGAGGTTCTAAATTGTTAGTATTATTGATTTCAAATTGTCATGATTCATTGTTACTTCAGAATTTTCAGTGTGTTTGGCAAAAATCGAATCGGTCATAGTCCTGAAAAGGATCCTCCGTTTGGGGCGACATCGTGTCATCACGGTAATAATGAGTCATTTCAAGCGTATTCACATACTATTTCTCCATTATTGATAAAGAACAAAACTATCTCTTCTTCTTCTTCTCTTCTCAACTTTTTATCCTATGAAGTTTTTTTTTTCACTGCACAAAATTCAAAGGTTACCCGCATTAGGTATAGAATATAGAATATACCATGAAGAAGAGGGTATGAAAAAGAGGGTGAAGAAGTTAAGAAGTAGCAAGAAAAGAGCTAAAAGTGGAGTATTAGGAAAGCAATGGCCATTTTTGAGTATTAGAAGCTAAAATTGGGGTTTATGGGAGAATTCTGGCAGAATTTATCGAGAAGAGAAGGGCTGCAAAATATGAAGAGAGCCATGGAAAGATAAGAGAGGAAGCACATTTAGACGAAAATGATAGGCAATTAGCTGGATATGGATGTTCTGGAGATGTTAGATAAAGCACTAAATAAGAGCTCAGTGCTTGGTTGCATTTAAAGACATCTCTTCGCTCACTCTTTCTGCATCTCTCGCCTCTTCCAACTATTACTTGACTATCCTACTATTTGACTATCTGCTTAGCTTGTGATTAAGATTTTGCTACTACATTACAATTGGTCCATTCCTTCCATGTATTTGGTCTATAGTACATAAGGCCCACCGGCTTAGTCTCTGCTACGGCTCTTGAGTTTACTGGCCTTGATTTTTCTATTGTTCTCCCTTCTTTCTGTCTTGGTAAGATATCTGAACTTCTTCTTCTTCTTCTTGATTTGGTCTTTGGCAGAAGGTTTGGCCACTCCACACACCACAGCGTAGTTTTTGGCTCTTTTGATGGAGTCATTAAGTACGTCTTCTGACTTGTTCAAATTAACATTATTGGCCCGGGCAATGGCTTCCAAGTTGGCCTCTTGCACATCCTTGATGATTGGATTATCAAGACTTTCGATGGTTACCGTGGTTTCGTCTTCTATTATGGCTCCTGATTCTGGCAAGTATTCCGAATTGTCTCTGGTATATATCTCCTGATGATGGAGGATCCCCTTGGGTTGTTTTAATATTGGCTTTACCGAGTCTTCATCTTCATCTTCATCTTCACCGTCACTTCCAAATCCACTCCAGTTACCGTCATCTTCCTCCTCGTCTTCTTCGTCATCACTACCTAATTTGGTGATTCTTTCTACCGTTTCTTTGAATCCTTTCATCTGATTTTCCAAGTCCTTCTTTCTCTCTTCTCTCAATTGTCGTCTTTCTTCGACCCTGGCCAATCGTTCTTGTTCTTTGATATACTCCTGGGCCTTTTTTTGTCGTTGAAGCTTTCTCTTATGGAACCCAGTTAAGTACTCTTTTCTGGAATCTTTATCAAAAACCACCTCATCAACTCCAAATTTTTTCGCTTGTTTGGTATGGTACTTCTTCCCACCGGTCAAGATCTCCCTGTTAGATCTACTACCTGCCATTTTATACAAATAAGTGTAACTTTTCACTTCAAAGAGTCTGTCTTCAGATGGGTGAAAAAAAAAAATTATGTGAGCATCGCTTGAAAAAAATCTAATGATGCTCCATTGCTTTAACTTCTTCTGAGACCTTCATCGCAAAATATGGAGAACATAGAGAATGTTAAGGCTTTTATAAAGTCATTGGATGGGTCTATTGACCAACTCAGTGATCAGCTCAAGCCTATTATCAACAAACCTTTGGAAGAATTGGTAGGTGTGAATACTTCAACTCCGATTGATACCATCAAATTCTACAGTAACTACATGTACACCTTCATTTCCATAATATATTCCTATCTCAAGACCATAGGGGTCACTGTGGAGTCGCATCCGGTGATGAAGGAGCTTAATAGAATCAAGGCCTACATGAAAAGACTTAAAGACTTGGAAGCCAAACTCCAAAAGAAGGACCAACAGGAAGAACAAAGCTCAGAACAAGCAAAGAAGTTTATAGAGAATACTCTTGGAACTAATGTTAATGGAGGAGGAGCTGCCCAACCCACAGGATTGTCACAACCAGCTATTAGCAGCGGAAACTTCAAAGGAAAGCATACTAAATTTGATGACAAAGAAGAAACTGATAGCAAACCTAAATTCAAAGACTCTAAGGAAGATATTCAAATACCATTGGTATCAGAAAAGAAGAAGGATCAAAAGAAGAAAAAGACTCCAACTGCATCGGGAAGAATCTCCAAGCCCAAAAAGAAGTAATCAAACTTCGTACAATGTGTATATTAGACAAAGGTAAAATATTAATATAAAAGGTTTTCTCAATATAATAATTCTATGTAGCTAATTTAATGATACAACGACTTGTTGCTAGTTTTTTTTAATCATAAGTTTCATTATTGGGGTGAATAGACATTAGTAAAACTCAGTGAATACATGTTCGTGCTTCAAGTTCTCCTCCACTACAGAGTAAATCTCCATGAGCATGTTGGGGAACTTCTGGTTAAAGTATTTGTAGAAACCATGAGGCAATGGACTCATCTGCTGTTGCAAACTGGGTGGCATATCGTTGTAATGATGATACTTATTTCTCAATGCTCTTAATAAATCCATCAATTTCTCTTTATTGTATTTTCTGTATTTCCCAAGGTTATCCATGAATTCATTATCAAACTTAGAATGCCAATCTCCATTGTGTACCCGATTTGCAACCACTTCTAACTTCAATAATAATTCACTGGGAGGATCTCTTCTTTCGACTTCAAATCTGTCACTGACCTTCAACAAAAATTCCAATTTTTTGTTCATTCCCCAAAAGAATGGATGCTTCATGACTGAAAGAGTATCGGGTCTTAATTTTGGATTATGCTGAATCATACTGCTTATTAAATCAGTGGCTTCCACAGCATCATTTGGACAGAAATGTTCTAACATGGTTAAGTCTGATTCACCCTTGATGATATTACCTTCTCGTAAATATCTGTCTCCAAAAGGATGATGTCCTCCTGACAAAATGTAGTAGAAAACACACCCCAAAGAGAAGATATCAATGGCTTTGGTTAAACGTTTACCTCCAGAAGAGTTACCGTTACTATTACCATTAGTCAATGTAGTTACTGAGTGACGAGAAGATGAACCAACTGAAGAAATGGTATCAGGTGAAATCTCCAACAAATCGTGATGTAACAATAACTCTGGAGCTCTCCAACCAGAAGTACCAGACGCAGCATGTTGCGTGGTAGCACGGAAGGAAGATTGATCTGAATCTAACTTCTTACAAAGTCCAAAATCAGAAATTAACAATCTAATAGAGCTAGCTTGTTCTGAAGCGTCCTTTTTGATGTTGTTAGATGACTTCTTAGTAGAATCACCCACCAAGATGTTTTGGGGTTTGATATCACGATGAACAATCTTTAAAGAATGCAAATAATTCAATCCACTAACTAATTGGTACAACACATTGTTGATATTGGATTCATTGAGCCTTAAGTTCTTGGGATATATTTTGAATTTTTCAATGATATCCTCTAACGAACAAATACACAATTCCAAAGCAATGTACAAAAATTTTTCCGTTTCACTCGATTGAGAGCAGAAATATCTGATAACATTAGGATGGTCGTCACTTTCTTGTAACAATCTAACCTCATGACTGGCAATATCATAAAAATCAAGAAGCATTCTCTTAACAGCAACCGGTCTGTTTTCAAATGTTCCTTGATATACCACCGTACCATGAGATCCGTAACCCAAGATTTTATCAGAAATAACCAAATTGTTTTCAATTTGAAGCTTTTTCAATGGGAATTTATGAGTTGATGGCGCTTTGATGGTTTGAACCAATGATTTGGTAGCAATAACCTCTTCTTCTCCATTGGTATCGCCATTAGTGTCAGTCGTATCAGTCATGGCATCCTCGCCAACTCCAGCATTCTTTTTCTTACCTTTTCCTCCTCGTTTACCTCCACGGGCACCTCTCTTTCTCTTTCTTTTTGTCACTACACCTTCTTGGTCGTTATCCTGATCTTCATCGTTGTCATCAGAGTCACCAGTCTTTTTATCGTCGTCAGTTCCATTAATACTGGCATCGTCCCTTGGATGTTCCAAGGATTGATTGGGACTGATGACAGTGACTTTTTTGATAGGTTTCACTGGCGTTGATTGAACATCAGCTGAAGAGATAGAAGTTGTCGAGGTGTCCATTTGCTGATCTGATGGAGAAGAGTCATTAGGTGATACCAGGCCAGCAAAAGATTGAGATTTAGCAGTTTCATCATTGATGTCAGAGAACTTAAAATCTTGTATTTCCAAATCAGCATTCTTTTCCGATTCTCCCCTGATTGGGGAAGATTCAAAAGTGCTTTCTGAAGGTAATTTTGGAGTGGTAGGAGTTGAAGCAGCTGATAAATTTATAAGCTTTTGGGCCTTTTTGGACAATTTACCTAATTTACCAAAAAACATTAAGAATAGGAGAAGAACTAATATAACAATTACATCTTCACATATTCTTTTGATTAATGACAATGAGGATTCAATGGCTTGATGCCCACCATAATTTGAATTACGTGCCAATTGTTTCTTGGAATCATCATTATCAGAAAACACAAGTAGATCATGATTTTTGGAAGAAATCATTGTTGAAATATCCTGATTATTGGATTCTTTTGATATATCATTCTGGAAATTAATACCATTCATCACATCAGGTCCACCTTTCTTAGTTTCTTCATCATCAGGGAAAGTTATTTCCTCGTCATCATGATGATGGGGCTTTCCGTCAGAAATTTGTTTTACTGATGTGATTCCTTCAAAACGAGAAAGAGGTTGGAACATGGTATCTGCACTTAATTGGTAGGTTTTATGAATTCCATTAATCATCAGCTCAACTTGTTCTGTTTGTGAAAGCTTAAAATTAGATAAGAACTCCACATTAAAATCAGTTGGTAAATGATGAGCCAATTTATACAAATTCGATTGGTATGTTGAGACAGGAGCTGATTTTATCAAGGTTGGATAATTGACATAACTCATAGCAAACCATTCTTTACCATTTGAGGTCTTATTGAGGAAACATAAGTCACTGTTTTCCGGATTCAAAGATGAATCTCCACTTATCTGTAAGTTATTTAACACTTTAAGAGGATGGGGTAATACCACATGATCATTATAGTTCTTAATATTATTGAAAATGTCAAAAACATTTACGGCAAGGGAAGGCAATTTTGAAATCCACACTGGGGTTCCTAAATTCTTGTTAATGGCCAACAACGACTTATCATGAAAAGGAGTGAAGTATAATTCATCTACACTTTGTTGATTTTGCATCATCAAATCACTATCAATATTATTAGGACCCCACTGTGAATAAGTGACATTCCACACCACATTAGTGTTTTCTTTAGAAAAAATCGATAATTCATAAATGGTTTTACCGATCATGATGGTGTCGTCGTTATTGTTATTGTTGAAGTTATTTTTATTGTAGTGGCTATTAGGAACAGGGCATTTTTCGTTGTTTCCAAAGGATGATACAATTTCTCCAGTATGAATATTGATGGTGTATAACGATGTCTTCCTACTACCAGTATAGACTTTGTCGTCACCACTTAATGAGAAAGGAGACTCGAGAACTAAATTTTTAATGGAGGTGGGCAATTTATTTAAGCCAAATTTGGGGGTGAAGTAATAGAGGGATCCATCTTGATAAGGCTCAACAAACCAGAGAATATTGGATTCAGAATTATCATTAAGATTTGACTTTTCATTTCCTAGATTGTCATTATAAAGGGTTGCCGTAGATGTTGGAATGGAGCCACCAGTAGAAGTGGCATTGGTGGTAATCTTAACTAACGGATCGTCCATAGGTAATGTCCATAAGAGAGCACCGCTGTTTCTTTCGATACCATGAAGATTTCCATCAATATCACTTATAAGTAAAAGGTCAGCCAACTTCCAGTCATTTATGGATCTTAAGTCAATTGGAGTAATGTGATTTTTACTTGAACCTGGAGGATTGTTATTATTGTTATTGGTATCTTGAATAAAATTGTTACGATTACTCAATTGGTTATTTTGAGGATTCACTGTTTCTAGTCGTATTCCTGATACCAGGAATATTAGTAACAAGACTGTCACGACTATAATTTTTATAAATGATCTCATTGTGACTTAGATATTCATGAAGTAGGGGGATGCAATAAAAAAAAGGAGTTTGTTTCTGGATCAAACTGATCAAGATCAATGAATAGGACGAAATAAAATGCAAAATCAGCTTAATAGCTGTAAATGACGGTGGGGAAACAAGGTTTTTTTTGAAAAATTGTTAATGAGCCTCCAGTAATAGACAGATCACTAGCAAATAGTTGAAATGGAGCTCAGAAGTAGCGGAATTAGTGGATTAGGGACGTACTAAGTCAATAACACCCCACTGTTTATCACTAACTTGCTAACAACCAGTCTTTCGTGGTCCGAGTACAAGAGGAGGGCGAAGTAATTGGCTATGACCCGTCAGAAAAAACCAGCAAATACGGGGAACTGAGTACCTGTGTAGCTTCTAGCACCAATACCTGGAAGGAAACGTACGAACAATCAAGATATATACCAAAAAATGGTGGTGGAATAATCTGAAAAATGTCAAAAATGTTAAAATTTGCTATAGATCTCTATAAAATCAGTTGACCGGCCCAATTTTTTACTATGTGAGCCTGGAACCCTTTTTGGCACAAGAAAAAAATCTTTTTTTCTCGATTTTGTGCTGAGGAGAATGCAGATTAGCGGAGGAAAAATGCATGTTATCGGCACATAAAATAAGCCCGGGTGCACGACCCAGTTCTCCCCGAAAAGACACCCGTGCCCCCCAAAAAACCGATTATTTTCTGAAACTTCCTATCGTCCCATGATGATGTCATATTAAAGATGGACGACCGGACGATGTCACTCTGGTTAATTAAACTTTATAGTTCGTCTGTTTTGTTTAGAGCAGCTTTCATTTGTGGAGCTGTTGTCGTTTTGCTTGACAACAAAGGACAAAAGCACCCTTCTCTAAGTAAATATTTTTGCAATCCATCGCTACAAACTTGGTACAGGCTATAAACCCTGTCTGTACCGTTGCTATCATGATTGCTCTTACACAAATATAATTGATTAGATATCACCCACTCTGTCGCTGATGACAGCCTCTAATAAGCCAGGTTATGAGTAACGTTTCTTCTGTTTGGGAGGTTTCACTTTCTTCTAAGCCCATCCCACATTTTTAACAAGAATTTTATATTTTTTTTTGGATTTATATATTAGGGTATATACTGCCGTAGAATGCTGCCTCATAGGCGGCTGGGATTGTAGCCCAATAGTAGAACTGTGGTGATGTACAGTTACCAATAAAAAGATCGTAGGAATTTAATTGGGGATGAATTTTTGGGCAAAATCAAGGTGAAAATGAAATGAAATGAATAGTACATGGAGCTCGTTGGAAGAATGATAAAAAAAAGGGATAATACAAAAAAACCTGGTGGCGAAATGAACGGAAAATGAATGAGTGTAATGCAATAATTAATCTTCACCAAGCTCTACTTTCATCTCTTCTAGAATATCAGTAGTCTTTAACTGTCTTTGGTCAGCTATCATGGTGACCAATCCAAGGGCAATATCTTTTAATTCGTTGTACTTCTTCAATTGGGAAATGTGTTTCTTTACGATGGCTTCAGGGTTTTGATTAGAGTCCAATTCACTGATTAATTCAGAACATTGGTTCTTGATATCTTCTAATCTTTGTTCTTTTAAAACTACCTGTTGATGGATATTGAGATCTTCGTTCATGGGCAATGTGTTGGTGAACCTTGGAGTACAGTCTGAATTAGTAGGTTCAGAAACAGAAGAATTAACATATGAGAATAGGGATTGTCCATTACCCAACTCTCCTGTAGGGAAACTGTCTAAAGTCGGAGAGTCAATGACTGGTTGGCCATCATCACCCATCAAGACATTGCTTGGGATAGCCACTGCAGTACTAGAAGGAGTGATATCCTCGGAAGTATTAGGCTGGACCATCATTATTAAGCACGTCAGTAATAAAATTAGGCAAAATTCAAACGAAAAAGGGTGGTTTTATTACCTGAAATATCACGGTGGAGGCCGGATTCTATATATATAGGGAGGAATAGGGAGCAGTAAATGCAAAGGCCGGATTAGAAATAGAAAATATCAGTTAAATAATTTTTCTGTAAGAAAAAGTGAAAAAGTGGTTTTTTAAAAGATACAAATTTCAGAGTGCAGTTGAATACCATTTATTAAAAATACCAGCCAATTTGGTTCGACCTCCCTCGTTCTCACGTTTCTACTATACTCTCCCTCCCGTCTTGTAGCCTATTATAAATCCCCTAGATACTATTGTATTTAGAAAGCCACCAGAAACATGCTAACCTAAAATGTTGCATTTGTACCACATATACACAACTAAATTTGGCAAAGCCATGGACATACATCACCGACGTTTATTTTTGTTTCGGATTTCCTACCGGCTGGCAACTTTGCTAGACAATCGTCATTTCATCACGGATTTTTGGATTTTGTTTATTGATATTTTGGCATCCCTTTGTCTTTGGTTAATGCCGATATAAAAGTGTTTGTTGTGTAATAAATTTCTATTGTTTGTGAGGCTGACCACAGAGCTAGCAATCTCGGTGGGGGATGCATTACGTCAAATTATGTCATCGCACAGGCTTTAATTTTCCATTAATAGCTTATTTTCCCTCAGTGGACCAGTAAATTTCACCATTTTTTCTCCTGGGCTTATGCTTGAGTCATCACGTGAGCTACACTTGCACTACCGAATTTGGGGCCCCACAGATAAGTGGGAAACTAATCCGTTTTTGTACATTAACACTATTATCTATAAAATATTTTTTTATCAAACTAATTGCTTGTTAATCTCATCTAGCTTAATTTGAGTAATTTTTACGATTTCTTTCATTTCTTGGGTGGAGTATTGATGCAAATAATCTTCTTCTTGGAGTTCTGCGGTTGCTTTGGCTTTAATTTTGGCCTTTTTACAGGAGTCACTACTGTTATCTTTGATTCGGATTTTTCCTTCACTTCGGTCATTGAGCCATTCCCATAATCTGATTTCATCCTTCATCTTACGTTGGCGATTATCCATGTACGATTCGGGTCTGGGAATCACCACGAACTTATGGTTGTTAATCGAGAGTCGAGAAACGAATTGGTCATCGGAAATCACAAGTGATTGTCCCCGACTGTAGCCAAAGAGCCAGTTCCATGACCTCATAACCACCCAAAAGAACACGAAAAGCACGAGAAGACCTTTTATCGAGTCTCCTATCATAGGGATATCAATAGGAACAAACGTCTTCCCAACAGCAGACACCAAATTGGACAATTGGGTCGATATGCCTTCTTCTTTGGGAGGAGCTTGGGCAGCTTCTGAGATGGCTGCGGCCTGTTTCTTTGATTTCTTGATGGTTTTCCGTCTTCTGCTGCTTGTAGTACCTCTTCTTGATTTACCACCACCACTCTTGGCCTTAGCGTCATCTATAATCTCGTTTATGGTTTCCACCAAGGACTTCATGGAATCCTTTTGACCATCGATAGAACCCTTTTCGATGGCAGCTTTGATCCACGACTTTCCACTCCATTCGATCATGGTGACCACGTAGATTTTGGTGCTGTTATTTTCACCCCAGCTCAAGAAAATCTTGGTTTTGACCTGGAACGAATTACCACTAGGAACATCGGGTGTAGACGTAATTTGTTCAACCAAAACATACTTTTTCAATTGAAATTCGGTCAACTTGTCGACAATGAAACATTTGGTTTGTTTCGGGCCAATTGGTCCACTCAATGGTTTGATATAGGTATAATGTCTTTCACGCGCCTTAGTGCTCAACCCAGTGATGTCACTTTCCAGGATTTCGAAGTTCTTTTGCGTTTGCAAGATCTTGATGTAGTAACTGTTGTCTTCACCAAAAAGAATATTGAACACCACACCCAAGGGTGCTTTGAACGTATCTTCGGTAATGAACACCTCACTCAGCTGCTTAACGTAGTCAGTTTCTGTTGGTTCGTGGGTAGCAGGGCCCGCATTGGGCAAGCCATAGAACCCAGAGTCACCCCCACCTTTAGAGGGCGTAGTTTGGGCTTTTCCAGTCGAGCTCGAGCTCGATACATGTTTGAGGTCCTCTTTGCTCTCATTCTTAGGGAACATCTCGTCCATGTGGCCGTGGTCGCCGTTATAGGACCCATCTTCAGTGGCATAGCCATCATCATCGGGCAGAGGTGGTTTTTTCCCTTCTTTCAAGCTTACGGAGCTCAAACTCTTGTCGTCGGAGTCGTTGGCTCCTGAATTGGCCATATCGTCACTCAACTCCTCGTCAGAGATGCCACTATCACTGTAGTTGCTCGTGGACCGGATGCCTTCTGTTTCGTCACTAAAGACCAGCTTGGACATGGAAGACTTACTATATCCCCGTCTACGTTTCTTGCTATGGGCCGTAGCCACCAACTGGTTGGGGTCGACCTCCACACCTTCTAAGAGGCCTCGGTGCCATACGCTGATGAGAATATTGAACGTCAGGTCTCGGCTCAAGAAGGTTGCAAATACGTACTTATGGTGCAACGTCCGGATAACCATCCCATTGGGGAACAATCCGGCAGTAGACTTTTTTTCGATCTGGATCACCTCCTGCAACGGAATCACTACATTGGTGGTCCATCCGAGGATATTGGAGTTGAAGCACACGTAACGCTCAGAAAGGTACAACCGGCCCTGAACAAGGATATCTTTGGAGAGCGCACAGCTAAAGTCATCAATCAAGGCTTCATTATGGGGGATTTTCTTAAACACCTGGTGGAACTCCTTATTACGCTTCTTATTGGCCAATCCGATATCCTTATAATCAATGATATTATCGAGTTCGTTGTTGCTGCCACTTTCATTATCTGAAATCTCGTGAGAATCGTTACCTTCGTCAGCAGTGATGTCCTCATCCACAGACTTTCGGGCTACGCTTTTGGAGTCCCCGTTTCCACTAACCGTGAGCTGGCCCGATGCCGGTAAGGACCGGTTGACAATGTCGGGCGATAAGCTACGTTTGATGTCGGAAAGTGGGAGATGGTCTGTCGACTGGTTGGGCGAAAGAGTGGGTTTTTTCAACGACGACGACCGTCTCTGCTTGGGGAGGTCGGCCCCGAGTGAGTCGCCGCCCAACGCGGCCGAATTGTCGACTGTCTGGAATACTGTGGCCTTATCGAGCGATTTATCCTGGGGTTTTTGCTCATTGGCCGGGGCCACGTCGAAATGGCTGAGCAACAAGTCGCCCTGGCCCAAAGTATTGATGGGGGACTCCCGAATAGACGAGAAATGAATACTAGAAGGCAGTAAATTGTCGTTGGCGTACACGGCAGTACTTGGGTCCGTATTAGGCCCATCTTCATCGTCCATGGCCGAATTGGGTCCATCGCTGGTACGGGAGGCGGCCGACGACTCCGGCTTGTTCTTATGGGCCTTAAGGAGCGAGTCGAGTCGGCCGCTGAACGAGGTATTGTTGGCAGCGGCGTCGGCCGGCTGTTTAGGGGCCTGGGCCGGCTCTTCGTACGACGTAGAGATGATATGGGCGGCGTTATGGGCAGCAGAGAAGATGGACGATAAGATTCCACTCGAATCGGGCTTCGACGTGGACTTTTTACGCTTATGGGACGTCGTCAGAGACGCCGTGGTGGACCCATTGGCAGGTTCGGGCACGGCAGGGGACCCAGAAACCGGCTTGGACCCATTGGCAGGGTCTGGCAGGCCGATGGGATCGTTTACGGTGACTTCCAATGACATGGCGGGCGAGCTGGCGACCAGAGGAAATACGCTGGAGGTCCTGGAGGCAGGGGTAACGATGGCAGCGCCGGAGTTCAGGCGAGATCTGGGGGCTAGCGACGTTTTGGACCGGCCCTTGCTAGAACGGAGGACGGAGCTGAGATTGGAGGCGCTGGGGCTGGAATTGACCTTGGGTTTGGAGTTATTGATGACAAGATCGATGCTATTATCACGATAATGGGGGAGAAGAGATGTCAGTAATGAACGGTGGCCAGACGATGGAGTTAACGATATATCGCCGGGAACCGGGGGCTTTTTATTCTTTGTTGGCTTTACCATGGGAATTTTTTTTCACTTTATGTATCACAATTCCTTCTGATCCGACAACTACCAGATAAACTACGGCGAGCCCAGCAATAGATTGACGAATTGGGCCAAATTCTAACCTTAAAACGGGCCAGGCGCAGGGTTTCATATTTGTCGCAATGAGGGGGCACGGGTTTTTGTGCGAAACAAGGCCGGTTGAAATCAATGGATATCGGCGAAAACGACATCGGCAAGACGATAGAGGGTAGAGGGTAGATAGTACGATAATGGGAGAGAGGGAGCAGGAATGAGACTACAGTAGGTGAAATAGAGCAAAGCAGAGAGCAGAAAGAACAGAGAGCAGAAAGAACAGAGAGCAAAGTAACAGAGAGCAAAGAGTAGGAGCAAAGATAGACAAGATACAAAAACGGTAGAGTAGCAGATATGGCAGTTATGGCCGGAGCACATTAGTAAGGGTGTACATACGAAATGCGAAACAATAAGCCCAGAATAAGTATGCAGACGAAATACGGGGTACGGCTCATAGGAGTGACTAAGGAAACAGCTGGCCACAGTCTATTCTTGGCTGCAACTACGGGTTCTACTGGGATGGATATTTGCATAGATAGCATATAGACACATGAACTACAGTATAGAAGCATGACCGTGTGCAGTATAAAATATGAACGTTTGCGGTATAGAAGCATGCCTAGCATAGAACATGCGCAGTATAGCAAGCCCAGTATAGAGCATGCTGAGTAAGAAGCAAGCCAGTATAGAACATGCCCAGATAGAAAGCATGAACGCATCTAGAGTACCCAGAGTACATCCAGAATACGTCAACTTGCTAATTATCTAAGTGTCGAATGAACCATTCTATCATTGCCCTAACGTCTGCTTGACAGCATTCGTCTGGTCTAAGCTCGCATCGTAGTCTATTGAAAACACCGAGATAGCCGTCTGGCAGTGCGTAGTTCGGAGCACCGACGACTCCGACGGGAGACTGGTGTCCCCAAATACCGTCTCCGCCAACGCCTCAAACGAACTCGATTTACCATGAAACGTATTGGTGGTTGCGTCATACACAAGATCAGGTGTGGTGGACCCAGACCCACTAATTCGGGAAAGGGTCCATTTCGGATCATTACAACTGGTATCGTCTTCTCCCACCTTGGGGAAATTCACGTTGAGCCCGGTCGTGATTGGTAAGACCCTCTGGCCACTTTTGGTGCCGTTGAAGAGCTTATCAACTAGTTCCACCACTTTTTTACCGTAGATATTGGCTGGTAGTGTGGGGTCGTCCTTCCTGTCCTCATAATCTTTGAAAAATGCATTGCGACCGTTGGACCCCGAAAATGCTATGGCAGGAAGATTACGGTACGCCGAGTTGTAGGCAGCTCCCATAGTGCCGCTGAGGGTAAACAACCCGGGGGATAAATTGACCCCTTCGTTAGGCCCAGTAACCACAAGGTCCACCTCCACATTGTTGAAGTAGTTGGGAATCACATACGTCAACCCAAATGCCACGGACGACGCCGGAGTTCCATCAAAGTACCAAATGTTTAAGTCGTCCTCTTCGTGGCCCCACGATGGAGACCCTGCGGGGGGATAGTTGAACTCTCCCCCAGACTGTAATGTTTGCAGATGGGGAATAATAAATCGGCCTCCCCATCCCGACCGTTGATTGGATGGAGCCGACAAAATGACCCGGTATCCTGCCCCGGTTAATGCTCTGTATGTGGCTCGGTTGTTTAAAGACTGCCAGCCATCATCATTAGACAATAATATCGTTTTTGTATCGTCCCTTTTGATCAAGGTCCTTACCGGAACGGCACCAATGCAGGTGAAAAAGTAGACCACCACTAATGTACGTATGAAATTGATCATTCTAGCTACAGAAAAAACCAGTTGGTTCAGGACAATTGTCTACTTATATAGTTGAACGTCCACCAATACCTGTTGTGCTGGGGTTAAAGCACATGTGTGAGTTCAATCAGATGTCAAATTTTTTGATAGGTCCTTGCGCATGGGCTGAAAAATAAATTGGTAATTACATTTCCGTTTTAGGTGCATACGTCATAAATGCCTGCATATACCCCCAGAATTTCAACCGAGATTCTACATGATTTCAAGATAAGAAAGTATTTTTTGTATACACAACGAAAGGGTAGTAAAAGAGACGAGAGAAAGGAAATAAGCAAGGGGCTAAGGTCTTAGAAGAGACCTTGTAAGGATTGTTGAATGTATTCATTTTGTTCAACGCTAGCGTCGTAATCAATGGAGAAGGCAGAAACAGCGGTTTGACAGTTGTCATCGTTGATGATTTCAGCTTCTGATTGTAAGGTTTTGATACCAAAGATCTTTTCGGTCATTGGTTCGTAGTAACCGTTGGTCCAGACGAAAAGCTTGGAGTCTTCGTCGTATTTAAGATCAGCAGCGTAAGATCCCTTACCACTCAATCTGGTGTAGACCCAAGATGGATCGGTACAAGATTCATTGTCGTGACCAACCTTTGGGAAGTTAACGTTAAGACCAGTGGTAACTGGTAATAATTCGTATTCGTCACCAGCACCTTTGAATAAAGCGTCGACGAATTCAGTAACCTTCTTGGCGTAGATGTTAGCAGCCAAGTTTTCATCATCTTCTTGATCAGCGAAGTCAGCGAAGAAAGAGTTGTTACCGTTAGAACCAGAGAAAGCAACGGCTGGAACACCACGGTAGACGGAGTTGTAAGTGGCAGAAATGGTACCACTGATGGTGAACATACCTGGGGAGACGTTAAGACCTTCGTTTGGACCATTGACAACAAGATCAACTTTGGTGTTGTTGTAGTAGTTTGGAACAAGGTATTCCAAAGCGAAAGCAACAGAAGAAGCTGGAGTACCATCGAAGTACCAGATGCTGGTATCGTTTTCTTCATGACCCCAGGATGGAGAACCAGCAGGTGGGTAGTTGAATTCACCACCAGTGCTCATGGTGGTGTTGGTTGGAAGAACGAATCTTCCTGACCAACCAGATCTTTGACTAGCAGGAGCAGATAAGATGACCTGGTAACCGGCATTGGTCAATTCACGGTAGGTGGCTCTGATGTTCAATGCTTGCCATCCGTCATCGTTGGAAAGAACAATGGTCTTTGGGTCGGAAGCACTTACTGGCTCATCAACAGGGAATTTGTAAGCTGGAAGAGCAGAAGCAATTGAGGCAAGAATAGCGAAAGCAACTGGGGTGGAAAATTTCATTGTGAGCAGAGGTTAGCCGAAAGTGAATGTGATGAGGACAAAGAAAGTATAAAATAAAAGGAATTGATCTAGATATTTATAGGTATTGAAAACCCCGGTGAAAGGAGCTATTCTCGAGATACTCATCGTGCCCTCATCGGAACCCGCTACGACAATTGCTCAAGAAAAATTTCCTGTTCCATTAAATTCTTTGCCAGAATTAGGCTTCGGAGCACATTAGCAGTATTGCCGTAGGTTAATTGGCTTCTTCATAAATTGCTGCATGGAAATGCAAGCACCATCTTTACCAGATTACCATGCTTAACCATGTGCTCACCAAAAATGTAACATCCCTAGACGTTTTAGGAAATGTAATAACTAGATGATTTTGAACGGACATAGAAGTAAAACGCCCAACTAGGAAATTCAACCCCTATGCCTCCAAAAAATAAATGCTAAACTGGCCAGTGACACATTTGATTTTGCATCCTTAAGTCTCAACGCAGCGAGGAAGTAAAAACGTGGGTGGTACAGATGAAAAAATACTGTCGGTCGCTGCACAATGGGGTATCACAATAGAAATTAATAAAGACGGCCACAAGATTCAACAATTAAATCATCTCAAAGGTAGTGATATCAATAGATGGACCAGATGTTGAAGTTCCAATTTGTAGCACGGGGGCCGATTAAACTGAGGTGATCTAAACGAACGGCTTGAAAAAAGTAAGGAATCAGATCCATAAATCTTCCAATTCGCAATCATGCAGGTCACGGAAACCTACATAATCGAAACCCCGTGGTGAAGGTGTCAAGTCAAGACACAAATTTCTGGGTACCATAGGACCAGGAACAACACGTTGACGAGTGGCCTTGGCAAATATTGGGGTTGGGTTGAGAAAATTGGCAAGAAGGAGCAACAGTGCAGGGGCTGAGAATCAATGATAATCTGCCATAACAAGTAAAGGCGTCAATCGCAGCTCTACAACCACCTTGGCAGTTTACGGACGGAACCGAATCGAATGTCTACATTCTAATCCCTTTAGGAAGTACAACGCATATCCGAATAGGGGCTTTCCGCTAGCAACGGGACTAAAATCTCCGGTAGCGGCACAACGGTATCGTATCCTGGCTGCAAATGACCCAGAACCAGGTCCTACAAGTCCCCAACCGTTTTCCCTTTCCATAGCTTTACCCATCACCACAATTTGCACCCACCAACACCTGTACACCATATATTTTCACACCCGTGCACCGGCTGGGGTAGCGGCACATGCCTCGGTATTATCACCGGTGTGGTGCACGGATTCGTGATTGTTGGTACAAAACAGGACCGTGGCACACGACCCGCCCACCAAAATACATCATAGGAAATTGATACGCCGATACTCCATGGCGATTTTACTTTACTACCAATATTTGTTCATTAGAATTGCAGTCATTCATCAAATTACTCTAGTGTTTTAGGCGGTTGAATTGATTAGTAGGGGTCTGCTTTTTTTTTACCAGTTGTTTTTTTTTTTCCGTATATTATTAGGCTATTATTTGGATTGTGATTCTTCCCCATTACCGAGTTTTACCCCAGGAAGATACTTTATACCCCAGAAAGAAATTGAATACAACTATTTTGTTTGTTTCTTTCCCATCCAACTATCAATCTTGTTAATTTACTATCGTAATAGTTGATATAATCCCCGTTTTATTTGTTTCAAGATGGCAATCTTTTCTTCGTTGGCTTCATTTGTAAGACGCCATAAACGTAAACTTATATTTACGTCAGCAGTCACGGTTTCCCTCTACTTCCTTGTTAATCATTTTGTATTCAAAAAATTCAGAGACTTTCAAAATGCCTTGAGACAGGAATTATTTATTAAGGAGCAAATCAAACGAAGATTTGTTCAAACTCAAAATGATTGTTATTTGACCATTCTTGCGTTATTACCCGTGTTGACCCAACCAATTACTGACCATTTACCTATAGAAAATATCACCCAAGCGTTAAAATTGAAGAAAACTCAACAACAGCAATCTTCTAGTCAAGAAATATCCGATTCTTTATTAACAGCCGATAATTTATTATTACATTCCAACCCTAATAGTAATCTTGAAACCAGTACTGAATCAATTTATTTGAATAAATCAAAAGTGGAATTATGGAATGATTTAAAGATTAAAACTTTAACCAGGACTTTAACATTAATTTATTCTATAAGTGCATTATTGTTGATAACGAGATTGCAATTGAATATTTTGGCTAGAAGATCGTACTTAGAATCGGCGATTATCATGGCTGGTGGTAAAGTTAACAATTCATCTATCAACGAAGCCAATGATTATTTCACCGAACAATCATATTTGAGTCTTAGTTGGTGGTTGTTAAATAAAGGATGGCTTAGAATCAGTGAATTTATCGAAGGAATCATATTAAACAAATTTCAATCCATTAATGCCAAAACCGAATTAACCATCTTTAAATTCAATGAAATTTTGGATGAAATTAATCATGAAATCTTGACTAGTCACCAACAAGAATTAGTCAACTTAATCTTCCCCATTCATTATGATAATTTAATTGAAACTTTGTTGAACACTAACCCTGAATTAATTGATCAATTAGACATAAAAGATTCAAACTTCATCAAATTAATTAATGAAACCAATTTATTGGTAACCAACGATTTTTTCCTGGAAATTTATTCCAAAATGATTTTAAGCTCTACTGACACTTTGATCAATAATTTATTCTTGTCTTTAGATGCTGATAATTATTTATTGTACAATTCTCTTCATCAAGAAAGTGATAAGATTGTGGAATTAAATGATTTGCCATCTTCGGCTAAGAAATTCAAATTGGCCAATTTGTTAGCCCAATTATCAATTCAGTGTGGAGTTATCTGTGATAACAACAATTTAGCTGATTATGATAATTCAGAATTGTCAGGTAATGTTTATATTAATACCATTAATGAATTGGAGGAATTGGATGAATTCAGTGCCAGCATCTATTCAAACTTTGAGTAGCTCTGACCAGACCTTCATTGTGGATGTTATACTACCTATACATATACCCATAAATACATATACATACATCTCTACCACTACCTTTAGAATGGCAACCATTAAGTATGGCGGCCATATTGGGCTCGCGCACGACCCGCAGTATTTCTAATGATTCATCAAAAATGGATTATCTAACAAACCAACTCCATCAATAAAGCAAACAATTAATAATGTCGTCACCAAAAGTTATTATTATATCACTGGATGATGAGAAATTCCCTGTTGAACCAATAGTGGCAGAAAAGTCCATTTTAATTAAGAATATGATTCGAGATTTGAATCCTGATGGATTAAGTGAAGATTTTGAGATTCCAACACCTAATGTAAGATCAACAGTTTTAGCCAAAGTATTAGAATGGTGTGAACATCATAAGAATTCCGAATTCACTGACGATGACGACGAAGATGCCAAAAAATCAGCTCCAGTTAGTGAGTGGGATAAGAACTTCCTTAAAGTTGATCAAGAAATGTTGTACGAGATTATTTTGGCGGCCAATTATTTGAATATTAAGCCATTGTTGGATTCTGGATGTAGAATTGTTGCTGAAATGATTAGAAATAAGAGTCCAGAAGAATTAAGAAGAATCTTCAATATTGTTAATGATTTTAGTCCCGAAGAAGAAGCTGCTATCAGAAGGGAAAACGAATGGGCTGAAGACCGTTAATGAATGTATGAGCACTCGTTTAGGTATTAGTGGTATACTGATTCAATACAACTTGTTACATCTACCGTAATTGCAATTTAGGGACATTCATGTAGTTTAAAGAGTAGACCAGTTCTACACCTTTTTTGCCATTAAACAACGACTTTCATAGTCCCTACTCTAACCTCATTGTAATTCCACAGTCTAATGACAATCTCATCACATCTAGCCAATTTAAATGCTCAGTAAACGCAACTCCAGTAACATTGACGTAGTTCATAGGATGTATGGGTGCAATATTGCACATTCTGGAACACCATTACATTTCTGACATAAACCAGTACCTTTCAAACCAATTTCAACCCATCAGGTCACGTTCCACACCTGTACCTTATCTCACAGTTCAAACCCCATTTCACTACCTGAATTATGTAACCCATTAGGTATTCGCAACTGCCTGGTTATCTCCGGTATCGCCTATTATAATTCTACACATTTACATATCTTTTACTATCCTAAGATCCCCACTTCTACAGCCAATCAGATCGTTTCACTCCGGTACCATTACTTATTAGGGTAACTGCAATTATTGGCAAAAACTGTCAAAGTGCTGTGTGCCTGACAGTTATTTTGCCCACTTTTTTCCTTTCTTTTTCTCACTTTTTATTATCGCAAAAAAACTGCCGTTGACCATTATTAGGTTTTTCTCAGTCAAAATTGGGTGACTATGACCGATACTTCAAATAGCTCCAGTAACATCATGGATGGTAAGAATAGCACCACCGCTGCCGCCGCAATCGGTAGGAACAAGTCCGGGGAAATTCCCGGTAATGGTGATGGAGATACTACGTTCCAAGATGGAACTTTGCCAGAATTACCGTTCAAGTCTCAAGAAGATTTAAGTAAATACGAAACATCGTTGCAAGATGAATTTAGAACCTTGTCTAATGAATATACCATATCTCGGCAGTCCCGTATCAACCATATGATCAGTGCCATTAATTATTACATCAAAGTATTTGGCGAAAATGATAAAAACTGGTCCAAAATCTACAACTTTGAAATAGAAACCATAGAGAACATCAAAACAAATACCGAAGACTTGATATTGTCCGACTTGAGACTAACTAACCCAAAGGATGTTATTGACACTTTGGATGAGTACGAGTTGGAATTAAATGAGCTCTTTAATAACATCCAATCTCCTTTGGAGTTTGATGATATCTTCAGTAACTCTTTAGTACATGAAAGGAAATCAGGAAATACCAATCACTTACCTTTCCCACAGCAGTTTGATGCTATAATAAAACAATACGAGCTGCAATTACGAGCTATTAGCGTCGAAAATAGATATCAGAGTAAATTGGTAAAATCCAACCTCAGAGGTAATAAGATGATACTTTGGAAGCAGTATTATAATGAATTATTATCTTATAAAAATAAGAAAATAACAGAAACTTACGAAGAGTTGAATAAATTGCATAAAGAATACTATCATGTCAATGATACCGAACTAAATATCAATAGTTCGAAGTACTACAACAAATCTGTCATCAATATCAATGACCTCAAACCTCCAAATTATCCAGGAAATCAGGACAGCACCTACTATACAGACAACCGCTTCTACAAGAAAAACAAGATAGAATTTACTAACATCAAGAGAAAAGTTCTTGAGGACGATCAAACGTTTACTCAACAAAAAAATATCAACAATTCTCATCCGGATATAGTTACCTATAAACTCAATGGGTGTACGGGATTATCTCAGAAGGAAATTGACCATGATTTGCTCACCATTAGAAACAAGGGAGAACCAGAAGTATCGGCTGTAGAAGACGAAGAAGCTTTGCCAATGGATATCGATATCGAGGATGAGGAAGTTAGCTCTAAGGCTTCAACCCCAGAACCTATAGAAGAAGAGTATGACGATGATATTGAAGAAGATGAAGACTACGCAAGCCAAGAAGAAGAAAGAAATCCAGAATCAACTGAATTGACCCCATCCCAAATTCTTTACCAGAAGTATAAGCATATTCTTTCAGCCAATCAAACTCCTTCAGAGCTTCCGATGGATGCAAGAGGCTATCCTAATGCTTCTTTACCTCCAATGTACCACCAAGTTCCTCCAGGTCCTACCCGTAATAGACTTGTTATACCCGAACTCCCCCCACTAGATAGATTCCCCAGGTTAAGCACTTAGTTTCTGTCATCATTGCATTTCATTTCTCTCATCTACATAGTTATTATATCATAATTAAGTGATTATACATTAACTATTACGGACCATAAATGATTACGTAAATATTACTGTTATGAACCTCTATGCAATTATTCACCTACAGACATTCCTTATTCCTTTTCAAGTAATATACTAGCATTCTTTAGACCTGTTTCTCCAATGGTTTGGTCAACAGAGTCGATAAGTTTTACCGATCTGTTACTAGCATTAGACAAGGTGAATCGTTCATCAGAGCTTAAACCATAATCAGACTCATTTGCTTGTTGTAATATATATTTGAGCCACTCATATAGGGTCTTTACTGTATTATTGTCGACGTCAAATTTATGGATGAGTCGTTTACCATTAGGAAATCTAATTTGTATTCTAGTTGTAGCTCCCGATGTTGGCTCTTCATGAGCCACTGGCTTTATTGCTTCGAAAGCATCTTCTGGTTGTTCTGGCTCTTCTGGTTCTTGTTGTTGTGCTTGAGGTTTATCATCCAGATCATCAATGGTTATGGCATCACTGGCAGAGCTTCCTGATGCAGCCATTGACTGTTTTAAAGCATACTCTATTTGCTGTTCTTCTGTCAATGCATCAGGGTCAAATTTGACTTCATGCTTTACTACAGGATTATTGGAGTTTGGTAGTAAGGAGAACTTCTCCAAGAATAAAGCAACATCAGCCAACCATTCTTCAACCTTAGGAACTTCACCATCGGTCCATTTATGAACCCTTTCCCCTGTCAATGGATCTAAAATGGCAATATGAGGGAACTTGTCTACGGAGTAGAAATTAATGAAGCTTACACCATTGGGGGAGTCATGCTGATATTGTAGAAAAATGAAATTCTCTTTAACGACGCTCTTTACTCTGGAATTAGACCAAAAATCACGATTCAAGACTTGACATGTAAATTCCGAAGAATCCTGGATATTAATGAGTATCCATTTCTTGTCTTGACGTCCCTGGACTTTAGCTGTATCCAAATCGATTTTTGACATTATATCAAATGGAGGTCTGAACAAATTAGCCAATCTTCTTTGCGTAGAGGTTAATTCATTAAGTCTATTGTCTCGATTAATTCTTCTTCTCGAGCGTTTATTAGTCTCCACCACTTCTCCATCACTGTTAAGTACCATGACATCGTCGTCATCATCAGAGTTTGAGTTATCATTTACTTCCGGGTAGTCGTCATCTTCTTCATCATCTTCTACTTCTTCAAATCTGTTATTGTAGTAGTCATTTTCAGCATCATCGAATCTTTGGTTGAAAATTCCTACTCTTCCCTGACCAAAAATGTCAGTAGGACGGTTAATACGAGGAATATTAGAGAATCCCGTATCAAACGAATCCACCAAGGTTTCATGACGATGAATATTAGTATCAGCAGCTCTCACATTATCTTGATCCTGGTACGCTTCTTGCTGCAAACGTTGTGCAAGTTGTTCATCATCTTCATGAGACGTTGGAACATTATCGTTGGAAACAGAGGAGGCAGCTTGAGGAGGATTGGATTCCATATATAGGGTTACTGCGTATTCCAAGTCGTTATTGGTGATGTCTAAGTATTGTTTTGCAACGGATTCGTCTTCAATACCAGTGACCGACAAAAATGTCGTCACTAAGGTGTCGGAGTCCATACTGGATGAATGGCACTAAGCGGAGGTAACAATTGGGGGTAAAATACTGGGGTAACTAAAGAAGTTACGGGAGGTTAGATAATCCACATACTGTGGTTTGGTAGTTTGTCGCACATTGCTGGATCAATGTCGCATGTCGTCGCCACTGACAGCCCACCAAAATTGGCCACCAGAAGCATCTGGGCCAGGTTAGGGACTCACAGAAGTAGTTATACGACTGAAGCCATATAGCAGCTCCAATAGCTCCCATATAGGAGACATGGTGGTGGTGGATCCCGTAGGCTATTGCCTCCCTAGGTAATCTGGTGTACGGATGTAAACAAGTTGTTGGTGTACCGGTGTTTCTCCGCATCCGGAGGTACGGGTTTCTCACCCTCCTCAGTTTGTGCTCTGGCCTGAATCATCCCATCATCGAATTCCACATCGCTCTTTTATGACTCTTTTCTTTAACCACAACACCAAATTCCTCATACATCACTCTGAAGTTACTTGTTTCTGGCCAGAATCGTCTTAGCACAAGCTTTTTTTTTTATTTTGCCTTTCTCCTTCCGTTTCATCGTCTGGGTGTTTCCTGATATTTGTTTTCCCGCTACCTCTGGCGCTTTGACAGCCTGTCACGGAAATCTCCAGTTTTCATCAAACAACTTCTTTGAATCACCTTCATTACTCCAGATACTCACGAAGAGCCTGTGTAGTTTGATTTGAGGGTTGTTGACTGTTCTTTTGATTGATTGGTTAATCCGGAACTACAAGGCTACTACTTGAAATAACTGCTTGCAATAGCAGTCTTTGTTAAACCTTCTGCTTTTTGCTGAACTGAAGCCTCTAACTAATCTAGCTATCCTAGTTTTGGTGATTTTTCAGAAATTTCATCCATTTTTCACTACCTCGGCCCTACGGTTTTACTTTGTTCTACGAGGTTCGGAATTCTTTTCTATTCCATATTCAATCTAGTTTACTTACCTGATTGTCCTTCTTTCAAATCCTTTCAAGTCCTAATTCTCCGGAGTGATTATTGACATACTACTGTCCAAATTCAATATCTTCTCCTTCATTTCTTAGACATTCATTGAAATTCCCCAGAAATCCTACTTTTATGTCCTTTCACGATCACGATTAATATTTATAAATTGAATTTTTTTACTCCATCTGTTGTTTTTGCATTTTTTTGATCTCCCTTATACATAGTTTGCATTCAGATTGTTGAAAACGATTTCTCCATTTTTATTTATCCATTTTTTAACATTATCGAAAGAACAAATCCAATCCAGTGTTCTTTTTACATTTTTAATTTTCCTTACGATAACCTTAACGACGATATTCCTCATTAGTGTCCCACTTCGCCATGGATGAATACGAAAAGTACGACTCCGGAGCTCTTCTCAATAACAAGTATTTGAAAGTGGCTGATATTAGTGAAGGTTCTTATGGTTTAGTTTCTGTGGCCAAAGATACTACAGCCGACAATAAACTCGTGGCCATCAAATTCATTTACCCTATTGATTATAAAAAAGATCAACTCGATAAAACCAAAAATTCAGAAAGAGCTACCTCATCCCCCGCCAGACTTAGATCTAATTTCGTTAAAGGTCCCAGTAAGGCTTCGATTCTTAGATCTCTTTATGAAGAAGCATCGAAAGAAATTAAGATCCATAAAATCCTTGGATCTCATCCCAATATTAGTAGTTTGTACGATCACTTTGATTCTTGCTTGGTTTTGGACTATTGTTCTCGAGGTGATTTATACGAAGCTATTCAGAACGGTTTGGGCCCATCTGCATCGCAGGATATCAAAGATGTATTTCTTCAGGTATTGAATGCTTTGGAGTTTTGTCATTCTCATGGTGTCTACCATCGAGATTTAAAACCAGAAAACATCTTAATTTCCGAAGATTGGTCCATTAAATTGTGTGATTGGGGTTTGGCAACCACTACAAGAGTAATCACTAATAAGAGTGAATTTGACATTGGTTCCGAAAGATACATGGCACCTGAATTATTTGATACACAGTTAGAATCTTATGATGCATCAAAAATCGATCTTTGGTCGGTGGGTATTATTTTACTCACTTTGGTTTTCCATAAGAATCCATTTCAAGTTGCTAATTATTCTGATAAGAGATTTTTACAATTTGCTGCTAATAGGGAAGCTTTGTTTGACATTTTTTCTAGCATGAGTGGAGAAATGTTTTCAGTATTGAGATACTCTCTTAATATTGATCCAACCAATCGTGATTTAGATAGCTTGAAAACTGAAGTGACTAACCTTAAATACTTCACTTATGATGAAGAAGATTGGGCAAGTGATTATGACGATTATGAAGAAGGCGAAGAAGAAGATATCGAAGATGCTGAGGAGGCTGACATCGACGAAGCAGATGATGATAGCAATCCTGAAACCGAAAATGTCACTTCCCCAGCTAAAGACGATGATCACCTTCATGAAATACCAGCCAATTATTCTCATTATAATAACTTTGTTCTCAACTATAATGATGCTGATGATATCAATTTCCATAGCGGAACTGATACTTCACGAATCTTTGAAAAGAAGGATGATAACAATAAAGTTGAAACCAAGAAAATTACTCCTCCTATCATTACCACTACAGATACGGAGCACAATACAAACGAAGACGGTACTGAGTCTGATAGACTTGGAGACTCTCAGGTCATTTCGCCCAAGGTTTCATCAGAAGCAAAATTTGCTGACTCTGTTCAAGAACGTCCTTACAATCATCGTGCTGATGCTTTACTTTCAGCAAGCACAGACTTGAAACCCATTCCTATTTCCTATGGAGGCCTCAAGTTTATCAGAAATACTCGTAAACCATTCAAAGTTGCTAGCTACAGTCAGTCACACAAGTACAATAGTCAAAATTATAATACCAATAATCATAGCAAATTTCCAAGAGAAGAATTCTTCACTCCTAAGTCCATGGTTAGTCACTATATGGATAAGTTTGGTGAACAGAAATTGAATCAAAGTCATAGTCATAGTGGGTTCAATAATAGTGGAAATGGAAACAATTCTAGTCATGTTAATGGCCGTCAACAAAGAAGTGAATGGAAGAAGAATGGTAAAAAACGCCAATCTTGGAATACTAAGAACGGTGATTTCCAAAATAATGGGAATGGTCATCGGAATCATCATCAACATTACCATAATAGCCATCATGGTAATTCCCATCACCATAAGTCCTCAAATGGACATAATAAGGGCCGTAACAAAGTCCCAATTAATGGACGCAATCAAACTTCTCACGATCAGAAGAGAAAACACGGTTCTCTACAATTTTCAAGCTCTCAAACTAGAAAACATTTGACTCTGAGCAGTGTGGGTAGTAATATCAATAATACCCACTCTAATCCACTTGTTTCCTCATTTCATGCTTTAAATTTTCCTTTGTCGAATAATTCATTGGTTCCAGGAAGTCCAGGAAGCTCAGGGAAGTATATTCCCCCATATCTTCGTTCCCCAAACTACACCCGGTCTCCAGTTATTGAAGCAGTAACTGAAGAAATTGATCATTTAACCTTGGATAATTCTAATGCTGACGATGAGGTGTTCCACTTAGAAGGTGATTTTGAATTGGGATTGAATCACACCAATAGCATTGAAACTCATAAATCAACGTCACTGAATTCTACAAATGCAACATCTATTACATCCAGCTATCAAATGGATAATTCCTACAAAAAACCCCATTTCAAGGCTCCTACCTATCAAATTCCAGGATTAGGGAATGAACGCCAAACATCAAACGGTCCATATTCAAATGGTAGTAGCGGATTTATGCTTAATGGTAGTGGAAGCCATCGTGGAACTAATGGTAGAAGACACTCAATTAACAAGTTTCATGATATTCACTCAGCGTTGACGTCATCTGCGTGCTCATCTAAGGGGAAGTACATTCCTCCTTTTAGAAGAGGCTCACATTCCGCTGCAACGGGGAGCTCAACTCCGATGAATACTACAGGGACCACTTCGAAACCAGCAAAATTGCTGGCTCCTAATGGCTCTGTTGTGAGCAATGGCAATGAGTCTGATGGAGGTGGAAAGCGCAAATCTGGATTGCTTGAAGCCAGACACCTTCACCACTTGAACATCAGTAATAATTCCATTGATGGTACTATTAGTAAGTTCGAGAATCAAGTTGACAGTTTCGGTGGATTTCCGAGCACCACCAAGACTATTTCATCGTCAGTACCATCTGGTGGTACTGACTGGTTTCCCAAGAAGAACTGGGTCGACTTTGATGACAATTAAATTAGAGAAAAGAGTGCCCTATCTGGAAAACAGGTGCATTTTTGACAAGAAGTATAGAACAATGTAACAGAGCCGTATACACTGCCTGTGACACTAACCATTGCCCTAACAGAATCGAGTTTAAGACTGGCCAATGCCTTTGTTGGTTCGTGTCTAGAATTCATTATTTTTTTTTGGTTAGCCCCTGTCTAGAGCCCCGTGAAAAGTGCCTCAACGGACAAGTTAACTTTAAATATACTCGTACCCCCCCCTTAGTCTAGAATTTTGTAGAGCCATTCGGATAACAATCTGGTTTGAACCTTGTTTTACGACATAGTTTCATGAAACTGACGCCAAATGTCACCCGATAAACTTGACACAAACCCTGCGATGACCATTACAGGTCGGTACCCATTTTGACATGTCGTTAAACTTCCTTTATCTGGTTTCCCCGGACGACTCCTTAGATTTCAGATCATTTTGACCGCGTTAACGGAGGAAAAACAAACATTCGGAGTGACAAATTTGGCGTTCTCTCGTGTAAGTCCTAAAAGCGCAAGTGCTGGAATATCTCCGGAAAAAATACTACAGGAAAACGTTGACGAGGTGCAGGCGGTTGCAACCTTTTTTCTGGAAGCCAATTTAAGCTTTTCCATACCGATTAGGTTTCATGCTAGATACTGGCTGCAACGATAGTCAGATATAAGTAAATATAAACCGGTGTTTGGACGCGGTAGAAACTATCGATAGTTTTGTAATTTGAAAAAGCGACAAGGCGAAATAATAGCCCATATCAAGCCTCGAAAATTATAGCCTCAATATGCAAGAAAACGGCACAATTATGCCTTGAAAGTTGCATTACTCGTGTGCCGACTGTAAGATCTTACGGGCTTAAACATGAAGTTGACATTGGTTTTTGTCTTCACATTTGAATTACTTTGTAAACATTCTTGGTATATAATAAGAAGTAAATGTCCTTTGGCTATACCCAGTTAATTTCTTGTCAGATTTCTTGGAGGGCTTAGCCATTAGTATAAGTACTGACAGATAACCTTAAGTTTAGTCAGATGATAGGATATCAATGATTTATTTTAACAGAAGAACCCGAAATATCATCGTCGCCTCCGTGGTGGCGTTCTGTTTCATTTTCACTTATAGACAGTGTTCTTCTCATGATTTGGCGGTGTATATGTCCAAATCAGCTCAGCTCTACAAAGAATCTACAGTCAGGTACAGCCCCAGAGAAAGCACTTTGGGACTTTACAAATACATCAATAAATTTAATGTCAAAAACCATAATATCCATCCATTAACCAACGTTTATGGAGGTGATTTCGGGGTATACTTCCATTGGGATGATTGGCTTGATTTCTCCTCAGCAGACCCATGGTTGGCAGCAACCAGGAAACTTCACCCTGGAGGTGAATGTCCACCTGAATTGAAGGATTATGCCCTGTTAACCAATGCTTATGATTCTTATCAAACAAAAATCACAAAGAGTATGATTCATTTATATTGTCAACGTGATGTTCCAAAACAAATATTTGTGGCTATAGATGACTCCTACATTAAAGTTCCGGTTATGGGAAGAAGAAGATTTGGTGTGGAAAACTGGGACTTTCAAAATGCAACCAAACAAGATTTAATTGATGAGATGTCAAAGATTCAGACCAGTAAAATCGAAGCATTGGCCTCTGGAAACCACAATCATAATCCAGAGTTTTCCTTTAAAGATTACAAGAAATTTCACAAACGTTTAAATCTTCGTTCTGATCAATTCTTGTTTAACATGGAACAAGAGATCTTTTTGCTAAAAGAAAAATTGAATGATCAAGTCATGACTAACAACGAACGTGATTATCTTAAATTTCTACAACATGCCAAACAAATCAAGTCTGGCACCCAAGCTATTGAGGAATCATTTAATTCCAAAACTTGGGTATCTGTTAATCAAAACACAAGAGAACAACACTTAGTGTCATATCCTTTCATTAAATCCAATATTAGCAGAAGAGAAAAGAAGAGTACGTTTCACCATATGATTAGATCCTGGTTCCAATTTGCCGAAGCCCATTCTATAATCAGTTGGTTGAATAATGATGCTTTGGTTGGATGGAGCTACAATGGATTGAACAATGAATGGAATAATAACATCCAGATTCAACTTCCAGTGGCCCAATTACATTACATGGCCATGAATTTCAATCGTTCGTTAATTATTGAAAACCCCAGACATGGTAATGGGAAGTACTATTTACTGATTGCTCCCACTTACACCAAACATCTTCCACATGTCATAGAAGCCAGATTAATTGATATTCAGACTGGACTCTACATTGACATTAATTCTTTAAGAAGTGACGATATGAAACCACCAAAAAGCTTTTATTCAGAAATGGGTAATGAAGAAGAAATTTTGAAATCGATGCCGGTCCACGATAGTTCTCTTCATTGGCATGATCTTCTGAATGTATTATCATTAAGACATACTTACTTTGAAGGTGGTTCTGTGTATGTACCAAATAACATTACCAGTATGTTGAAACACAGCAAGAAGAAAGCTGAGTTGCTAAACAAGAATATCAATCGAGTTGCAGGATACAATTTCCAAGAGGATATCAATTTATGGGTCAGCAACAAAATATGTTCTAGGACCCCCAAAGTTAACAGATTTGTGGATAATATCACTAGATTAGAATTAACTTTAGAGGGAGCCTGTAACTCACCAGAATTGCTTGATGAATATAAGATTTCTGCAGCAATGATTAATCGCCATACTCAATATTTCAGTGATTTCAATGCTATCGGAGAATATGATATGAACGAAATGGCTGATTTACCCTACTTTAGAAAGGATCCATGGGATTATGCTGATGATATTAATGAAAAGAAGGTAGATAATGACAATTGGTTTATACAGATAGATAGTTCTATATAGATTTCCAGAAACAATTAAACATAAAAAGACGTATAAATAAGCAAAAATGCGTGGTTGGCAACAACAAGTAAGGGGCGCAATTACGTCAATGAGTACCGGCAATGACATGGCAACCAATCATGTATTACTAATCGTCTGTTGCAATGATTTGGCAGTAGGCAAAGTTCTATCAAATGATCTGGAGTTCTTCTGAGCGATAAAATACTTTCCAGCATCTATCGGGCCGAATTTTTTGATTAATTTTGAATAAAATAACCCGCATGCATTGCAAAGACTTCGAGTTCCATTTGGACCCTTTCTCCATTCAGGTGTATGGGCTGAATTACATTGGGAACAGCAACTGGGTGACGTATTTAGTTTTCTGCCTCTTTTCTTCTTGGTAATTTTGTACTCTGAAGAAGCGGTGATGACCTGGAATTTACGCAAATAGAGCGACTTGAGAATGCTGCCAAATCTGATCAAATCTTGGGACAATTTCTCGTAAGTAGTATTGGGAATGTTCATTGACCATTGATCCAAATTTCCATTAGCATTTCGATGAAGCCAGTCGAGACATGAAACTACTTGATGTCTACGGTCAAGGAATTCCATCAAAAAGGCTCTTGTTTCACCATCATCAAGATTATCTTCCGGCTTAAAGATCCTGAGGTCAGAAATAAGCTTTTTGAATGATGGAAGTGTAATATCCGTCATGTCTAGATTCATTGATGTATTTTTTCTAGATTCAGCCCCGACTCTCAATAATACTTCGTCTTATACTTACATCTTACTATGCCGGTTTGGACATAGCAAAATTCGTTTACAGATAGGCTGCAAAAAAAAAAGATTCAAACGATTCCAGGCCTTCCGCTGGGGCGGTACGGAGGTAATTTGTGCTCCGGCTCCGTCATTTTCGCACGACCCCCCTGAAAGTAACCACAAAGGCGTGTTTTGTGTTATTGCGTGGTTTTTAATATTTGTGTTAGTGTGTTTTAAAATGATCGTCGTCTTGTTTCAGATGGTCTAGATCGTCTAGCCAGTATTTGTCTCGAACTTAGAAGTGGCATTCAAGTGGCATTTTTCTGTTACCCCTTACCTAATTAGGCAAGGGGCAAGTGTTTCAGGAGTTTGTATCATGTTTCAGGATTCGCTAACAGTATTGATAAATTCCCGAGCTATCAGGGGAAGAGATGAAAAAGGTTGAAACATTTATTAATTATAATAAATCATTGAATTACTTAAATGGACTTGAATCTTCAAGTTTCAATATTGAATTTAGTTTTTCGTTTTTTTTTGAAAATTTTCGTTATATCAGCTAGTTTTCTTTTTGGCACCAGTTTCAAATCAATTTATCTCCTATCAATTCATTGGTTTATCTACAATTGATTAATTGATATTGTTAATCTATCCATTGTGTGTTATTCGGTGTCAAAATTGATCAAAAAACCCTCTCCAAAAACCCTTTGGTGTTCACCCCCTATATCTAACTTCATACTTTCCTTTATACTTCATTTCATTGGTGCATCCCGTACCTACATCTTCTCCTGACCTTCTCCTGTCGCTGATCTCGCCGGGATCTGAATTAATAGTTTAAATCCCCATAGTTTTCTCCTGATCTCAAACGAAAACAACCAGATTTACACCCGTACCTCCCGTCATCTATATACAGGAGGAATATCAAGGAATCTTCATTGCCATTACCGAACAATAGATTGCAATTGATTGTTGACCAGAATTCCTTGGTGGATAAGGCAAGTATCAATACTAATCATTATTGAAAGTTTTCAAAAATTTTGTGTTTTGCAACTTAAATTTTATCGTCATTCATTTGCATTCTTTTGTGACTTTTTCGTCTACTACTTCAATTAAACTAACGTTGAATGTACTGTACCCGACAAAATTGCTATATATATAATCTTTATCATTTACTCGTTGTTTTTGGATTGTTTTGTCATTGATAATGGCAGATATTGCTCAAGCTTCACTCGATAGAATTGAAACTAATTCGAATCAAACTGAAAGCCAAATTAATGAAGAAGTCAAAGACTCTTTACGTTTAATTGAAGATTTAAAATTCTTTTTAGCTACTGCTCCTGCTGGTTGGCAAGAAAATCAAGTCATTAGACGATATTATCTTAACCATGACGAAGGATTTGTTAGTTGCGTATTTTGGAATAATCTTTATTTCATAACTGGAACTGATATTGTTCGTTGCATAGTCTATAAATTTGAACATTTTGGTAGAAAAATTACTGACAGGAAAAAGTTCGAAGAAGGTATTTTCTCTGATCTTCGTAACTTGAAATGTGATACGGATGCCATATTAGAACCTCCTCGATCTGATTTTCTCGAATTTTTGTTCAAAAATTCTTGCTTAAGAACCCAAAAGAAGCAAAAAGTATTCTTTTGGTTTAATGTACCTCATGATAAATTAATGGCTGATGCTTTGGAAAGAGATCTTAAGAAGGAAAAACTTGGTCAAAATCCAACCACCGTGGCCCATAAAGAACCAGCATTATCGTTTCACTACGATGAAAATAAATCATTATTCAATCAGTTAGCTGAACATATGGAGTATCAAAAAAAATTAACCCATGAAATCTCTGAAGCTGAAAAACCTTCTGAGGCCAATGAAGATACTGAGTCTAATTCCCCCGAATATACGTCGTCGTCGAATTTCAATAAGAATAGTGAGGAATTCGACTTCTTGAATCATGACACTCCTGCTCAATACAAGGCTCCCTCCGACTACGAAGACGATTTCCCACTTGATTATTTTGATCAAGATTATGAAGATGCCAATAATTCCAATGAATTCATCACTCTTGATCCAACTTTTCATATGGGTTTTGTTCACAGTATGGACGAAAATTACGATAACTACGTTGATCCCTCAGTGTTTACCAATCCTGTTGTCACTCAAGTTTCAAACCAATTGGTTCACAACGATGAGTACTTGATTGAACAGACTCAACCCATTAAAACCCCTGTTTCCACTACTTCCATTTCTAAACACCACCTGCATCCTCATGAACTTCATCATCCCGAAGTTGAAAGCTATTCCCAACATCCAGCTTCAGCCAAATATCCTCCACCAGGTCAATTCTATCCTGAATCTGGCCATATCCCTTCCAGACATATGTATCAAACCTCCCAGGATCCTTCCTATAACTTTATGCATCCTGAGCCAGAAGGCTGGTACCCTCATCCAGGACAACCAGTTCCTTCTTATCCCATGTACTCGCCATATGAGCCCGTACCTATGCATCAACCCGGTGGCTACGTACTTGTAAATGACCATATTCCTGATTATCATACAGCTCCTCCTCATAGTGGAGTTTATTACATTGATAATAATATGGCTCAACCAAGTCCTGTGTATGCAGTTAATCCAATGGCTCATGCTTCTCCATCTACCAGACAGCAACAAATAAGTGCTAATATGATGATGAAGAAACGCCAGCTACAACAACAACAACCTCAAGCTCAACCAGTAAGATTCAAAAACACTGCTCCATTTTCTGTGTCGAAGCCCTCTCCTGGAAGAGCCAAAAGTTCGTCTTCGGCTGCAAATATCAATTTGAACGATGTGGTTGCGAATAAAAATGTAACCAAAATCGTCAATTTCAAACAATACGATCAGGGCAAAGAACCGTCTGAAAATTTGATCCTAACCCCAGAATCGTCTATAACCCAACCGGAACAATCATCTAGTCAAAGAATATGAACTGGCCTTCATTGAAACTTGTCCCAACTTATTTTCTTACGTTTACTTCTTTATCTCGTTTACTGTACTAAGCATATCTCATTGGTTCATTTCTCTCTGCATTCAAAATTACAAACTACATATGGCTTCATTTCAATTCTTTATCATTTGTCTTTATACAATCTCCTATTTTTTTTTACCTTTATTCCTTCTATAACGTTGCATTTTCAATGTTGGTTCGGTTTCCATACTTTAATAGACATTTTTTTCCACATTTCAATGTAGAATTACTGATTATATATTATGCTACTCTGTACATCAGTGATTTATCTTTATATACATTAATCTTGACTGTAGTATTCAACAAGCTTTTGCTGTGGAAGGGAAAACTTTTGAAGAATAGAATCGAAAACGTTCTTCTCCTGGGATTTTTCCGAAACCAGATTGTTTCCATTGTTACACGATAAATTGGTAACTCTGCTGGCTTTCAAAAGTTTTCCGTAACTCAGAATCACAAATCGTCTAATTTCAACTTCCTTGTGGTCAATGAGGGTTTCGAGCACTTCATCAATTTGTACAATTAGTGAATCATCAACTAGTAAATTGAAGCTGTTCATACCAAGTAGCTTAGAAAGACACTCAATAACGAACAAACATGATTTTTCATTGAGCTCTTTCGGAGATTTCAAGGTCTTTAAACACAATTGCACTAAATTTGTACTAGGATAAATACCATAGTGTGCTTCCTCATAAGTCTCACTTATAGCCAAGGACAATTCGTTCATAGTTTCAGAGTTACTCGAGCTTATTTGAATTAAAACGTGCCATAACTTCTCAAGGTCAATAGGAACTCGGTTAATCAACAATTGCTTCAAAATGAGAAGACCACTTAGTTTGAGTGATTGTGGCAATGGTTCCCTGGTGCCAAAGAAAGCCCAAATAGAAGTTTCCAATAAGGCTTGTCCCTTTGACTCGAAGTAGGTCCGGAATTCATTGGTTTGAGTACCTTGTAAGAAGTGTAAAAGCGACAAAAACTGGGGCTTTTCTATGGTATTGCTCTGTAGTTTAGTACAAATGGAGTCAAACTTTTCAATACTTGATTCCAGGTCTTCGGCCAATACTTCAGCAGTGTTTGTGCTCTTAGCAATTTGGAAATTAAACCAATTGAATTCAGAGTAACTATAATCCTTAAGTTTTTGCGGAGACCCGGCAATTGGACTTCCATCTTGGAAAATTGAAATGGGCTTGTTTTTGTTTGATATTTTGTTGATGGGGTCTACCTTATCAATAAAACTTTGAATTGAGTTCTCATCATTCAAATTTAATCCTTTTGGACTATTAGCATTGACAAGACTTATAACCGATTCCTTGGGATTCAAATTAGGTATTAACTCAGTTATTTTGACTTGAGCAAAGTCGTCCACCAATTCAGCTGAATCACTTTGGTTGAATCGAGCAAAGAGATCGTTCTTGGTTGACGAAACCTCTGATTTGAAAATATTATCATCATCCAAATTATTGTCATTCACTATTTCTTGGTTTCCAAGTTCATTATTGATGCTTGGTTCAAAATACTGATCAAGATTGATTTCATCTCCATCAGGAAATGCAATGGTTCCACCTTGAAGGTCAACAATTGAGTCAACATGCAAAGATCTGTCGTTATTGGTGATACCAGGAACATCCATAGGAACATCCTTACTTGATGTTATTGGTTCAGGTTCTTCGGCCAATTGGTCATTCGTTGGATCGTGAGATTTTGTTTCTATTTCTTCCTCAATATCAATATTATCCTCCACCACTTTATCGAATTGGGGTTCGGCATTGATATCTACTTCGTCAATATCCATATCCTTCGAGCTAACGCTACGATTTGTGTTGATATTCTTTTTAAGAATTATAGTACTATCAGGACCATCACGTCTTGCTGGTACCAACATAGTGAAATCAGATGGAGCTTTTAATGGTGAAATGGAGACGTTTATATCTTCAATAGGAACAACTTTCGTTAAGTCACCAGCTGATCCAAGCTGATTATGAATACCCATAGTAAAAGCAGTACTCTTTTCTATGCCAATTATTGACTCAATATCTTCTCTAGTCCCATCAGGGAGCATTTGAAGCTCTGATGTGAACAAGCCTGGATTAATCGCATACAATTTCTTTAACAAGACGGTAAAGGACGTGATAGCTTGGGTTGAACGAAGTATATCAACCAAATCAAACAACACAGAGATCAATTTCAAGTATTGACTATCATTTATAGGAATTTTGTCCGTGCAAATCAATAAAAAGTCAATGATATTACTAACAATGATCTTTTTGTACTTAATGACTTGCATAACCAATTGACCGTCATCAATGATATTGCTAAGATTGCTCACATAAGAAAGAACCTTTGTGGTGGATTCGAATACTTCATCCACCGATAATAATGAAATTAATATCAGAACATTCTTTTCATTAATAGGTAATATGATTGAACAAATTCGAATTAAGTGTTCAGCCTCAAAAAATTTGGATGACTTTTTGAACAAATTGTCCCCTTCCAAAAAGAGAGGTTGTAATAAAGTAGGGTTGTCAATTGAAATGGTAGTCAACAATCGATTGGCCTCCGTTGACAAATCTTCATCTCCTATTATGGCGTATCTCAACAAATGAATTCCCTCCTCGATAAGTTCCACTTTAGATGAAGATAAGAATTTCAATATAGGATCTTTTTGCTTATCGAAAAGGGCCGGATTAGAAACAGGTTGCTCAACGGGAGCAGGCACCTGAGGAGAATGGGAAACTATCTCCATTTCATCTGAAGCTGGCTGAGGATGAGGAGCAGGAACTGGCTCTGATCGTAAACTTGTAGAGCTAATTCTGTTGGAAAGACCACTGATCACTCTACTGTTTAGTTTCAGATGATCGGTATAGGTTTTAGATGGTCTTCTATTGACTTCACGTTCAAGACTATCAGAAGAAGATCTGGAAGTAACTCTTGAAGGAGGTCTGAATTCAGCTGAGGACTCCCGTTGTCTTGATTTCATCTCTTTATTCTTAGCAATTATCACATCCTTGATAGAAGGTCTGCTCTTCTTTGGATTGAGGCTTGTCAGGGTAGTAGTACCAAACTCCTTTGGTCTAGTTCTCTCAATTCCTTTCACAGTATTGGCATCAAACGTAGAGAGGATTAAATCCGCCTCTGTTCTAAATTTACTCCAGAAACACCAATAGGCTTCTTTAGCAACCTGTCTAACCGCAGGATTGGGATCACCTATTAGTTTTGATATGATTCGCTTGGAAACATCTACCCCTGTAGTACCATTGGAGCCATGTGGAGACAAGAACGAACCGGAATCATGGAATCTGATAAGGGATATTTGCAACCAGAGTCCAGAATAAGTTCTAGGGGAAGTGTTTTTCTCAGTGGAAGCAAGGAGAATTTTGCTGAACCATCGAGAGCTAAAGGAAATATTTAAGAATATGGTGCAAATGGCCATGTTGGCATTGGAGGAGGCAATATTTTTGGTGGCAGAACACAACTTGATTAACGTGGGCAAGAACAAGTCAACGAGAGGATCAAATGCCGTTTTCAAGATCACTGCCATTTCTTTAATAAGCTGACAACCATGGGATGAAAGGGTAGTACGCAAAGAGGTGATGGCCTTACAAACTCCTTCTGATATGTCTTTGATACTGGAAATTAACTCCTCCACATAGTCATCAGGGGAGTTTCCTCGTAATAAGGAACGTAATACTATGATATTTTTCTCTCTGACCCCCCAATTAAACTCTGTTTCTTTGCCATCGAACGCAGGTTGCAACTCGTTGACTCTCTTGTAAAGATCATCAGCACTATGGCAGTCTATGGGGACAATCGAAGTGTCCAATGGATAGTTGGGGATTTTGAAAATGATCTTATTGAGGTCATTACCCCCATCAATTTCGGAGGGGATACTCTTGGTAGTAGGTATTGGCACTTGTACCCGAGAAGCTGGGGGTTTTGGTCTGGTATCTGAGGCCGTACGACTTTCTACTCTTGGTTCTTGTCTCCTTAGACTAGGTGAGCTTCTAACTCTGATGGTGGACTTACGCTTTTCAGAATGAGACGGAGAGCCTGCTTTTGATGCTGCGGATATTGTTGATGATGCGTATGAGGGAGCATGGACGTCTGCTTGGGAGGAGGAGATGGTGGGAGATGCGTAGGAAGGAAGATGCTGCAGCAATCGTTTTTGTACAGAAAGTTGGGAGGAAGACGATAAGTCCATTGCATTGAGAATGGCCAATTTAATGGTATTAGGAATGTTTTGACCATCTAATTCCTTCTGGAGCTCAAACTTATGCAAACGATTATGTTTCATGTTATAGTAGTTCTTAAACAACTCTTTGACAGCCTCTACAATTGCATCGCTGTCTTTATGGGTTAATAAAACCGCCACTAAGGAAGGAACGAAGGAATCTAACTTGAAATGGGGGTTTATGTTAACAATAATGTGATTAAGCCAGGTAATGGATTCATGGACTACTCTTGGATTTCTATGGCTAAAACCGATTTCTGACAACCCCAGTTCAACTTTCTTTGATGCGGATAACCAATAGGCTTCAAGGGCTTTCTTTGCTGAGGATCTACTGCTCGATTTGACGTCTCCTAGCTTATTAATGATGATGGGGAGTACCAAATAGCTCTGCTCCTTTAGCACTCTACTGGTGGAGTCCTGGATGCTCACGCGCTTGACTAGATGACAGAGAACACTGAAGGAGTTAGCCAGAATCTCAATATCAGGAATGTCTATGGCAATTGATAATGCTTCAAGGTATTTGGGGACTTGGGAGATGTCTACAAAATCTCGTTTAACGTGGGATTTTAGACTCATAATTAACCTTAACTTCTCTTCATTGGTGGACGTCGGCGACACGACCACCGCATACAACTCTTCGGCTGCCACTCCAGGGACAACGGCCAGCATTGGATGTTTGGGCTGTAATGAAGGTGTTTGGTCCGGAAATCATCTCAGATGAAAGCGCGTAAACAAATCAAAACAATAAATGTTGGGAGGTATGGGTCCAAGTGGTGTACGGGTGCCGAATTTTTCAGGGTCCCCTCTAACTACAATATTTTGTCGTATTAGCTCTTTATTAGTTATGTGGTTTATATAGATGGGGCGATCATCCACAAGCCGGCAAGGACCGCAAAGGAACCCAATGCTAAGATGTTCTGGAACTTTCCTCCGATGAGAGTAGGAGGTTTTTCGATCTCAATGAGAATCTCCGAAGCGTAGGCTCCACCAGTAGAAGTAGTGTTTTCCTGGACCTCCTTACGGTTACCATCCTTATCGTGGTTGGCAATGTAGAGAATATCGTCTTCTACTCCGTCCACCACGACTTCTTGCACATTTCCGAAGAAATCGGTGAGTTTGACGGTATTGATATCTCTTTTGAACAAATCTGTTCTTACTCCTGGGGTTGAATGGACGTTTTCAAACGTGTACTCGTCAAACAACTTGTCCATCGTAGTATTGGAGTTCTTTTCGATCTTTTCCAAGAACTCTAAGGTGTAGTAGGTGAATCTATCAATGACAGCAACCCCAATATCGAGATCAGAGTGATGCGAATACGACGATTCATCAATGGCTGATGATCCCACGGCTAAAATGTTGGGAGAATAGAATCTTTCGTACATCGAATTGGCTTGACAGGTGTCTATCATGAAGAAAATCTCATTGTATCTCTTCTTTTCGTACATTTGTTCAAAAGCATCAGCAATATCATAAGAACCAATTTCTTCAGCATCCTGAAATTTCAAAAATTCATTACCTCCGTGTCCTGTCAAGTAAATGAAGATATTGGAGTTCTCATCAGTAAGCAATCTCTTACTTCTTGGATGGTTAGCATCCCATCTGTCAGTCAATAACCGCACAAAGTTCTCTACTGTCACCTCGTATCCTCGGTAATCCACTTCAATCAGATCCCCATACAAATCAATGGCCTGGTCCATATTATTGAACACGGTACCTGGAAATGCGTTTCTGGGATTACAGGCAATATCGTCAGATAACATAAGAATAATTTGGGAATCGGGGATTCCTAGTCTCTTCACTGTTCTGTATAAACTCAACACATTAGCCATGTGTCTGTAATTGAACCAGAATCTGGAGGTAGACACCAAGACAGCCCAATTGTTCGTATGCTTGGACCCACTGTTGATGATCTGTTCAGCATCATCTGGCGTGATAAACTGCTGCTCGGCAACCACTACGCTGAGCACGAGACTCGCCACGATATAAACAGCACCAAATATCCTCATTTCTCTAGATAGTGTGCTAAAGAGTGGTAGAAACTATGGTGTTCACGTAATCATCACGTAGCGATTGTTTGTATGCGCGGTGTACGGATGTTTATATCTTGAGATGTACGGGTGTCATTGGCTATTGGCTGCAAATCTATGTACTGACGGAGAAACCTTAGGCTTTCCCTTTTTAGCAAACCTTCTGGCCATGGAAACCGCCCGGTTATCGGGTCCTAACATTTTCTGAAGCTCCCAACGAACCCATAACGAAGTGACGGAATATTTACATGCAAATACGAGATTGGAGGCCCGGACACTATCGATTTCAGCTAGACGTTCCTTCAATTTATTCTGCAACTCAGGGCTGTCATTGAAATAATGTTTCGACTTCGATAGTAGCTTTGACTCGAGAAACTTGTACTGGTTGTTGGTAATGGGTTTGGATCTTGACTTTTGGTAAAACATGGTACTCCAAGACCGCAGCATGGCTTCGGCCTTATTGAGCACAGCCTGAAGATTTGGGCCCAGTTCTACTTCTGTCTCACGAGTAATTCGCTTACTTTTGAAGTTACTGGCAATTATTTGGGCTTTGGGGGTGAAATGATTGATTTCTAGGGTAAAAATGGGTACGGGTCCTTCATTATTTCGTTTGATAGATGCAAACGAGTCTGTTGAAATGGGAACTGCCCAATGATCGTATTCGAGACGGACCCAATTGATTTTGCTATCACGAAAGTGCTTAGTTACAACAGTATGGTCTTCATATTCCTTTGACCCATCTGCTTCAAGGGCCATGAATCCATCGTAGGTAGTGAATTTGAGGGCCATATCTTCTTCAAGACTCAACATCTGCGTTAAGTTCTCAATAGTCTTCATCTCATCCTCTAGACGGTCGCTCTCTTTCTTAGCTGCGAGAATTTGCTTCTCGTCAGGTTCAAGAGGATCCTTTTGTCTAGGATTAAAATAATCATCCGGTTCTAAACCAAAAAGACTAGCCAGCGATCGAAATCCGGCTCCTCTAGTATCAGCAATATCTATAATGTGACAGTGGGTCTTTCCCTCGTGAAGCCTGAGACCTCTTCCAATCATCTGCACCAATAAGGGACGCGATTTGGTAGGACGGGCCAAGAATAGCGAGTCAATGTTGGGAATATCTGTTCCTTCAGTAAACACCATCACATTGCAAAGCACGGAAATTTTACCTGCTTTGAAGTCCTCGATGATCTCGTACCTTTCATGTTTGGCAGTGTCTCCCGTGACATACTGGGCATCGATCCCAATACTCTGAAGCAGCGCACACACGGTTTTACAATGATCCACGTCAACACAGAACATGAGCGTGGTTTTGAACTTGTACTGTTCCCGAAGCCTTTTATAGGCCAATGCAACTAGTAAGTTGGTTTCGTTGTTGTTTATGGCCCTGGACAAACTCGATAAGTCGTAGTCATCCTTCCTAGTGGCTACTTGTTCCAAATCAAGGTCGATATCGATACATGAGAACTTGACGTCCACTAATTCCTTGTTTTGCACCATGGTCAAGAGGTCTCTTTCAAACACAACTTCATCAAACATCAGTCCTAGTGATTTGGAGTCGTTTCTCTCCATCGTGGCAGTAAAACCAACCACGTAGATAGGCAGTTCTTCGGTATGAGCTTCGAAGTACCTCAAGATTTTCACCCAGGACCCGGCAGCAGCATGGTGGCATTCGTCAAGAATGATAGTTTTGAACTCATCCGGATCATAGGCCTCAAGACGAGTCTTTCGTACCAACGTAGGCACCGAGGCTACAATCACATCAGCATCACGTGAAGGAGTTAGGTGCCGCATATCGATGTCTACCTTCAACAGAGGGTTGATGGATTTGATGGTTTGTACTGCCTGACGCACCAACTCCTCCTTATGGGCTAAAACTAATGTTTTACCACCTCTTTCTGGAGAGATGGGCTTTAATTGCGGGATGAGATGAGAAAACACTACTGTTTTTCCACCTCCAGTAGCCAAAACAACAGCTGGTCTACGGACTCCGCGTCCAATGGCCTCATGGACTCTGTCAATGGCATTCTGTTGATAATCTCTCAACATTTTGGCGTCACCAAGAGTATACAAACCTCGCCTTGTCGGTAGTAGTGGTAAACATCGCCACATACCTGATAAAGAAACCTCATCTGAGTTGATTTATTTTTATTTTCTGCTCTACTGATCTCGTGCGGGCGAGCTGCTGCAAAAGGTCAAAGTCACATCTCCAATCTTTTACTGAACTGTATCCTATTGTTGCCAAAGAAAGTGTAAAGTGGCAGTAATGGATTGCAGTTTAAAACGGGGAATTTTAGAAAATGCAACATACAAACAGAAATTTGTCCATCTCTGGAATAGGAATATTTCAAAAATAAAATAGTGTCATATAAGAAATTAAGGTTGAATTCATAGAAGCTCGAAAGGAGTTAATAAGTAGATATTATGTTAGGAAATTTAAGATGCCCAATCACTTCATATTTGCTTAGAGTTTGTTTCCCTGATCAATCAACGGATATCCTAAGACTTTGCAGCTTTTATTAACATAGGCGAGAGGAATTACAAAGTAATAGCTACATGTTGTATGGCAGACAAATAATTAAAAAAATCCTTTTGCTGTAATGTGAACTCAATTTAGTTTGAAAGGGGCTGTCAATGTTTGTATTGGCCAAAACGAAAGGGGAGATTTGGGTAACTTTTTTTCAAAAGTGTACAAACTTTTGAATTCATTCCAAAAGAGGCAAATTTGAATTTTTTTTGACACCATACAGTTGCTCTGCAATCTGATCCTCTGGTGCCTCTTTCTGTAGGAGGTCAAAGTGCGACGTTTGTGAACTTTTTGGTCAGCATCGATCTGCACCTAGCTTATAGGCTTTTGTATTTTGTGTCAAATTCAATTACTATCTGTGCCTCGTCTATACAGGTTAATAATTGCTTATCTTCGAAAACCTTATCTGTTTTTGTATTAGCTGTAGATCTTATTTGGCTCGCTTTAACATATCAAATAAGAAGCATTTCTGCCTGCTTTTCCTCTAAGAAACACAACTCTACAGCCTATAGTCTGAAAAAAACTCTGAGCGATTTTGTTTGAAGATGTATATTTAACTATTTATACTGAGTATAACTTAGCATTCATCAGATTGAATAGCCAAAGTAAAATTAGAAACATTAATTAGCCTTCAGCTACATTACTTATGTTTCTTGTAGTCATCCTCGCAATCATCAGGGTCTCCACCATCATCAACACAGTTGTCTCTAATGAGTTTGGCACTTTTCAAGTACTCATCTTCACAATCATCAGGATCCCCACCATCGTCAACGCAATTGTCCCTCTTAATGATCAAAGTAGATTACTTATCGGTGGTGCTCATAGGAAGAGCGAAGCAAAGGGACATTGAAAACAAGAATACTAATAACAACTTCATTATAATAAAAAAGACTGATTTCAAATTTAATACTTTTTCTGATCAATGGATTTTGGCCAATATTTATTCATTTGAAGTTTGGGGCCAACGATAGGTAATATCCGGATTTCATATGCTCTTGGTATTTAAATTTATTACCGCCCCTCCACCGATAGGCATCGTATGCATAATGCAAGGCCCGTGCCTAAGAAGATTGTCCAATACTTGGAAAAACTGTACCACACAGACACTGTACCACACAGACATGAGATGACAGTTTGGGTAAAAGTTGTCAATGCAACTGAATTTGAGGCAGTGATCTTTATCCATACGCTACACGTTTTACTTGGATGTATTGGAACAGACTTCAAAAGTGAAAATTGCCCAAAGTTCGTTTCCTTTGTAAGTAGTATTGATCTTAAGTAGTATTGAATGTAGCTTTCCATAATTAGGTAGGATTTAGGCCCTAACATGTGTATAAAATATATTCATGAATGCTAGCTCTAGCAATAATCTTTGGAATATGTGCTATCGATGTCTTATCGGCATACGATTACAACTAAAAAACTGGATATAATGATGTAAAGGTGAATGAACGGTATGTTTCAAACCATGCACCGTTATGAACCTATTAATGGAATTCATCTCTTCCTAATCTCTTATTGGGTAGAGATAGCAGTTCAGTTACATTAAGATTATGTATGTATTCATCATTTCACATTCAGTGCTTGAAAGAAAACACAGATGCGACCTGTCAAATTAATTCTATGCACGTCAAACAGGGCCGCATAGAAAATATATTTTATTAGAACAGTATAAAATCCCGCAACCCATTAATAGGCTTTAAGGGCCACCATCAGTTCTATCATTCTTCCTTTTTCCTATTCAATTACACTAATGTCGCTATCTCTATCAGTTGCTACAAAAGCTGCTTCCATTGACTATCCTTCTTTGATAGCTACAAAGCTCATTAACTTTGACAAGGAACACATTACCATTAATTATGTTCCTCATAGTCATATCGACAATCAGGACCTGGTATCTAAATTAGTGACCATTGAAAGTCAGTCATATTTTAGTCAACTGGAGATTTTGAATTATTTAGGAGTGAGTTTTCCAAAAGTTCTCTTGTCTGCGTCCGAGTCTCAACCATGGATCGAATTTGCTTTAACAAAATTGGGGAACAAGAATTATCGAGCTATTATTGTCGATATGCAATTTCTTGACAATCATCTCCAGTCAAGATCATTTTTTGTCTCAACTGAGATTACTTTGGCAGATATTGTTGTATTGGGGATGTTGAAATCAAACCCAATAACGCTCTCAATTCTCAAGAGTGACTCTTGCGTCAATTTTTCAAGATGGTTCAGTCTGATGATTTCAAATAAAACCATCAACAGTCTTGTCAATGAGTCTGTGAAAGATATCAATAATTCTAGGAAGATTTCTGATGAAAATTTTCAGAAGAGCAGCAAAACAAAGAAAGAAGCACATAAGGCAAACTTTGAGATTCCTCTACCAAACGCTGAGATGGGAAAAGTTGTTACTCGATTTCCACCAGAACCCTCAGGATACTTACACATTGGCCATGTCAAGGCCGCAATGCTTAATGAGTATTTTGCACATGCATACAAGGGAAAGCTAATTATTAGATTTGATGATACTAATCCATCCAAGGAGAAAGTTGAATTTGAAGACTCAATAATACAAGACTTGGCCTTTTTAGGAATAAAAGGGGACAAAATAACACATTCTTCAGATTATTTTGATGACATGTTTGAATTAGCAGTTAAGCTTATTGAACTGGGAAATGCATATTGTGATGACACATCTGTGACAGTGATGAGAGAGCAAAGAATGATCGGTGAGGCTTCTGGTAGAAGAGAAAGGTCAATTGAAGAAAATCTTAAAATATTTAAAGAAGATATGAAAAATGGAACTGAAGTGGGTCTAAAAAATGCATTAAGAGCAAAGATTGACTTTAAAGCCTCAAATAAAGCTTTAAGAGACCCAGTAATCTATAGAACAAACTTAACTCCTCATCATAGAACTGGTACTCTTTGGAAAATGTATCCTACTTATGATTTCTGCGTTCCAGTGGTAGATTCTATTGAAGGGGTAACCCATTCGCTTAGAACAAACGAATACAGAGACCGTAACCCCCAATATGAATGGGTAATACAAGCCTTGAATTTGCGACATGTTGATATTTGGGATTTCGGTAGAATTAATTTTGTACGAACACTATTATCAAAAAGGAAACTTCAATGGTTCGTAGATAAACATTATGTTTCTGGTTGGGATGATCCTCGTTTTCCTACTATTAGAGGAGTTAAGAGAAGAGGTATGACAGTGCAGGGCTTACGAAATTTCATTATGGCACAGGGTCCATCTAAAAACATAATCAACTTGGAGTGGTCTGTCCTTTGGTCACTCAATAAGAAGATAATTGATCCTGTTGCTCCAAGGTTTACAGCTATTAATCTGAGTAACATGGTGGAGGTTGTGTTGGTAAATGTTCCATCTGAGGTTAAAGTAGAACACAAACCAAAGCATAAAAAGAATCCTTCTATTGGTTCGAAAACCGTCATATATTCTAATAATGTTCTTATTGAACAGGATGATGCTGCTAATTTTACTGAAAATGAAGAAGTTACATTCATGGATTGGGGCAATGTTATTGTAAAGAATATTTCTAAGCAAAATAATATTGTGACTAAAATTGAAGCAAGCCTCAACATAGATGGTGATTTCCGAAAAACCTCTAAGAAAATTACCTGGCTTGCAAACACTGAGGATAAGGTTCTAATTAAGCTAGTAGACTTTGATCACTTAATAACCAAGGACAAATTAGAAGATGGAGATAACTTTGAGGACTTCATAACCCCTAAAACCGAGTTTTGCTCTTATGCATTTGCTGATCTCAATATGAAGGAATTGAAAGAGGGAGACATTATCCAATTTGAAAGGAAAGGATATTTTAGACTTGATGTACCTTTCACTCTTAAGGAACAACCTGTATTTTTCACTATTCCTGATGGGAGGGTTACTAAGAGTGGAACTAAGAAATAGGGAATTTGACAACGTAGAATCGATATCCTTCTAAATAACATACAATCGAAACTAAAGACTAAATTGTAATCTCTGCTAAAAGATGAAGCCTACATTCATTCTACAATTTCATAACTCAAACTCTGGAGATCTCAGTAATTGTTGCCATTAACTCATATACACCGAATTACGACTTGAGAATATCCACTCGGGTTCTCTTCCCCACATTGTGGTAGTATAAGCCGTCCTTGAATTCTTCCACATTGTCTGATTCTTTGGTAGACACTGCTGGTGCCTTGATGTTGAGTACCACGTAACTTCCATCCTCTTTTGTAGCATCCTTATTAGGCTTGATGTACGATCCAGGGTTTATCACCACCACTCCCTTGGTTACTCGTGTAAAGTACTTCAACTCAGAAGGAATGATGAGAATGTCTGGCATCGACTCTACGAACTCTGTCAATGCCAAGTAGGGCACCTCGAGACATGATCCCCCAACTATAGTACTGGAAAGTTCCTCAGCCATTAACCCATCCTGAAGGTCATAGCTCTTGTTGATGTCTTCTTTACTCTGGAATACGTTTCTACGGATCAGTCCGGGGAATGCAGGGTAGTACCGTCTCTGTTGGAGAATATGATGGGTGATTCTGTCGAATCTGTTGGTGGGTATCTGGCCATTTTCGGCACTCTTGTACACATCTCTCAAGTCTTTATATATATCTAGGTTGGAACCACCAAAGATGATTTCGTTGGCAGAAAAACTGGAAGGGTTAGGAAAGATTTTGACATTCTTGGGCAATCCGAATTTCTTTCTGTCAAATGAATCTTGTGGATACGAAGCATGCTTGATCGAAGTATCTCTTAAAGATGGTACTAAAATGACTTGGATCTTGGGGTTGATCTTCTTAATTATAGGCGTAAACACTTGTCTGAACAACTCATCCAAAGATCTGGGTTGTTGCTCTGATTTGACTTCAATATCTCCTGAGACCACCGACTGATTTTCAATATCAATGAATGGGCCGTAGAGCAATACAATATGAGGTTTGATATCATCATTGATCTTTTGCACCAACAGCTCTAGTTTCAGGTAGTTCAAATTCTGTTGATTGGAGAAAGGTCCGGCTGCCACCAAGCACTTCAATCCATTCTCACCTACAAGCTCTTCGTACTCCTTCAATTCGTCATATGATGAAAGCGTAGCTCCCAATTGTGGAGGTTCTACCACCTGTTGCACGATAAAACTCTTTCCGGTAGGATTTGAGCCTTTCAATATAACAATCTGACCAGCAAACAAGGAGTATTCTGCCAATTTGGTTAAATCCAAAGACACTCTTTGTCCAATACCATCCATTCTCGAGGTCTCTAAGAAGAGAGAAGTAGAGTTTAATGAGTGATTAGGTAATTTATCGTAGGTAGGAGAGTCAGCAACCACTCTTCCACAACAGGTTATTTCAGTCTGACTACTCAAGCAAGGATTTCCAAATTCAACGGCTCCAGATTGTGATTTTCTGTACAAATCACTCATCAACTCGATCTGTTCATCGAGCACATCTGCACTTTCCAATAGTTTCATGGACATGGTTCTGAATTTGAATTTCGAGGCATCGAAGTTATTTACCAAATTGAATGGTTTGACTGTATCTTCATTGAGCTCTTCGTATCCCTTAGATTCTTCAATATGAGGGTTTAACGTTTCCAAGAGGGTATGAGAGTCTTGTTGGTTCTGCAACTTATTCACTACTGGATCAGCACCAGGGCTGGCAAATGTGTTGTTGGCAGTTTCAAACGATACTGGTGACGATTCTACTTCGTCCAATTTACGTCTTTTCAAGTTGGGAGTGCTAGGGCCAGCAGGGCTAGACGAGAATCCCGAGGGTCTGAATACTGGTTTTCTGGGAGCGTCTCTGGCTTTGACGGCTGACGGGGTTAGTTTAGTAGACGAAGCAGAAATGCTGGCCTGTAAGTGTTTTTGGAACTCATCAAGAGACACCAAGTCAATGTCCAAGTCCTTCTGGGCTCTATTGACGAACTGTTCCCATTTAATATAGAGATCTTCTGAGGTAATGGAGAAAATTTGTTTGAAACTTACCAATTTTTCCACAATGGCATCATCGTTTAGCGCCGGGATGTTTCCGAAATGGACACTGAGGTCTTTTTTAGCTCCAGCGTCGACAGACATTCTGTTGGTTGAAGAAGAGTGATGAGAAGTTGAAAAGTAATGATATTTACGCGTTGTTGGTATACAGAAAAAAACGCGCTGCCTAATCGTCAAATTGACTTCATGATTTTAACCTAAGGTTTCTTCCATCTCTGGCTAATTGCTACTTAAAAGTGGGGTCGCCAACGACACTACCAGATCTTCAGTGAGAAACAGCAAACTCGGTTCTCTGATATCGGTTATAGTGTTGTATTACGTTATAGTGTAGTATTACGTGGCATGGCCGTTACTTATGTACATATAGTTATTACAGCCTAAGCTTCAGACTTGGTTTCTTCTGGCTTAGCTTCTTCCTTTGGAGGCTCTTCTTTTGGCTCTTCTTTTGGCTCTTCTTTTGGCTCTTGTTCTTCGCTGATGGCCTTTTCGTTTTCCTTATCCTCTTCGACCTTATCGTCGTGCTTCTTACCCTTGTATCCCTTACGGAACTTCTTACCACGGTTATCGTTGAAACTGTTACGTCTCTTGGTGACATCGTTAACACCAAATCTCTTACCGCTTTCTCTCATTTCTCTGAAAGTGAGAAGAGACATTTTTTTAAGAATTGACTTCTTATCAACGGACTCATCGTCCTTTTCAACAATACCTTGAGGGTAACTGATAGTCAAATGGTTTAAGAAGAATTCAGCATCTTCTTGGGTCTTGAATTCAACATCGACAACACCAAAGAATTCTTTGGTGGCTCTGTTTTTGATTCTACGAACGGAAGCAAAGGACTTTTCTTTAGGCAAGTGTTCGACAATTTTGGTCACGAACCATTCTTCAATATCATCTTGACTAGCATCTTTGTCGAATCCTTCAATATGAACGGTGTTCTTCTTTCTGATGTTCTTTAATTCGTTGAAATCTTTCAATGGGTCTTTTCTTCTAATGGTTTCGTTGTTGGCAGAAAGAACCAACTTGTCGGATTTCTTCAAAGCGTCAATAACCTTGTCTTCTGGTCTGTATTGTCTCATACGTCCAAAAGTCAAAATAGTCTTCAATTCAACCCATCCGTTGTTGGCTTCATAGATCTTGAATAAGAATTTATCGGTTTGCAAGTTACTATCAGAGAAGTAGAACTCAACTTGCTTTCTGACCTTGTCTTCAAAGTCTTCCCCAGTATAGATTTTATCACTCATGGTGGTTTGGTGTTGTTATCCAATAATTAATCCAAAAATGTCGTCGAAATCAATGCCAACTAAGTGAAAAAATCGTTGATTCACATATTTTTTTTTCTCAGTCATTTTTCACTGTCGTCTCATCTCTCTACACTAAGTGAAACACCATGAAATGCCGTATGGTTCTACAAGATATGAAGATTGTAGGATAGATATGATGAGGGATATGGAGTACCTGTGGTTTTATGGTTTGGATAACAACATAATGTAGTGCTGTTGGTCTTGGGATAGAGTTTAGGTGCTGGGGCTTAAGCCCTAAGTGCTGCGATGAGCATCGCTGCAAATGAGAGAGGCTGCAACAAATGAAAAGCAACTGAAACAAATGGAAGAGCTTTCGATTGTAACTGTATCTTAGTATCGACCTGTATCTATGGGATAAGAGGGAAGAGAATTGGTCCACCTCAGTTTGTTACAGTGGTTAAGTTCTCGAAGAGCTCTGTCTCAACTATTGCAACTAACCTCTCCTGTTCAAATTACTATACTTAAAGTTGTCTCTCAATTACCTCCTTCTACGCTACTATTCTCAATTCCAACATCCTGTGCTTCCCCGACTCTATCTACGTTTCTCTCTACCGTTAACTATACTGTAGCTGCTTTGAAAATTGACCAAAAACTCGAAAAAACCCATTTCTGAAAACCCTATTTCTGACAAACCATTCAAAACTCATTTCTGGTTTATCCCCAACCACAAACTCCCCTTCAATACCCTTTAGTACCTTAGTATTACTACCAAAACTCCTATTCTTTCATATATTTCAATCTTCATATGGTCGTGCCCGCGCAAATACTATGACTGATAACCAACTGTATGGGCAGATCATTATCTTTGTCCCAATTTCAACCATGTTGCTTAAGTCGTCTGCTTCTCTACACCTTCGTTCCAGCTTACATTCTCTACTATCAGCATACAGAACCATGGCATCAGCATCACGAAACGAAATTGTTTGCTCCAATTACGATGCCATTCTTCAACAAATCAAGGGAGCCAAAATAGATAGACCCGTGACTTTGCTTGCCGTATCCAAGTATAAGCCAGCTGAAGACATTAAATATTTATATGACCATGGAGTTCGTGATTTTGGTGAAAACTACGTGCAAGAACTCACCGCCAAAGCCGCAGAACTTCCTAAGGATATCAGATGGCACTTTATTGGGGGATTGCAATCAGGTAAATGTAAGGATTTAGCCAACGGAATCCCCAATTTGTATGCTGTTCATTCTATTGACAGTTTCAAGAAGGTTAAGAAATTGAACACTGCCAGAAAATCGGCCGGTGGTGAACCCATCAACATTTTCTTACAAATAAACACTTCTAGAGAAGATCAGAAGTCAGGTTACTCATTGGATGATTTGAAAGAACTTGATGACTCAATAGAATACATCTTGGGAAAAGAAGGTGAAAAATTGAACTTGCTTGGTTTAATGACAATTGGTTCATTTGCTGAGTCTGTAGGTGACCAAGAAAACAAAGATTTTACTGCTTTGGTTGACTTAAAGAGACAGCTTGACCAAAAATACAACATTAACTTGGAATTAAGCATGGGTATGAGTAATGATTTCACAGAAGCCATTAGACAAGGAAGTACCTGTGTTAGAGTTGGAAGCTCTATCTTCGGTGCCAGACCTTTGAAATCCTAAGCCCTGGTCCTTCACAATCTATTGTAAATATTCTTGTAAGGTTCTACATGGTGGTAATATCACAAGTAAAATCAAATATAATATAGTAGTAAATAATACATTTTAGCTTTCTAAGATACAGCAACTTTTTGATGTAGCAATGTCATCACTTACTTGAAGTTTTCTTCTTCAATAATTTCTTTAATGAAGTCTTTTTTCTAGTAACCTTAGCATCAGATAAGGTACTGTCAACCTTCTCATTAACCTCCTTAGCTGTTTGCTTGGCATTGTCAACAAAGTTGGTGCCAGCAGTAGCTACGGTAGTATCTGCAAGATCATCAGAATCAATGGTATCATCTTTTGGATCAAAATCTGCATGTTGGTTGTTGTCAATGGTAGCGAATCTTTCAATTCCAGAAGAATCCTTGGACTTGATGATTCTGTCACCTTTTTCTTTAACTTTTTCCAAGAACTGTTCATCATTCAAGTCATCAGTGTTCACACCAAGCTTATTTAATTCTTCTCTGTTGGATTGCAACACTTCCTTCTTTTTTTCAAGAACAGCTTCCTTGGTTTTTTCAAGTTCAGAGGAAGGGGAGAGCTTATCTCCAGCATTAGCAACAGCAGAGCCAGCAGCACCAGCAACAGCTCCTACAGCAGCAGAGGTGGATTCCACAGCAGCTTTAATAGGGTTAGATTCAGAAGATTTTGATAATGGTTCGGCAACACTGCTTGGAGTCGATTCAGCAACATGTTTTGGAGTCGATTCAGCAGCATAGTCTGGAGTCGATTCAGCAACAGGAGCTGAGACAGGAACAGATCTGTTATTTATATGACTACCAGTGCTGTCTTGCTTTTGGTAGGAAGACAGGACTCCAGTACTTGATTCATCAATAGAAGAAACTGGTTCTTCTTTAAATCCCTTGACATTCTTTTTAGGAATAGCAGCAGCTTCTTTCAATACACCAGCAACAGAGAATTTCTTCCATTCACCGTCATCAGTTGGAGTGAATGTTGGCTTAACATCCAGGGAGTAGTAATCTCTTCTCAATTTAAGATCGTTTTCAACAAAGTCATTTTTGATTTCAGCTTCTGATTTGAACAAATTAGAAATCTTGTTGCTGATGAGATAAAGGATCAAGAATAAATGTTCGGATAAGAATAAAGTGACAATCACTACAGTAGTGGATGAAATGTTGACACTAGCTTTATCCAAAGCCAATTGTCCAATAGTTTTTGGTGGGGTGGTTCCATGGCGGTAGAAGATAGTGATAATTGGGGAAATAACGGATCCAATCCAAGTAAGCAAGAAGATGGCGTAGTTCCATGGGTGAATAGAATCAACGAGCTTTGGAATTGGAGGTTTGAAGTATCTACCATTGGAAAGCTTAACTTTATCCAATTTAAAGGTGATAACGTTGAAAACAAGGGCATATAATGGAGCCAAAGACCAGACAGGACCAAACATGATAAGGTAACCGTATTGAACAATTAAACCTCTGAAATCGTCGTTCACGTTATATTCAGGCAATTTAATGGCACTACGAACGTTGGCCAACCAACCAGCTTCTCTTTTATCGTCAGCAATTTGCACGGCAACTTCTGGTTGCTTACCGAGAACAGACTTGACTAAGCCAATAATTGGACCCAAAACCAAAGGTAACACGTATTTCAAGACGAGTTGGATGATTTGACTGGTGACAATGAAGAAGAAAAATTGGAGGTTCAAACGTTGTTGGTTGATGGTGAATTCTTCTTGGGACTTCAAGTTAACAGCGTACTTGTAGATATAACGGTTGGAACTGATAGAAGAGGAAATGGTGGTTTTAATGTCCTGTAAGTTGGGTTGGATCAAGTGGGCGAATGGCAAGTAGATGAACGAGGTGATCAATAATGGAGCGTAACTGGTTAAAAAGGTCAAAATGTACGACTTAATCAAGATCGAATTGTTTTTGGTGTATTCATTACTGTGATTTTCCCAAGCAATGACCTTATCGGTGACAATATTGAATACAATGGTCAAAATTGGAACAAATGCCATGATCAAGATGGTTGGCACCAATCCCAATAATGCTTTACCTGGACCATTGTAGATTTCGCCCAAGAAGATTTCAATGACAAAACAGGCCAATTGGTAGGCAACAAGAACAGTCACAAACACCAAAGCAATGGGTACAAATGTCAATTGTTTGAGGAATCTTGAACCTTCGTGATTGTCTTTATGTTTGTAGCTACTATGTTGTTCAAAGTCCTTGTTGAGAATGGCCAATTCAGAGTTGTATTCTTCAACCTTATGACTGTTTTGCACGTCCCAGAAGTTTACGAGATATTGCTCCTTTCTGTTCCAGAAAGTGAGGAAACCAACACCCCACAATAAGTTGATAAAGGTGTAAGTCAAGGAGAAGCTACCCTTTGATTTGAGATTAGAGACCCAACCAAGTATAGCCAAAGGAACCAACCAGATAATGTAGAACTTCAAGAATTCGAAATAAAGGGCAACATGGACTCCATACGATTCCTTGATAGAGGAGCTGGCCAAGGAGAAATCGGTGAAATGATCACCCACGTCCTGGAGAAGAGTAGTACCTTGAAAAGCAGGAGTAATAGGAGATACAGCAGTGATGAAATTCCAGTCTCCTTTGCCCGGAGTAATGCCCACACCTCCGATCAGCTCGGAATTGGTGAGGTATTGATGGACAATTCTCAATCTGTCGGCCACGGTACCATTTTTGGCAGTTACACCGAATTCGTAGTTTTTAATCAAGTCCTTTTCCAACAATTCGGTGAAAATGTACGAGGAAAGTTTGATAAACACCAACAAATCTGACTGGGAGTCGCCAGACGATCTAACTTGGAACGAGAACCCCTTTTCTCCCAAGGTAGTCAACAATTGCTTCAAATCAATCTGGGCTTCTTCGGTAGGAGTGGCCAGTTTGGCATCTTTTACAGGGTAATTGACAGCTAACACGAAGTCAGGCTCTAAATCTTGTAACGGTGTCAGCATGGTTATAATCAATTGAGATTTCCTAAGTAGACTACTTCAATTGACCGATTACGAAGTATTTATGAACAAGTGGTGAAAACTGAGCAATGGCACAATAGATGAAATTTACTGAAAAAAAAAAAAATAATGTGGTAGCAACCCCATAATCGTGATTAAGGGTCATGGAGTTCTCGAGATAATCGCGGGTAATTTCATCGCTTACATTGCGGTTAAAATTTTTGGTCGCTTGTGTTACATGACATAGCCGTAATTCACCGCTGGCTACTTTAGGCCACAATGATGCTGTGGATGCCTATGGTTAGTAGAAGTTCAGGAAGGTGAAAAACTGATTGTCTCGCGGGAAATGTGGCACGGTTGCTGGGCCCGGAACGATCTGGTGGCTTCATACCAGAATGGACCGAGATGATTTTGGCCACACCAGAATGGGCCCAATCCGCACGAGGCCGCCCCGGCACCAGGGTCCAGGGGGACGCGGCCGGTCGGGTGAACATCGGGCCTGGGTACACCCGTACCTTCTGAAACGGCTGGTCATTCCTTTTCTTCTATCACCTTCTCTTCTATCATCTTTTTTTGTTCTCGCCATATATAAGATCGTTTTTTTTCCTGCTCCTCTCTATTTCTTCATCTCTTTCTTCATCTCTTTCTTCATCTTTCTTTCTTTCTTCATCTTCTTCTGTACTATACTAACATGATTTCTATCTAGACCAGAGTGTGTGTTCAAAAAGACAACCATGATGCTTTTATTCCATCCATATCCTGTTCTTGTCCCAGTAAGGTCCCTCTGTATTAGGTCCGTTTTGCCTATAGATGGCTGTGCCATAAGTTCCAGTTTTGTTGACCATAATGAGTCCTATGACGTTTATTGTGTTTCAGCGTTAAAACCTCTAGTTACCCTATGTTGGGTAAGTGTATACCGATGATGGCTATATGCCATAACGTGCCCGGTATGACCATAGGTGAATCCTATGGCGTTTATTGTGTTTCAGCGGTAAAACCTCTAGTATATTAGGTTATTCCTATTGTTCGTTTATCGTGTTTTTTCGTCAAAACCTTTTCCCGGCCAGTTGCCGAATTTATGGGGTGAATCATGTGTATGTCCGTTATGTTTCCATGTCTTAAGCCGTATATGTCCGAGTTTTAGCGCAGTTAGAGTCCAAGTTTTTTAGTTTTGCCAGCGTTGTTTGCTGAGTAGGGACCTCCGTTAATCAGTAATTTTCTTATGTTTCATGTCGTCCCGGTTAGTTCTATGTTTTATGTTGTCCCGGTTAGATCCTAATGTTCTGTTGATGCCCCATATTTCTCTTTAACCAGAGAGTCCTCTTTAACCAGAGTTCCAATCCTCTTTAACCAGAGAATCCTCTTTGGCCAGAGTTAAAATCAAAGAAACGCCCCAAATAATGAAAATAGTTATCTTTGACGATGTTTTAACTAATGATCCCAATTTTAATGGCCCTTTTTTCTTTTTGAAGTTTTTTGTTTTAAGAAAGTATTCAATTCTTTTTGTTTTTTGGATTTTTGTTTTTCGTATCCCCGTATTATTTTGATGAAACCTTTATGTATAATTTTATAAATTATTGGAAGGTTTGGATGGATATTCATGAGTTGTTGACTCGTTCTGGTCTAGGTTTTTATTCGAGTTAGAATAGTATAGAAGAAAATTTATATAGATTTGAAGAAAGTATATAGCTATATAGCTAAGAAGAAAGATTATATTTGTTAAATCTTGTATTATCATGCTTACATATTGTGACTACTAATGTGTATTGATTCATAAGCTTCATTTACAGACCTCATAGGATCACCATCCAACATAATCCCTAGTAACTACTCTAAAAACTCTGATTTTCCCTGATTTCATATTACTTAATTTGTAACTTTCCTTCTTAACATGTCCACTACTATCAGTTTCCAAAACCCGGAACTTCTCCTTCTTAGGGTCAAACTCAGCGATGATGGCAGAATAAATTTGCTTGCCTTCACCGACAACAATTGGTTTGTTAATCATACCTCCAATGCCCTTGGAGTTGTTGAATTTCCCATTTTTGATACAGAGAATGTCTCCAGGTTGAATATCGTCAATCTTAGCCACATTGGTATTGTTGATGTTCTTGTATATGGTAACCCCATAGGATTTACTACCCACAGGATCCAATAAGTCTGATTTAGGATTCTGTGAGTTTATAGTACTGAAAATAGTGTTTACCAATCCCAAATTAGATACTTTATGACCCAATAATGAAGCACCAATAGACACAATTTCATTTCCAAATTGACGGTAGTATTTATCCAATAAATCTTTTCTTATTATTGGGGCTGGCTTGGTATAGGAGTTGACTACTTTCACTGTTGAGCGAGGATCTTCACTTTCAAACTCCAATTCCAACACAAGTTGAGATAAATCATGGAATAATAAGTAGTAATCACGGTAGTTTATCACCTTACCACCTCTTTTGGTGATGGAATTGGTATCAACTTCATAAATTAATTCATTACCTATTTTACCTGCCAATGATTCTGGTAATTCCCCCTTATACCACCAGTTAGAGTTTTGGTTGATGTTAGCGATTTCAAACTCAATTTCTGCAAATGTCAAATCAGCTTGAGTTTGTTCATGTCTTCCGCTTGCACCTCTAGCAGTACTGGAACTTCTTCTGAGAGAATGAGATCTGGTAGACTCAGTTGAAGTTCTTTTAGTTTGAGAAATGTCGGTGGCTGATCTCTGTACTGGAACCTGGGGAACTGGCACTGAAGGTGGTGCACCAGGCACTGGCGGTGGTGGGGGCAATCCATCTGGAACTGTCTGGGCACGAGTTGGCACTGAAGGAGTGAAGTTTTGGGTTTCAAACTCATCAGCTGAGGAATCAGAATCCTCTTCTACGGGAATTGATCCTGGAACTGGTGGTGGAGCACGAGTAAAAGGAACCGGAGGGGGAGCCTGGTGAGAAGGAATTGGTGGTGGAACCGATTGCAGAGGTACTGGAGGTGGAATAGAAGATACAGGTACTGGGGGAGGAACTGCTGTACCAGGAATTGGTGGAGGAGGGGCCCTGGTAGGTACTTGAGGCTCTTCAGCAGAAGGAATTTTAGTTGGTGGAGGAGGTGGTGGAGGCAAAGCGTCATCTTGGGAGAATAATTCCTTATCTACAAAGTTTGACTTGCCTTTATCCGATAAATCCTCGTCTGCTTCATAACCAGTAGCCTCAGCATCAAGATGAGGATGAGGTTTCAATTGAATTTCTTCGTTTGGCTTGTCGTCTGATTCCACGGTGCTATCAGAGGGGTTGAGCGGAGGAATTGGGGGAGGAATACGAGCCTCATGAGAAGTAAGTGGTTGAATAGGGTTTCTGTCTGATTCGGTTAAATCATCAGATTCGGCCATCGACGATGATTCAGCAGCAAGCGGAGCTGGCACTTCCTGTGGAATTGGGGGAGCTTGTGCTCTCTTCGCAACTGGAGATTCAGTTGGAATTGGCGGAGGTTGTGCTCTTTTTGCAACTGGAGATTCGGTTGGAATTGGAGGTGGAGCTCTGGCAATTGGTGAGGTCACCGGAGACTTCTCAAGCAGCTCGTTGGCATCGTCGAATTTGAAATCGTCGTCTGAGTGGCTGTCATCTACAGAATCAAGAGCACCAGGGATTTTAGGAGCGTCTGGAACCTGTTCAAAGGACTTTTCTGGAGCAGGAACGACAGGAGGCTGGGCAAATGGTAAAATTGGAACCGCTTTAGGAAGAGATTCCTCTTCTTTTGGCTCTGAGACCGATGTCCGCTTCTTTTTGGTCTTCTTGGGAGTGCTGGCAGAGGCAGGTGCACCAAATGGAGTTTGCATTCCCATCATACCAAACATATTTCTTCCACCCGAGATCTTGGCCATACGTTCTACAAGTTTCTTTCTCTTCAATTCTTCATCATCAGACTCCTCATCTTCGTCTTCTTCCTCGTCTTCTTCGTCTTCTTCTTCTTGTTCTTGCTCATGGGCGACTTTGGTAGTTCCGTCCTCATCTGATTCAGCCACTGGCTCTTCTTTGTCAGATTCGGGTTCTTCTGGCACGTCACCTTCTTCTGGGGCCTCTAATACTGGATGATGAGAATGGTGAGAAATAGCAGAATGGGCAGAAGCAATTGAACCTCCGGTAACTGTGGATTCAAGAGGAGACACCGGTTCTGCTTGGTCAGCAGCTTCTTTCTTTTGTCTTAACTTCTCTCTTTCCTGCGATGCCTTAAGCTTCTTTTCTTCCTTTCTCTTCAACGCCGCTTCTTCACGTTCGGCTTCTTCCTGTTGACGTTTTTGCAACAAGGCAATACGCTCCTTTAAGCTGAATTTGGGTTCTTCTTCCTCTGGCTTTTCGCTGACGGGGTCGTGTTCTCTTACTACATCGCCCTTGGGCACTTCTTTATGAATATGGCCCACCAACACCGAATTGTCACGGGGTTTGATGGGGGGCACGTAGGATGACTTTCCGGAGCCAAATTGTTTCTTTACGGAGTACGGATCCACGATTTTCTGGCCGGGCATGGGCACTCCCGACGGCACCTTTGGTTCCAGGTGTTTGATGGAGTTTGATTTGGCAATTGGCTTGATTTCAGCAGCAGCAGGCGCGGGATCAGCTGCCAGGTCGGCCAAAATGGGGGACGATTGGGCAATGGGAGCGGAATCTTTCTTGGATAAGTCGGGAATTGAGTCGGCAATTGGAGTCTCTTGTTTCACCACCTCCACGAAGTTCTTGGGGAACATTCCTGACTTCCCATCGTAGCCTCCAGAATACCATTCAGCATCCTCTACTGCCGAAACTGTAATGATTTGGCCAGTGGAAAAATTGAGATCATCGTCGTAGTCGGACTTGTAGTCGTAGACGGCTTTCACCTTGAAGGGGGGTGAGGGTTCAGGCATGATTCAAGGTAGGGAATAGATCAATGGGGTTAGGGAGTTGAGAAAAAGACAGTTGCTGTTATAGTTGGGGGCCCCTATTCCGGGTGCTGCCATAGTGCTGCCGCGGTAACTGGGGTACGGGTGGCAGGGACGTGTGAGATGTACGGGCCTTTTGTCGATTCTTGGATGTACGGGTGTTGGGTTGAAGGTACGGAGGCACTTTCATGATATCTGCTACCAGCATAACTCTTCTTCACCCCGGCAAGCATGTCTCACAATGGGCACAAATCGTCGTCGAGCGTGGGCATCAGTGACAAGGTCATCGCCTCGTTCGTCCCCGCCAAGTCGTTCGGCTACCACCAGGGCACCAGCATCACGTCGTTGGACTTCCATGACTCGGGCCAGTACTTAATCTCGTCTGGTATCGATAAATCCATCCAACTCTACGACGTACACAAGGGAGTCCATCACAAGGATATTCAGTCCCAAAAGTACGGGGCCCATGTCGCCAAGTTCACCCACCAAGACCTCAACTGTCTCTACGCATCCACCCCGGGCACCAGTCTAGAAGTAGACCATTCCATACGTTATCTCGCATTATCGAGCAATACCTATTTACGCTATTTCAAGGGCCATAAGGAGCAGGTCACCAGTTTGGAAATGAATCCTGTCACCGATACCTTCTTATCCTCAAGTATCGACAGAACCATTAAGGTGTGGGACCTCAAATCACCCTCAGCAGTGGGTAATATTGACGTAGGCCAGCCCTCAGTCATCGCTTTTGACCCAGCAGGCATCGTATTTGCAGTGGGAAAGTATCCTGAACCCACCTCGCGGTCCCATACGGGATCCATAGCGCTTTACGACTTGAATTACTTCGATAAGGCCCCGTTTGTCACTGCCTCAGTGCCGGTTCTTCCTGGTCAAACTTGGAATAAGCTCGAATTTTCCAATAACGGGAAGTTTATTCTCATTTCTACAGACTCTCACGAACATTACTTGCTAGATGCGTTCCTGGGACAACTACTTACGACATTAATTGTCGATGTTTCTCGTAGTAGCAAGGAGTATAATCTCGACTGGATGTCGTTCAAATACCCGTACACAGGGTCCAGTTGTTTCTCTCCTTGTGGCCGATTCGTGCTCGCCGGTAGCCCCAAACAGAAACTTTGTGCTTTTGACCTCACCAGTATCAAAAACTCCGACGGCGGGGCCACCACCATCAGAGAAGTTGATAACCCAAGACGATTATTGCCATTTCGCCAACTAGACACCGACGGATCGGTGCCCAAAATCGTGGCTTTCAACCCAAAGCTCCTCACCGTGGCCACGGCAGACACCCAGACGACGTTGTGGCAGCCCAGCCCAACAACCGTGTTGGACGTAAATTTATCTTTGTAAATAGTGTACGATATAGTGTTAGAATGTATTTGGTGTACGGGTTTATATTGTAATCTTGTATTTAGTGCACGGAAGTTTATATTTAATGTACGGGTTTATTTGTGATGTTTCTGGCAATATCTCATTGCAGCTCTTCTTTACTCCATATGGTTTCTAGTCGGTGTTTGGGGTCTATACGACATCACTCCACCTCTTCGATCCTGTCGTTCTTGGCCCGTGCAGCAAGTAAACCCCGGGCCGTAACATGTGTCCCTCCTGAACAATTTCCGGACGTCCAGTATTTTAAACCAGATCCACCTACGTTAAGTCCCAAGTACCAGGACCATAAGCAATTCATAGGGAAAGTTTACGGTAAAAACTATCAGCCATATTTCACCCAGCCCAATACGCTTCCGCGGCTGCCCCAGGACATCAAGGGAATCGCTAGTGGGGCCCATACATACATGCTAAGATCCAAAATCTTGAGAAAGATAGACAGTATCACTACCGAGTTTTTCACTCTCAAATTCTTACCTTCCTCTCATATTATTTCTAGTGCTAGAAAGTCCAACATTGCCTACAGCTACGTATTCACCAATAGTAAGGTTCTTGGTAGCCAAACTCTTGAAACAAAGCAACAATCATACAAGGGCCCATGGAAACACTTGACATTCTTTCATACCAAATCTCACCCTCTTCGAGGTGCTTACCAGAGGAGTATATACAAGAAACAAGTGAAGGAGGTTTTGTTCAATTCACTTCAAAAGTATGTAAAAGATGATGAGATACCCCGGGCTGAAGGGGTGTATTTCTTCTATTTAGGTGGCCCTCCCAGAGTTAAGGAAGAAGTGGTCAGACTACAAGAACAAATGGATAATGCCATTTCTCAACTTCTACGTTTCCGTGGTTCTTTGGATACATCTAATGATACAAGAACAACTAATGCAATGAAAATAAACCCGACTTTTGAGCCGTACCAGACCCTTGGATACTATCCTAAACTTCCGTTCCAGAAAAACGTGGAAACATCGAATAGACAACCCCGTACAAACAACACCAATCCAGATAAAGCCCCGAATACTAAGTAGTGGCCCATTTGGGGAAAGCAGTGGAAAACTTTTTGTCATCAACGCAATACTCAAGGGCATGTAACCAAATAGTCAGGTATTTTGGTATTACGTCATTATCAAACAACTGTTGATGGCAGATGTCACAAGTTTTCCCGTAGTCTTGTCTTCGTTCGACCACTTCGTCCTGTACTATATTTCTCAACTGTGAGAGTTTCTCTTGTATATACTCACCATAGAAATCAGTTAATTCATAGACATTAATGTAGTCATCCACTACGACATCTGCTTCTGGACTGTGTAATTTGTTGAAAGCAGGATAATGACCAAATATTCTTTGATACAACTCCATTTCGGCTTTGTTCTTAAGCACATGTGCTGCCAGAGACTGAACACAGTCCTTGTTGTAGGCAAAATCATTGACTATAGGATGTCCAATATTTCTCAAATGAATACGAATCTGGTGCATTCTTCCTGTAAGTGGCTGGCACATAACTATACTCTCGTTTGCTTTTGGATCGTACGATAACCTAGTGAAGATAGTTGCCGAGTTTGTAGGTAGATTATCAGCATTGGTCTGATTAATGTACTTTCCACTTGCATTCAATACAAATATGGGGCATCTGACCTTGATTTTACCGGAAGGAAACTCACCAACCACCCTGGCTACGTAGGTTTTATGCACTTTATCCTGAGATTGGGTTATTAGGTTCATATACTTGCTAGTTCCTTCTTTGGTAATGCCTAGTATTAGGATTCCTGAGGTGACCTTATCTAATCTATGGCACGGCCATAATTCTATATTAAGATCATGTTTTAGTATTTCGGTCACCGAATTGAATCTGTAGTTTCCTGAGGGATGAGTTGGAATCCCACTAGGCTTATCGACAACTATGATTTCGCTGTCTTCATACACTATACGTATACTAGTCTTTGTTTCAGTATTAATGGAAGTTTCGCTGGGTACACAAGGTTCATGGAAGTGCTTAGTATTATAAATAAGATCATGAAGCTGAAGTTTCCTGTCCTTTAGAAGTTCCCATCCTTGAATCTTGGTAGGAGCTTCTGATTTACCTACGTTTTCGTAGATATATATTAAGTTATTGTGAATTCCATCGCTGATAGTATCTGGTTGCTGGCCTAGTTCTTTGCTTAGAACTTCGATCAATGTTTTACCTACCCATCTTTTCTTTATTCTTGATTTGAAGGTGAAGAAGTACGGCACGACTTTGCGAAGTCCGTTCTCAACTATGTAAGTTGCAACCATTAGTTTCCGTAATTTTCGGGAATATTTCGATTTTTCAACAATTTCTGCAAAAATGTGCGATGACGTAGTAATGTTTTTGGGTGTGAAAAATTAGATAAATGTACCAAAAACTAGCTACAGACGAGGTTCCTAGGAAAAGTTTATTGAAAAAGTAACAAGGTAGTAAGGGTTACATAAAATATGTATAGATGTAGTAGAAAAGGTAAAAAAGGTAAAAAAAGCATGATAGCATACCAACGTAAGAATGTAACGAGACTCGGGTTATCCAGTGGGGACACTCATCAAAGTGTCCTGCAATTTTTTTTAAATCATCATAATTGTTTCATTAGGGTTTCGAAAATGGTTACGTCTATGGGATCACTTCATTAGTATTCAGCAGAAGCAGAAGCACCAGAAACAAGTGGCAAGACATTTGCTTTGTTGTAACCAATAACGTTACCAGCTGGGTCGTATTCACAGATAACGTATTTAGCCCAACCTTGAGAAGAACAGTCTTTGTAAGCACATCCTAATTTGGTGGTTCCTTTCCAGACAACTTGAGTGAAGTGATCGTAGGAGTTGGCAGCAGAGTAATCGTAAGATTCACCTTCAATGTACCAAGCATGAAGGGCAGCAGTACCGGTTTGGAAACCAGCAGCCAAGTTTTCACCGAATTCACCGTGAGTATGAGTTAAAGTTCCAGAACAATCATAACTATCGGCGTACTTCTTAGCGTAGTTGTAAGCATCAACATCCCAAGACAATTCACCAACTCCGTGGTCAGCTCTGTACTTGTTGTGGGCATCCAAGATTTCCTTAGCAAAGTCTTCGTCAACATCAGGAGAGTTGTAAATACCAGCGTAAATGTCATCACTTGAACTCGAGGATGAGCTGGTAGAGCTGGATTTGGAAGTGGAAGAAGTGGAGGAGGCAGTGGTGGTAGCAGAAGTGTCTGGGGCAGTAGTGGAGGTAACTAAAGTACTGGCAGTTGCACTTTGGACAAAGCTTCCGGTGACGGAAGATGGGTTGACGGTAGAAGCGGAGGCAGTCAACCAGTGTAAGAAGCCATTGACATTGGCGGTGGAGGTGGCACTTGGGACGGCAGAGGAGGCAGAAGCGGAAGAGGAAGCGGAGTTGTCGTCGTCGAAAATGGACCATAAGTTTCTGAATTGGTTGATAAAGTTGGAAAGGAAACCACTGGAGGCACCTGAAGAAGCAGCAGCAGTAGTACTGGCAGCAGCAACACTTGGGGCGGCAGTGGTGGTAGATTGAAGGACGGTGGTGGCAGTTTGATAGACAGTAACGACTTCAGGAGCTGGGGCAGGAGCAGATTGTGCGACGGCTGCTAACAAGACGATGGCCATCAACCCAGAAATAAAGGAGTGCATGTTGACGGGAGGGTGAAAGAGTGGAGGGTAGAGAATCTATAAGATCAATAGAATATATATCTAATCTGATGAAGAAAGAAAAACCAAAGTGACGATAAATGACGGATAAATGTATATTTTTATACAAAATCCCAAGACCAGCAATAGCCAAAGATGCAAGTCACCCCAACAGCTGCAATAGTATATTGATGATTGAAAAATACCGTAAATCATTTCACTAGGACTCATATACTAATTGGGTTACAAATTATCAGGAGTTGCAAATTTTAGTTACTATTAAGGAATGCCATATATCAACGTGTACAAACCATTGCCGGATTAGGAAATTTGCGAAATGTCACAAATTTTGCAATTGAAAGTTGGCACCAATTTCTCCTTCCGACTGTTATTATTTTTTCCCAAAAGTTTGATGATTTATTGCTGGTTGATGTTTCATATCCTAACTTAAAAGGCGAAACCATAGAACGATTTTCAGGGGGTCATCAATAGAGCATTCCAATTTGTTCGTGAATACAAAAACTTGTCTGACGATTGCAACGCGATTCTAGAAAACTCAAAAAAGAGCCCAAAGTGCTTAGACACAAGAAAAAAAGAAACCAATCCTAACCCCACTACCATAATATTCTGGATTACACTAAGACGTTTTAGATTCTCTTTTATCTCTGGAAGCAGGAATTTCCGCATTGGGAGCCTTCGAGGAATTTACGACCGGTGGAGCTACATGATCGTTCTTTCTGTTCTCCAACCCATTGGTTCACTACTTAGCTACGCGGCCAGTTGGGCTTCCTACTAGGAAGTTCCAACACCTTGATCTAGTTTCTTTTTGCTTATTATTATTTGCGATTGACGTACAGATAAATTAGTTACCGCGAAGTGCGTTGTCTGGGCACTATTTTAGATGATTATCTGTACATGAAAAAAAGGAGTGTCGCATTCTATTATTTGTTTCAAACATCCTAACCGTCCACCGATGGGCACCACATAATGGATCGGTTTTCGAGTCTCAACACTACAGGCAATGAATTAAAAAGCTTAATTAGTAGATGGATCTAACCTTCAGTTTGACGAAAGTATGCTACACAGACACCACCAATCACTTTTTTTTCTTTGGGAAATCCCGCAAACTGTAATAATAAGGCTTAACGTCAAACCTTCCGATATCAGCGTTTCATCTCGACTTTAACTTCACATATAATTTCATATGGGACTATTGGCTACGTTTCACTATGATTCGACCTAGCTCCAGTATTGTCTGTGGTTCCATAATTGGACGCAACCAACGGTTATGGTTATAGTGTTAGATTTGTAACCCCTAGTTTCACGATCGTCTACGATCTACAGTGTTAAGTTGTAGAAAGTGTTAAATCCACTCCCAATCGGCATTCGAGGTTAGACGAACACACCGATGATTCAATAGGGTCTAGGCCATGCTGGTTTCAAGATCTGGGAAGTACGATTTCCTGATCCAACCGTCTGACATCCGTTTTCAATCGTCCAGTTACGGCATGGTTAAAACAATTCTTCACGGTTTTTGTCTCCTGAATAGTATCTTTAAACGATGTGTTGTTCGATCTAGAATTTTATCTGTGGTGCCGTATTTCTTCTATGGTTTGTAGCCTTCACACACCACCACTATACCGAGATTCGTGATTGAGGTATTTGGCTCTGTCTCAAATCTCGAGGTACCACCATCATCCCCCTGGTCTAAAAAAAATGGGCTAATCTTTTTCAACCTCTCAGCATTAGCCAAAACTTTTTCTTGTAGCTCTCCATAATAATAGCTAGACTCAAAGCCTTCATGCCGGTAACCTTACCTACAAAATATGGCTACCAGTCCGAGAAGAAAGCATCGGTTTTATTGGCTTGTGATGCCACGAGGAAAGAAAATATTCGGTCATAATGCACAAACTGGTGGCTTTACTATTATACCTTAATGAACTGCATAGCTAAAGGGTAAAACGTCGATTGGCTATAGGCCCTTACAATAAGCTTACAGGAAGCATTTCAAAATAGCTACAGGGAAAAATGCATGGTTACCCGAGTGATTCAGATGCCGGTATCTCCAATATCGTTTTTTGATGTCTATAAATCATTAGGTCAAGAAATTTTAACTTCAAAGTTCGTACTTCTAGACTTCTGTAAAATATCGGACATTAGTGGTTGGACTCCTACTAAAGCGGTTAGGAAAGGGCCAATAGATGAGCGCTACTGTGAATAATATGGATGCAAAACTCGCACAATATGAGCCTCACTAATCACCGTTTCCGGCGTATGTCTTTTAATGGCAGTACGATGATGCCATAATGAGGCCATAATCCGGTCCATTCATAGTCAACCAGGTTGGAATAAAGTTTTAAATTGCCGATTAATAAGTTTAGTAATCTGTGAAATTACTTAGCGGTCAGATCAAATGCTTCGAGGTTACTACGCATAACGGGAAATGTGCCGTAAATAATGTCTATAGTAATATGTAATAGAAACAAATTCCATTTTGCAGCAGGTCTATAGTTTGCCATCTAGAATTTCTTTGAGAGTTAATGCAATCACTTCAGCAACACCTCCTCCGGTACACCTTACCAAGATTTCAAATTCTTTACCTATACCATCAACACTCTTGATTGTTGTTAATAAACCATATTTCGATTGCACCGTATGGAGAATTCCTGCTCCCATCACTAGGATTCCATTCTCAAATGTATCAGGTGTGCTATGAACCACCGCGAATCCAAGACGCGACAATAATCTAACAACATTCGAAGAATTGAATCGGTGGGTTGTGGTTGCGTGAGAACTGAATTCTCCTTGCTGAGGACCTAATAACTCGCCAATCTGTAACCATTTTTGTTTGAAATCATCGAGGTTGGAATTCGTTGACGTCAACGTCTTCAATAATGTCACAGGAAATTTCAAGTGGAGCTGATTGAATGATCCACTACATTTGAACGATACATTCATCACAGGACTCTCGGTAACTTCAACAATATTTCGTATTCTAACCTGGATTTCCATCGAAGTTTTGTCTTTGATAACCAGTTCAGGAACTTCAATTATATTAAGCAAGTAGTTTGGATTTTCTGTCTTGGTCATTGACTTCAATTCAATCACCGTAAATCCAGTAATGTCTGCATTGGCTGTTTTGGCAGCATTATTAATAATGGAAAACTTAATATTGAGATTTGGTCCGTCCTTCATGGTTCTATAAGTAAGCTTTACAAGCTGATTTTCAAAGAATATACCAGCATCATAGTGCAACATACGATGATATCCGGAATACCAATTGGGAGATAATACCGTTGTAGCATGAGGTGGAACTGCAGGAGCTGCTAATTTGTTCTCAACAGGCTCATCGAATGGATTGACCTCTTCAGATTCTTTGACGGATTTGCTATAGCTGGAATCAGAATTGAGAGTAGGTCTTGAAGATGGTGGCATCAAAGGAGTGGAGATATTTGATGTCGAATTATTATTTGATAAAGAATTGGAAACAACAGTAGAATTATTCTTACTGTGGATATTTTGGGCATTGACCACATATGATGATGATCTATTTCTATTACCAACTAATTTTTGAACGCTTCCTAACCTATTCATCAAATGACTTTCTTTCTTTTCAAAACTTGGTAATGGTTTCATCATTGACTTGATTAAATTACTGTTTGGATTGCTCAAGATTAATGCAGTTAATTTTAAGTATTCGTAAGCTCTGGTTTGAATCTCCAAATCTAGTGATTGATTTTCCACTTCGAATAAGTCAAGAATATCTGGAATAAATTCTTCATTGGGAAATTTCATGATAAACTTCAAAAAGCATGACAAAAGCATAGCTCTGGTGGTTAATGACACTTTAAAATAAGCATCATATAATAGATTGAATTGAATTATTAATGAATAAGCTTGAGAATCATTCTCTTTATCTAACAATAAATGTCCATATTCACCGATTATGAATGAAGCCACTTTAATCAAATTTTCTGGAGTACCAGTACTAACATTGTGATGGGAGTGCAAAGGTTTCTTCAATAAGTTAATAATCAATCTACATGATTTCTCCTGTAAATCCTCATTATTGACAATGATTTGAACAATTCTTTCCCAAATTTCATTTCCAGTATAATTGACTGAACCAAAAGAGTTGTTATTACCACCTGAAATTGTTCCTCCCCCTATCGATAATAATTTCAACATCGTACTGACATACCATGTTGAATCAGTTGCAAACTTTTCCGCCAAAATTGCAATCTTAATGGCGATTTCAGATCGAATTCCAATATCTGCATACGGGTAATAATCAATCAATTTTGGAATAATAATGTTAAATGTAGAGGAGCTGCAAACAATGTATAGCAAGTCCAAAGATTTTCTTCTAACCGACAAGTCTTTGTCATTCAATAACTGTGAAATTTTGATTAAAAATTCATCTAATTTGGATGTTGTGTTTGATGAAGAGGTGATTCTCGATGTTAATTTAATCAAGGCATCAAGTGCCAAATATCTTGTGTTGGTTTCATTAGAATCTAATAATAACACCAATGCATGAATGGCTCCATTTATAGCGTCTGGAGATGCGTCAAGGAAGACAGCTAAAGATACAGCTTGGAATAATATGGAAGACTGCGAGTTTCTATTGGGCAAACCTTTAACTGGCTGAGAAGCATTTTGAATAGATTTAGCTACCACTTGTCTTAAGTTGTTCAAAGTGTTGCCATCAAGATCGGATATAAGTAAAATTGGCACTTCATTGTCTGACAACAAAAAGAAATGTTCCACTAATTGTAAAAGTTTTATAATTAACCAAGGTGCTGGAGTGTTATAATAATAATACGTGGAAGGACAAGTATTATCAATGATTATATCATATAATATATTGGAAATTGATGGCAAAATGGATTTAACGTACTTGACGTTAATAGTTGTTAAGTATTGAATCAAAGGTACTGACAGTAGCTTGACACTTAAGTCACTATCATCAACTAAAGTGAGAAGACGAGGAATCCAATTATCATTTGTTAATACCACATCAGGATAAATTCTGATTAATGTAAGGAAAGCAAGAGCAGATTTTTTCTTAATTAATGATGACTGACTAGGAGAATTTACCAAACTGTAAACAATATCAATGATTTCTAGCCATTTGTCCGAATCTTCATCCAGGTCATGAATCAAGAACTGCTGAGGTAAGAATAAATCGTGAGAAATATTAGATGATTGGTTCATGAGTAAATGATCAATATTTAAGATGTTAAAGTTTGAAGCAATGAATTGAAGAGCAATACAATTGAAATCTTCATTATTGGATTGGAGATCTTTCAAAAGATTTGGATAGATCAAATTGAATAAATTTATAAGGTGAGATCTTATGGAATTATCGGAACCATTGGTATAGTCATTATTCTCGAAAAACTTGTTCAACGTATTCAGATTCTTATGATAATTGACGAGGATTGATATGGATAGATAACCAAGGCTTTTTTCACTATAATTGTTGGAATTGATTAAGTCAAAGCTTTCTTTCAAGCCAAAATCAATTTCTTCAGTGTACCCCAACAAATAAATATAGATTAATTTGCAAACGTATTTCTTTCGTTGATAACCATTTAATGACGAACTACTACTAAATTTCGTTTGGATATTGTTGATTTCTAAATTAATTCTTTTCTTCTCTTCTTCAAGGTTTTTTGAATTTCTTAGATCAATGATGAATTGGGTTAACCCCTTCATTTGAGGCGGCATATTGACTGGATTGCTTGGATATCACCTCCCTGTCCAATAAATAACAAGTTATAGTAACTCAATTGTGAAATCCTTTTCGAAATTACTGATGTGGGATTGACAGTTATATCCGATCATGTCCAGTATTGGACTCGGGCAGTGATAAAATCGGTACACCCCATCAAAAAGTGAACACAAAACCCGTCCCCAAAACTGTAGGCCCGTGCCCAATAAAAGAAACCCGCACATCCCGGAGAGTGTACGGGTTTTTCCTTTGGGTGGCATGTCGTGCCCTAATCAAAAAGCTCTCATACGCAAATTTTATTGGCTGTCCACGAGAAAACCGAGTTTTCTCCTGGCCTCCAGTATTAGTGTGTCCATAGGAGTTTTTTTTCTTCAACTATTGATTTGATAACAGATTAGTTTCTATTCATCAATTGAAATCAATTAAACATGTCAAGTGTTGCCAAAGCTGCCAGTACCAAATTGAACTGGGCCCAGGTTATCAAGACCTTGGGATTAACCGGATCCACTTCCCAATCCTTAACTGCATTCAAGAAGAGAAATGATGATGCTAAGAAAGAACTTTTATCATTACAATCTCAAAGTAGTGAAGTTGACTTTGCCCACTACAAGTCCATCTTAAACAACAAAGCTGTTGTTGATGAAGTCCAAAAATCCGTCCAAGGTTTCAAACCAGTTTCTTACGATGTTTCCAAGACTTTAAAGACCATTGAAATTTTCGAAGAAAAGGCCATTGAAAATGCCAAATTGACCGAAAAATCTGTTTTAGATGAAATTGAACAATTAACCGCCACCTTGAAGGACATTGAAGGTGCCAGACCATTCGATCAATTAACTGTTGATGACATTGCTAAGGCCAGACCAGACTTAGACGAAAAGGTTACTTACATGGTTAAGAACGGTAAATGGGAAGTTCCTGGTTACAAAGAAAAATTCGGTGATTTAACCGTTATGTGATTGAAGCAATTGGTCTCTTTTACATCCAAAATACATATCATCGTAGATTTCAACCATGAAATTTCATTTATTCAATAAAAAAGATTAAGAAATGCAATGACAATGTAAATGCAACCTGTGCAAATAGTAGTGAACAACCAAGCAACTTCTTTTAAGTTAGTAGCTTCAGTATTCAGGTAGTTTGGGGCAAATGGCCAGTGGTCACAGAAACCCACTTATCATTCAGGTATTGATGAGTAGTTAGAAGTCCACCACTTGTAGAATAATGAACCAAATAGTCCAAAAGTACCTTTATGCTTTTGGGCAAATATGTTAAAGATTCTGGTGTAGAACTGAAATTATATCCGTTTTCAAAGCAAATATTCCAGTTTAAGATCATAATATTGCAATTGAACCTAGACCTGATCTGGTTGAGAACCAGTATAAGATTGGTATAGCTAGTAACCAAGTTATTATAACTAGACAGTTTCAAGCTCCAGTAATATATGGATAAATCATCAATTATCAAATTGGTAAATAGCTTCAAAGGTTTATGAGTTAGAAGCAAGTCATTCAAATGATGCATCAAATCGTCAAAATCTTTAAGACCTGACACTACATCGATATCCTTGAAGTAAGTATGAACCCCACAGTCAAATATAATCGAATTGTGGTCTCCTACTAAGAATTCGGATAGCCATTTTTGCTTGGAGACACGGTCTTGAAAGAGAAACCAACATAATCTGGCCTCCAACTGGTCTGGTACCCCAGGCACCTTCGCCAGTGTGGACGGTATAACAAGAAACTAAACGTTAGGAGTGATAGGGTACCAATAGAGGCATACATACATTGCTTAGTGGTTTGGTCCTCATTACAGATTTTGCAACAACAAGCTGGGGACTGACAATAAACAGGATGTACGGATGGAATATAGGGCCTGAAAACGAACTGGTCAAAGTCAGCATGTACGGATGTTTAATCATGTTGCCCGGACTGTACGGAGGTACTTGCGGATATAACTTAGTCGCACGAGTTTTCTGTAAGCGGGGCGTGTTCTTGCTATTTTGCTCTCAGGTTCTGCGCATTGTTCACTGCATGGGCCATTGTAGCTTATTGCCGTTTTCGATATGAGGTACGGATGTTTGTCACGGTCAAGGGTCACTGCCTCATCCAATTTATTTTTTAATCAAACAGTTTTCTTGAGCTGCAATAAACTTTATAGTTAAGGGTAGATGAAGATCAAGGATGAACAATAACCTCCACCCGCAACACCCAAGATTCGCATCTAAAGGCTGATACGAATCCGTAGAAGTCAAGAGTAAAATCCCGAAAATCATAGTGTCTTTATTTTTTTTTCGGAGTTGGGAGATTCATATCGTTTTTTGTGTAGTAAGACGTAATGTATTTGGAAGGAAAAACCTGGTGCAATTGCTGCCTGGTGTTCTTGCAAAAATTTCGACTAAGACCATCGTCTCACCCCGCCCTGTTTTGAGTTCATGGCCCAGATATTTGTCGGGGGTGTGACATCAAAACTACATACACTATCGCTGTATATTTATTTCTATCAGTTATCCGTTGATTATAAACTGGTAAAGAGAAAAGATTCCCGATATAAGCACTAAATTCCGTTCCGAAGTGCCTGAAAGAAGTTGGTTTCTTTAAGTATCCAACCACCTTTATCTACATTCACTATCTAACACTAACCTTCATTTATCCTTTGTCTTGTACCAACACTCGTTAAAACCTCGATTATATATGTGGGGGCATGTTGTCAAATCGCCTGTTTAGACTTCTCCGACTAGCCAGAACGTCCCTTATTCATATAGTGCTCTTGTTTATAAGCACATTAGTGTTGGGGTTCAAAATATGTACTGACTTAATTTCTAAGTTCTGTATCCATATCTATGAAAGCATCTTTAATGGCAGGTCGTTTGCCGCCTTCATCCTTGATTTTTCCATAAACTGTTCCCTTGTCATACTATGGGCTGTGCTCATAAAACTAGTCAACATCACACCCATAGAATGGAGACCTCCAATCTTCCATCGTTTGTGTATGAGACTTGATGAATATTTATTCAATAGTTTCATCGGAAGCTCTTTATCAATTGCCTGTTTGATATTGGTGTCATGGATGTTATACTCAAGTTATTATGACGATATCTTGGAAACTCCTCCATTAAAAAATCATTATATTTATCCCGTCTGCTATAAGTTAGATACCAGTCCCATTAAAACGTCATCAGAAACATCCGAAAACAATTCTTCGCTTTCAAGTCCTATTTTTTCAAGTTCTAGACCATCGGCAACATACTCTCAGGATATGCCATACACAAACAGTGGTGTAGATTTAGAGAACGATTTAGAACTTTCGTTGTCAGACGACTATGCCCATAGAAACCTTGACAATTATTTATTTAAATTCAATACCTCCTGGTGGAAACTAGGTCCTCCAATATTATTAGCATCCGCCTGGTTTCTTATTACTTTCATAAACCAGTTCAACTCCACGTTTGTCATTGAAAAGCCAAAATTCATTCTAGCGTGGGTTGCCTATGTTATCTTGCATTTTGTATCGCCACTATTGGTATGTGTGTGGTTGTACGTTTCCAAACCTCCAGGCAGCTTAAAGCTCTTCTTATTGGCCTGTGGGTTACAAAATACCATTATTATATTAACTTACTTCTTTTTCCCCAATACCCCACCATTGTTTTTCAAATTGTATGGAGAACATTTGAAACCAACATTTGATTTGATTTATCATGATGGTATCAGCAGGAAAGACATGAAGGTGGGTCGTATTATCCACCAATCTATTTATTATGCTGCACCTACGAAGTTTGCCTCACTTCCATCTCAGCACTCAGCCATGGCCTGTATGAACTTTCTTTTTGTTAGTTACTATGGAAATTGGCCAATAATTAAACTTGTTGCGTTGAGTCACATTCTTCTTCAATGGTGGTCCTCCCTTTATTTAGAGCATCACTGGAGAGTTGACTTATTAGCAGGACTCATGTATGCAATAGGAGTTTTCACTGTGATCAAACTCCATAAGTTTGGATTGGATGCAAATCACCAAAACTTTACCAACGCCAGATCAAGATTTGATTTCCAAAAATCATCGACATTTGGTATGAGATTGTTCCGATCAACAAAACTAGAACGGCTCTTTGATCCGATAAGTGATGATTTCTACGATATATAGTTATGACATCATAGTGCTTAAGCCCATACACCAATTTTTTTGTACAAATTTTATCAGCTATCGGAATATTCAGCTGTGACATTTGCGTCAGGTAGATCGATGTGACGGTTCACCTCTTTTGCATTCCCAGCTGATTTGCTGGCAAATAACTGACTTTGTCTCAGAGTCAAGGTTTGAACAATATCCCAAGGTTCATAATTGATGAAAAAAACCGCACAAAATTTGAGTACTTGCTTATCAATAGCTAGCAACAATAAAAAAACCGTCCGCAACAATTAAGTTTGGCGGGTTGGTGCTGGCTTGACAAGATTAACCTAACAATAGTGTAGATGATCGTCGCCTCGAGGATCATAAACCTAAACTCTGTAGTGATGTCAAGAAAACCATACTGGCCAAACCGATTCCAGAGCTGCCGTGCTTATCTGGGGTCGTTTCACAAAATTTTTTTGATTCAATTTTGACAGCTGCCAGTAGATGAAGGCTCATTTGGGAATGATTAATGCTGATTTAGTTTCGGATAGTTTTAAAGTTTATCATACTCCGTACCAAATTTCAGTTGATTCAAGCCATCTTGTTGTGACTGTCAACATGATTGACTAATTAGGAATGTTAATTGGCACAATTTATGCATGTCATATATGTATGTGGATTAAAATGGTAACAAAAATCATGTACTCCGACTAAGAAGAGTCAATCTTTACTGTTTAGGGTATTGTGAAAGCCATTTTAGAGGTATGATGACTGTTTCAGAATCGAATTGAAAACTTCATGGAAAACCCTCATGGAAGGTATTTAACTTGGACGAATTCCCTTGGGTGGAAGTGAAAAATGGAAGTAGCATAGACATTAAGTGATGATTTTAATAAGATATTTTGTATTTTTTCTCAGTTTGGTCCTAGGGTCCAAAACCATTCTTCTAACCAATGATGATTCGTGGGCACTGACCAATATTAGGGCTGCTTACAGGGATTTGGTAAAAGCTGGCTATGATGTTATCCTCGTTGCTCCAGTATCTCAGAGATCAGGATGGGCAGGGAAGTTTGATGTTCCGGATTCAAAGACTTTGGATAATGACGGTGAATTTGGATACGTCAAAAAAGGTGCTCCATCATGGGGTCACGAAGACAACAATAAAAATATTTGGTACTTCAATGGAACTCCATCGTCATGTGTTGCCTTTGCTTTGGACTATGTGATTCCTAATCACTTTGACAATGTTGCCATTGAATTGACAATTGGAGGTCCTAACGAAGGTCCTAACTTGTCACCCGGTTTCTACACTGCTAGTGGAACCATGGGAGCAGTGTATACTTCGATTTACCGAGGAATACCAGGAATCTCATTCTCCGGATCAAACCTTAATAATTCTTTCTACAAGGATTCATTAAACAATGACTCGCTGAACCCCTCCAATATCTACGCCAAAAAGGTAGTGGAGTTGACTGATACTGTTTTCAAGTCTAATGACAAAATCCCGAATATGTTGGGAATTAACGTCAATTTCCCATTGGCTGGTAGTGAATCGACATCTAATCCGGCATGCAACGAGCCCCATTGGCAACAAACAAGATTAATGGGTAAAGGAGTTTTTTCCCCTAACATGAAGTATAATTCTGATTCAGGATTAATGGAATGGACCTACAAGTACTTTGATGACATCCAAAAGGACTGTGAAGATGGTGACTGTGATCTTCCATCTGAATATACAGTATTTTGGGCCAATAATTGTACGGCTTCTGTGAGTGTGTTCAGCATTGACTATGACGCTAATCTTAGTCAAACCAACAAGGTAAAGAATATCATAGGAAGTATATTTTAAATGCCACAGTCAAACGGACAAACAATGAGGTTACGCCCGTAAGGTAAAACGGACAAGATCATGAAGTTACGCCCGTAAGATCAAAACATTAGATCCGTTTGCAACGCGGTACGACGAAGCACTAATACAGTTCCGCACCCGATTTCAAATGAAGTGCGGGAGCTGTTGTGGTAGTTTACACCGTAAGCTCTTCACTATATAAAAATTCTCATAGACCATTAGTATACGACATTCTTACGCGACACCAAAAATAGGTAAACCCATCTGGACCTCGTGTTCTATATTTAGACCCATGGTTACAAATCATTGGACAATAAGGCTTTAAAAAACGGTACAGCCTTCAGCCTTATGAAGCATGAAGTTGTTTTCGTATCTTTCGGCCGTAAATCCATCTTCACCTGGCCGCCTTTTAGTGGGAGAAATGTCAAAGAGGACTATTTTGTTCTATTTGTCAAACATATTAGGTGCGCAAAATGTTACATGAAATAGCGCTGAGATTCCAATTTAGGAGATAGAAAAGTTCCGAACGGAATTTGTTTCGTAAAACTGTTGCAGCTTATCCATAGTAGAAGTTGTAATTTCCGATGCCACAACCCAATTATGAGATATATCGTATACCTTGTAATGTATGCATAATGTTACTTCCCACCACTTATCTTTCTAGATTCGGGGGTCATTTTTTCTTACTTCCGCTTTTATATTTTTTACTTTTTTTTTAAATTTGTAATGGTGACGGAATTTTACCGATGAGTACCTTCTGCAATTGAATTTAATAGATTTCTTGGTTTATAAGAAGGATAAAAGAATTATATCATGTCAAAATCTTTTCGGAACGAAGAATATATATAATCACCTAAGCCTTTACATTTGCATTTATCCATCACCTCCTGCTATATTTATATTTTGATCCGGGGCGTAGTGAAGGCTATTTTTTTCTATTTGTTATTTTTTATTGTATTTTGGTTAGTACATTTGACACATTTTTGCCATATTCTGAAATTTCCTAAAAAAAAAAAAAGACTATTTCAGTTCAAGTTAGATATAAAGTGATTTAATCTAGTATCAATTATAATCTTCTAACTTCTTTCAGGCTCATTGGCTTATCTTTGACCATGGAGAGCACAGATATCTTACGTATTGATCCTAAAAATCGGGTGGGATTATCGGTGAAAAATATCTCCGTTGCAGTTAAGAATAACCTGAAAAAGAGGAAGAAGAACAGTGACGTTGAAGAGGCTGTATCACTGACCAAAATTATTGACGATGTTTCCTTTGACCTCCAGTCCGGCCAAATGTTGGCTATAATGGGTGGTTCCGGTAGCGGAAAGACTACCTTGTTAAACACGTTATCTCAGAGATTGAATCATACTAATCATAAATTACTATTTAGTGGTCAGATCGACTATATATCTGGTGACGATTCGAGTGAAGCTGCCAACAAGAAGGTTAAAAACTCTTACCTTCAACAACAAGATATCTTCTTGCCGGGATTAACCGTACTTGAAACCTTGAAATACCAAGCTGGGTTAAGACTACCACAGAACACATCTGAGGTTGAGATGGATAACCTTATTAACTCATTATTGAATATTCTTGAAATCACCCATAGAAAAGACGAAATAATAAAGAGCTTTACAAACGAAATTCATCTTTCAGGAGGTGAACAAAGAAGAGTTTCCCTTGCCATTCAATTATTGAACAAACCATCCATCCTATTCTTAGATGAACCAACTACTGGACTTGATACAAGTACTTCATTGAAGTTAGTTAAGGCTTTAAAGACATTGTCTAGCTTTGAATATGGTATAACCATTATTCTATCCATTCACCAACCAAGACCCGAAATTGTCAGTTTATTCGATAAAATTTGTCTTTTAACCAGAGGTGGAAGAATCATCTACTACGGGAACTTGGCAGACTCAAGTCATTATTTCCACGGCCTTAATGAATCATTAGTTGAATTTGATAACGAAGAGATTAATCAGAGGAATAACTTACTAGAATACATTATGGATCTTTCCATTAAAGATACATCATCTAAAGAACAAGAACTTATAACTTCCAGAAATATCGATATTCTAGTCCAGAATTGGAAACTACATACTAAAACACCACCACTGACATTGACACCAAAAGAGCAAGGCGAATTATTGGCACTAAATGTTAAGAGGTTTGAAAGGGTGAAAGAAGAAAGAATATCATTCATGAAGGAGTTGACGGTTTTAACCAAGAGAACATTCAAAGTATCATATCGTGATGTCCTATCTCTTATTGCCTTGAATGGAGGTATCGTTATCTTGTCCCTTATTTGTGGTTACGTCTTCTACAAACCACTGAATGATTTATCTGGGATTCGTTCCAAAACATCCTGTCTATATGTGATGCTTGAAGTTGTTGGTTTTGCTCCAATGTTCATTGAAATTGAAAGACTCTGGGCACATGATGGAGTTAACTTCTTTCGAGAATATAACGAGAGATACTCCAGTGTACTTGGATTTATTCTTTCAAGAAGATTAGCCAAGTTATTACTTGAAGACTTACCAATTGGTGTAATGTTTGCTTGTATTACTTATTTCATGTGGGGATTAAGAACTTCAGAAACTCCTGGTGACCCTCACACAACAAGTTCCTACTTTTTCATATATCTTGCTTTGACAATTTTAACTAATCTTTGTGGTATGGCAACTGCCATGGCATGTTTTGCACTTGGGACTGATTTTTCCATTTCAGTTTTAATTGCCAATATCTTTTATCAATTACAGAACAGTGCATGCGGATATTTTGTGAATGCTGCAACCATGCCCGTTTATGTTCGTTGGTTAAAATATTGTGCCTATTTTTGGTATGATTTCGGTGCTTTGGCCGCCAACCAATTCACAAATTGGGTTGGGGATTGTCCTCATGAGGCAGGAAGTCCTCAGTGTTTGGAATATACTGGTAATTACCATTTGTCAGTTTTAGGATTCCCTCAAAATTGGGTTGGTGAACCCATTGGAATCTTATGTGCTTGGTTTGCGGGCTTCCACGTTATCATTTTTGTTGCACTTTACTTTAAAAACTATGACATGGAAGTTGCAAAAACCAAAAAAAATAGAATTGGTGAAGCAGATGATGATGAAGAAGAAGAAGTTAATAGAGAAGTGGCAGAAGCCGGTGATATGACCAACTCTCCCTCTCAATCGGACTATGCTGAAGAGAGGCATCAGTCCCCCAAAAAAGATTCTGAGAAACATGGTTCAGATTCAGATGAATCTGCTCTTGTTAAGAATTCAGACATTGGCCCAACCGAAACAATTATCGATAATGATAATCTTGATATAAACATTCATAATATTAATTTATCGGTGTCTATTAAGGAAAGATTTTTGTTTTGGAAAGAAAAAGAAGAAAGAGTATTATTGGATGATATTACTGCCAAATTTAAGGCCAATAGTATTAATGCTATTATGGGTCCCTCCGGAAGTGGTAAGACAACTTTATTGTCTTTCCTTGCAGCCAGATTACCTAAAACTTCTTCTTTCCATTCATCTGGAATTATGAAAATTAATGACATTCAGGAAATCAGTCCTGAAAAACTTGCAAGGATTTCGGCCTTTGTTACTCAACATGATCATTCCTTGATTCCTAGATTAACGGTCCGGGAAACTCTATATTACCAGGCTAAGTTAAGAGTGCCTTTGGAAAAGCATCCTAAAATTCTTACCATTATCAACAAACTCATTAGGCTCACTGGGCTTATTGATTGTGCAGATACATTAGTGGGATCAGAACTTATCAAGGGAATTTCAGGTGGTGAAAAGAGAAGATTATCTATTGCTATTCAGTTATTAAACAGACCTAAGGTTATCTTTTTAGATGAGCCTAGTTCAGGATTAGACTCTACTACTGCAGCATCTATTTTGAAGTTGTTGCAGGACCTAGCCATGTCCAACAAGACTACAGTGATCATGACCATTCACCAACCTAGTGAGGAGATGTTCCAAAGTTTTGACTCAGTTTTGTTATTGGGAAAAGGTGGAAGGGTTGTTTATAATGGTGCCACAGATTCTATTGAGCCTCATTTTGCCAGCGTTGGCTATGACAACTCAGCACGAATTAACGCTGCCGATTTCATTCTTGATTTGATATCCACAGGACTTGAGGAAAGTAAAGAGATATCAGCTGCTAGAACTGAAAATTTGATTCAAGTATGGAAATCAACATATCCTAATAAAGATCCATTACTATTGACACAAGATGCTGGTTCCAAACATCAAATTGATCTCAAGAAATTCTACAAATCAAAATTACCACTTTGGGTCACGTTTACTGCTATTGCTAAAAGACAGAGTATCAACAATTATCGGGCTGTTGATATTTTATTTGCTAGAGCTTTTCAAGTTATTTTGTTGGCTATTGTCCATACGTTATTCTTTGCCCCTCTAAGAAACGGAAAATCGGGTATCGACAATAGACTAGGATTGGTACAAGAAGTTCTCAACTTGTACTTTGTTGGTTTGATTAATAACGTCTCCATTTATCCTACGGAAAGAGATATATTCTACCAGGAGTATAAAGATGGTATCTATGGTGTATTTGAGTTCCACAGTTCTTATCTTATTAACGAGGTTCCTATCGAAGTTGGTTCATGCCTCTTTCTTGCAGCAATGCTCGTGTTTGTGTGTGGATTACCTCGTAACGCAGGAATGTTTTTCAGTATGTTCTTGTCATCATTTGTGTGTGTTAATGCTGGTGATTCTTTAGGTATTACAGTGAACAGTATCTTCAAACATTTAGGATTAGCATCGAACTTACTTGCTTCACTTTGTACCATTGCGGTATTCATGGGAGGGGCCATGTCGATGGAGATGCCATTTTTCTTACAAATTTGGAACTATTTGAGTCCTTTGAAATATGCAGTTGGAATTTGCGTTAAACTTGGATTCCAAGGCCAAAAATTTGACTGTACCAGTGTGAAGGGCAACAACTATGATTTTGAGGAATCAAACTGTTCCTTAAGAACCGGAGAACAAGTTTTGGATAAGTACCACATGAACAATCATTTAAATGGATTCTATGGTGCTCTTGTTGCTTGTCTTGTTTTATACAGAGCAATTTCATTTTGTGCTACTGCCATTAGAGTTAGATGGTTCATTTAACCATACTACAGTTTACGTCATGATATCACCGGTGAATACCCTCACCTTTTAATACTAGAAAAACGATTATTACAAATTTAATGATTTACTTTTAATACCCCGTTTGCATTTACAGATTACACGTTTTAATTAGCTTGTTTTTTTATTTCAATTAATGCCTAATTCATTTCTTAAGTTTACGATGTTATGTTTTTGATTCTTTAAGTAAGCTAGATATTATGAATGATGATATACTTCGTTTTTTAACATTCGATCAATTCAACCACGTCAAGCGTGACAGGGTTACATTGTAAACCAACTGGATGATCATATAAATTGTAGAATTCTCCGGAAGCACATTGGTAGAATTTCGTGGAGTCTCCTAAAGCTAATTGGCCTTTATCGGTGATGGACCAGCCACCAGCGTATATGGTACCGTACTGTGGCACAGGACCATCGAACTGGAACTGGTGTCCACCAACAATACACCCAATTCTGTCGTTGGTATCACGTAAGATTCCTTCTTGCAACGTAATTTGAAGAGTATCTTTGGTGGCACAAGACACAGCATAGACCGGAGAAACAAAGCCATCATCTTCAGTGTCACTGCAATCCTCATCATGATCCTGACTGTAATCTCTCTTTTCGAAGTATTCTTCTCCTTCTTCCTCACCATCACAGTCACTAGAGGCATCAGGGCCAATGATACTGGTGACGAGAGTTTGAGGAATCTTTTGCACCTGTCCATCCGAAATCTGGTACACGTCCACAGACTTGGTTGGCTTAGGGGCAGCCGTAACAAAGCTAGTAACGTAGGTGGTGACTTTGGTGGTGGTGACTTCTCTAGCAATACTTGAGTGATGAGGAGGCTCAAAATCCCCTTCGTGGTTCAACACGTAGGGGTTAACAACAATACCAAAGGTGAAAGGCACAGAGTCAAAGCTTCCTTCCAAACTTTCAGCCTCTGGAGTAAGCACTGTCCAATCATCTCCGGTATTGGGGTTATACACTGCGCTAACTAATCCTGCTGCTAACAACAAACTAATAACTGGTTTCATCATCATAATCGGTAGAAAATCAAAAAAAAAAAAGAACAGAAGTGCTACAAACTACATTCTATTTGCAACCACGTCTTATATTCAGCAAAAAGACGGTGTTGGGTCTGTGGAGGTTCTGGCCAGTAGGAAGTTTTGCAACCGTCAGCCATCCTGTATATATGGGGACAGTAACAAAAACGAATCAGAGAGCCAAAGAAAAAAAAACTGTGTTGCTAGCGAAATTTGGTGCTGAATAAGCGTTTCTCTTTTGAAGTTTCCAATCTAGAGGGCATAATCGGTAGAAATGTTTGCCAGATCATTAATAAACGCCTCCAGAGTGGTACGTATAGGCGGTAACATAGCGAGTATATCACCCATTACTAACCTTCAGGCACCAATAAGGAAATTTCCCTTAACCCAGCAGTTCAGATTTATCTCTACTGAAATCAAAGATGCCATAGACAAGGCAGTTTCTAGTTCAAAAGTTGTGTTATTCATGAAGGGTACTCCTGAATTCCCCCAATGTGGATTTTCCAGAGCCACCATTCAAATGTTGGGCCAACAAGGAGTTGATCCTGACAAATTTGCTGCTTACAACGTCTTGGAAGACCCCGAATTAAGGGATGGAATCAAAGAATATAGTCAGTGGCCCACCATTCCTCAGTTGTACGTGAACAAGGAATTTGTAGGAGGCTGTGATATTGTTATGTCGATGGCCCAGTCGGGAGAATTGGCTGAATTATTAGAGGCCAACGACTGCTTAATTCCAGAAGAGGAAGAACCAGAAGCTGCCGATATTAAACCTTCCGAACGGTCATAAACTTATTTATTTTCAATACTATAAATATCCCCTTATATTGTATATATAATTAATTGATAGTACTCTGGTTAAACTTGCTCACCAAAAACCTGATTTAGACTTGCATTACATCAATTTTTAGACTTCCTAAATCGTAAGCCTTCCTGCCCTTCCACTCCTTCGGTTGGTTCTGGGCTCACTACTGCTACGGAGTGGAGCCATAGGCTCTTGGTCCAAGGCGGTGCTGGCACTGAAATTGGCAACCATGAAACCACAGGGTTATGATTCTTCCGCACCTGTCAAAGTTGTCACCTCGGAATCCTGCCAGGCGAATCTAAGTTATAGACTGTTTTAGACTAGCTGTTATATTCAGAAAGGAAGGCGGTAGAAAAAGTGTATTTCATAAGTAATTTCATGTCCTTTATTGTAGGGGGTGGGTCCATCTACGAATAAAAACGTTTAGGTTATAAGCCATCCTGGCCAGATAAGCATCTGACAAAAACACTGACCCACGATATATATAGAAGTTTGTTTGTATGTTTGTAGATGGTGGGTTTTGTGATTTCAACCCTTTGATTCTCGTATATAAGCCGCCTAGATCCTGGGTCCTGGGTCCCATATGGTTGCTTGTCCATGCTATCCGAGACACCCTATAGTGTTGGTTCAGTACACTACAAGGCCCTATAGTGTTGCTTCTGTACACTAAAAGTCAGGCCCTATAGTATGGACACTTGCTACAAATCAGGCTACAACGGGTTTCATAAAACATATACTATTTAAAGCAAGCACAGAGATTTTAATTCTTGAAGACACACTTCTTCAATGTTATTTAACCAGGAAATAAAGATTTAAAGACAAAGGGGAATTGAATGCGTTAATATGCTAAAGTTAAACCATAAGGTAATAATCCGTTCAAAAAAATTGGTTGCAAAGAACTGAAAGTAATGATACTGACATCAAAGTCAGTAAAAACCGCATGCAATATATATCTGGCTAATTTGCCACCTATATGACATTAACTGGGGTCGATTCGGTGATGGAAGAGTCTCTCGATTTGAGATGGTTCTTCGACACTGATGATTTTCTCCGAGTTAACAAGTTGGAGTCATTGAGGTTTAAGGTGAATTTAAAGTCCCCGGTGATTCCACTGATTATGGAGCTGGACCGGGTCTGGTAGTCTTCTTCAACCAGATTTACAGACGATGAAGAGGACGATGTAACGGCAGCAGATTGAGAGTCTCGTTTCAAACTAGCAACTTCGTCTTCATCTTCATTATCGTCATCGTCATCTTCCTCATCATCGTCATCTTCCTCATCATCATCATCAAACTCGCTATCATCATCCACTTCATTCATATTAAAAACATTCTTGAAGCTGACCCCATTGATGGGATCTTTGGGGTTGGGAGTTCTGGGTAATTTGTTGGCAAACTTCTTACTCTTTGTTCTTGCAATGGATGATGAGGAGCTGTCCAGGCTGTCATCTTCAATGATATTTTCAATGAATTGCACTGAGACGTTGTTGGACATGGCAGGATTATTAAACACCTTCTTAATGGCCTCGGCCCTTGGTGATAATAAAGCGTCAGTCTTAGGTGTTGGAACGGGGATGGCGTTTTCAATATGCTGAATAGACTCGCTGGAGCTTTTGAGATGGGGAGAAGAATAATAACTATTCATGAAGTAATGATCATCAGCATTCTTTTGAACACTAATCTTATAGTCTTGGTTATCCTTGATGAAATCTCTGACCCAAGAATGCTGGTAAATTTCCTCAATAGTGATTCTTGACTCGGGGTTGATATCCAACATTTTCGATATCAAATCTTTGGCATCACAGCTGATTTCGTCCCACCAAGGTTGTAAGAACACATAGTCTCCATTTAAAATCTTCTGGGATAATTGGTCGGGATTATCATCGTAAAATGGTGGGAATCCACAGAGAATAGTATACAAGAAACAACCCAATGACCAGATATCGACAGATTTCGAGTAGTAATTGTTCTTACTCACCTTATTCTTGAAATAACGATGAGATTTGGAGTTACAAGTAATCACTTCAGGAGCAGTGTATCCGGCAGTTCCACAGGGAGTCTTCAAATTCGACATGGAATAGTTGTCGGACTTGAGCTGTTTGGCCAAACCGAAATCAGCCAATTTGATGACTCCAATAGAGCCACCACCTACACCGAAGCTGAAAGTACCTTCATCAACCTTGGAGTCGTCGTCGGACTTTCTCAATACCTTCTTAAACTCCTCTGTGGATCTGGGAGCATAAGGAATCATCTGGAACAACAAGTTCTCTGGCTTTATATCACGGTGAACGATGTTGTTCCGATGGAGGTATTTGATGGCATCCAATAACTGGATAAACACATGACGAGACAAGTTTTCACTAAAGTAGGTGTACTCGATGATTTTGTTGAAGATTTCTCCTCCGTCACAATACTCCAAAATCAAGTAGCAGTAATTGGAGAAGTTGTAGGAGTCGATTAAATTCAATAAGTTGATGTGATCGTTTTTGGACATGATGATGATTTCATTTTTGATGTTGTTTAGTTGCTTCGACGACAAGTTGAGTTTGTTGATGATTTTGATGGCTACGATCTGATTATTGTCAGTATTGATGGCCTTGAAAACCTTGGAGAAAGCACCTTCCCCAAGCAAGTTCAAGAGTTTATAGTTGGAGGGTAACTGGCTGGTCAAATCTTCTTCTTGAGCGTTGGGGCTACTTATTTGGAATAGAGGTTCATTGCCGGCAGTGGCAGGAATGGGTAATCCACCATTACTATTGCACTGGGATAACATTTCCGAAGAGTCAGGAGTAAACAATTTCTTAAAGTTCTAAAAGTTGTTAGAAAAAATTCATGAAAAAACGGCCACGGGAATAAAAATAGACATACCAGTATAAGTGTCATGATCACACACTACCATGAGATACAGTTGGAAACACAGCAAACGGATAGACAACACAACCGTTGAAAGAAGAATAAAGTAATAAAAAAAAAAACGTTCTAGACAAGGAACTAGAGAATGTGTATGTTTTAAAATACAACAAAAGAAAGAAGGATATATATAAAAAAAAAAAAAATTATGAAGTAAAGAGTCTATATGTCACACTAATTTAGGAAAGCAAGTACGATGCTTTAAGTAATGTAATAGTCTGGAGATTGTGAGAGGGGAATAATAAAAAAATACTCGAATAATTAGGTAACAAAGACAAGAGGATATTATTAAATCGGAAAGTGAACTAGCTAAAAACCAATTTCATGTCTGATTGTTACCGGTGGTAATACTATTAATACGTGATGGGAAGTTGACTGTAACCTACATGTAGTGTTTATTTTGTCTTGTCTTTGTTCTCAAGTCCCTTTGTTTTGTCATGGAAATTTTTGTATGTTGTTCCTTACTATTTTAAGCAATTTTTTGATCTTTTCGTTTGTTTTTTTTTCGGAGGGGCACTGTGTGACGTAATGCTACATTGGCCAAAACTAGTACGATAACCCCCAGGTTTCCTTTTGGGTGGTATTCTTAATTTCCCCATGCCATCCCAACAGGGTAATTACCGTACACTATTGTGGTTATAACTCGGTGGGCGTCGATGGATATTACGGAGTCTCCATGCTGGCTGTCCAATCAAGGTACCTCGCGACTGCATACGGCCCCAGGTAGTTTCATCTGGTAGTTAGGCAGCGACGAAACACGATACGGGGTAAAATCTTGGTGTGGTTAATTGACAACGGGTTTAATTGGACAATGAACATTCTAAGTATAGAAGGGAAGGGCACAGGCCAATCATCCATCATGTAAAATATTTTTCATGTCCGCTTGTCAATTCAATGTGGCATTTTTTGTTCTCTGGCTTATCGGCACCCCATTTTCGGCACCACGGTGCACGTGACTGGATACAAGGGATCGTAACTGCCGTCATCATGCCGATCGTCCTCAAGTGTACGGGCGCAGCGCGCTTGTGGTCACGGTTGTGTCGTAAATATCACGTGAGCCGAGTGGCACGGGTGTATATTCCGGAGGTACGGGTGTATGGATTTTCTGCCGCGCACGTGACGGCTCATCCTTACACAAACCGCCAGTATGTCTGAAAAATTCGTGATGAGGTCTACCTATTCAATCTTCAACCGTCATCATGAAGGGCAACCATTACTCCACGGCCAATATCGATTGGCCCGTGATCGAGGCCTTCAACAAATTGTCCTCTGATGATGACTATTTCCTTTTTGTCCGCCAGTATCTCAACAAGTTACTCCCCAATTGGAGCTTCTTTCTCACCACGAACAACCATGGTGATTTCTTAGCATTGACCAAGAAGCTAGGCGACTTGGTGGAATTCCTAGTCAAACACAGCTCCAAGTTAGTTGAGCTCGACTGCAAATCATTGGTCGACGACTTTTTCAACTCCTTCCTCAACGACTATATAAAGACGATCTATAAGTGCTTGACACTAAACAAGAATAACTTGTCCCTAGCGATCTGCATCATATTAAAGAATATCGTCGACTACAACAATGCCTTAATCATCAACAACATTTTGAACACCTTTGACTTCAATCTCCCAGTATTGGTCAAGTTGATGGGCACTCGAAACAAACAAATCAGGCAGACCTTCATCAAGTTCTGGTTTTCATTGATATCAAAGGTCTCCAGTTTCAACAAGATGAGTCTTCTAATGAACTTCAAGATCATGAATAATATCTGGAAATCAATTGAATTTGACGATTTTGAAATGTGGGTATTCACCTTCGACTTTATAACTCAACAGATTTGTCATGATACCAACTTCAAAAAGTCAACTAAATGTAAAATCCTCAACGAAAACTTTCTTCAGAAATTCAGCATGATCCTAAATAAAATAGACAACCCCATGTATGAACAACTGGTCAAAGATTCATACTACAACTTGTTCGAGTTATTGGTTGGAGATGAAAAGTATGGGTTAATCTACCCCCAGAACCAGAACACCGGGGTTGAATTATCCATAAATAATCGTACCTTTAAGATCAATAACAAAATTATTTATACTCTACTTACATTCTTGAAACCATGGGAGGCATACAATCATTTGACCATCACCATAAATATTCTCAGAGCCAGTCATGAGTTAATTGCTCCTTACACCAACTGGATTGTGGCTAATGGTGGTGGATACCATGATCCTTCTTTAACCTCATGGTGGGTAGGACATACTTTGTTATACAATCATATTCTTTCAATTAAAGATTTGACAGTCAATGATGACTTTGAATTAATATCATTGCCACCATTGTCCAAATCCAGTTTGATCAAATGTACTGAATCCAAAAAGAATTTAGTGAAACAATTATCATTGCAATTAATTTACCTCCAATTATCCCAGTTAATTGAAAACAAGACAGTATCCTTAAAGACTATTGAATTGGTGATGAATAACTTACCCCCAGTGTCATCTTTCTACTCATTGATAAACCATGAAAATAAGATCATCAGGTTAACTGTTCTTCAAATTATTAATTACTTAGAAATTTTGAGACCATCCCAAAATTCGAATTTATCCAATATAATTAATAAGGAAATTACCCTTAACTCAAACTATGAAGATAACTATAATTTAATTTTATTGAACAACTACCTATCAATTCAGTCGTCTAATGCTGATTTTAAGTGGTTTAACAAGTCAAATAATAGTACCAATTCGTTCTTCTCCAACTTGGTTAAATTGAGTAGTTTGCCTAACTTGAATTCTAAGATCTACAAAATCCTTGTCAAATTGGTAACTTCAAATAACTTGATAATTTTCAATTCTAGCAAGACCTTAATTGATTCTCCTGTCCTAGCTCTCGTTGAATCAAGTGGATTAATTAACAATGATTCAACTATTCTTAACTTGTTAGATGAAACCATTTCAAGATCTATCAAATTTCCATATAAATACCTTGACTTGTCTCATGATAAGTACAACGATTTATCTATTTTTGTTGTGGCATTATTTGAACAATTAGGATTTGTCACTGATCGCTCGTCTCAGTTAAACGCATGGCTTATCGAATTCTGTCAGTATTTGATTATAATCGGCGAACCGAAGGACGCCATAGTGTCACTATTGGGTGAAGACCCATTACCTAATAACTCTGAGAAGTTGAAGATTAAAAGAAACGCCGTTCCTAGAGACAAACTTGAATTTGGAATTCAATTAATGAACCTTTCCTTATCAAAGAATGAAAATAAAATAATTGAACTATTCACCAATTTGGGGTCATTCATTATTGATGACCTCTCTTTGCATTACTACATTACGACTGAAAAGTTCTGGGGTAAATTCTTTAAGAATATTGCTTCAAAATTAGGCAAAAATGAAATTTTAATTATAACTTTAATCAACGAGCTTTTCAAGCAAGTCAAGACATTTGAAGAGCCAACTGATTTCAGAACTTTCATATTTAACCATCTTACAGGAACTAAAGCAAATCATGGGCTTCTCAGTGGGTTTATCTGGATTCTTTCCAACGATCAATTGGTTAAACTTTCAGAGAATTATGAATCTGAAATCTTAGTAGAGGTTTACGAAGAAATTCTTAGAAGAAACATCAAGATTACTCCTAATTTTGAAAAATTAATTGACTTAGAAGGGTTCGACAAGATATTAGTTCATTATCATGATATACCACTCCCATTGATCCAAGATAGATTGATCGAATTCCAATACTTAATCAATAATGTCAATCAAGACGCTTTATCCGAGTTAAATAATATCGAAGACGAAAACTTGCTCTATTTATTGGGCTCCCTGAACCAGCTGTTTTTGGATTTCAACTTTGATAAGATTAAGCCTATTGCTCTTTCCTTGTCTGACTGGAATAAATCCCTAAAAATATTCAACATGAGATTTGATTCATTTGACAGTGAGGTTATTCACAATAAGATCTTTGAGTTTGTTGATGCTAATAACTTGAAGCTAACTTTCAATAAAAATTTCGTCAAACTTATGACTAGACTCAATTCAAATTCTCAGAAATTAAACGAATGGTTCCAGAAATCAATGTTGTACGTTACCAAAAAACTTGCTGAATCAAGTTATCCATTGTCATCAAACTTTTTAGAATATTTGAGTTCATTCGGAGAACTAATTCAACAAGGGAAGCTTACAATTCCTATCTCTCTCATCAATGCCCAATTGGAAGTTATTGTGTCCAATAAATATTTGGTGCTTGATTTAGAAGTTTTGAAGTATACCAACACAATAATCGTTTCCAAATCAATTGAATTTGAAAAATTCTTGCAAATATTTGTCAATAACGAACAGAACATACTCTACAAGTTACCATCAGAAGATAACAAGTTACTCAGAATTGAATCCAGTTCTATTATTGACAAGTTTTTCTCATTGAATCCAAAGAAAAATTCCACTGAAATTTTGTTAAGTAAGATTTTGAATTTCTATCTTGGTTCCATCAGAGCTGATGATGTGGTTTTGAAATCTATTTTGAAAACAATTGAAAAAAATATTTCTAAAACTTGGATCAGTAAAGTTTCTAACTGGGACTTTTCCAACGAAATTACCCAGGATGAGCTAGAACTTGTGGGAGATCAGCCAAGGCTTATTATCAACGACAAGTCTACTTATGTGGTTTCAATTAACAAGAACTTTATTTTGAATTCTATTAAATTTTTCAACCACACTAATAGTAATTTGATGTCTTACAACTATAGTGATACCATCTATGACTCAGAATTCCTTATTTTGTTAATTATTAACAATGAAGAATTGTTTAGAGAGCATACTGACGAAGACAACAATTTGAAAGTTAAGATTAACTTAAAGCAGTTGATTGACTCTAACCTCTTGCAGTTTTTGATTATCAATCTTTCTAACAGCAATGCTGATATTGCTAATGTGGTCAAGATTTTGATCAACGGAATTTTGAAATCCATTGACCAAAATCAAGATTTTAAGGATATTAATATCTTTAAGGTTTACTTATCGAATGTCATTAATACTTTGAGAAGACCTCAAAATAATAGTGATTATACCATTATTTGGTATAATTATTCTGCATTAATTTCCATTCTCATCAATCCAGGTCATTTCTTATACGATAAAACCGTCAGATATGTGTTGTCCAATCCGGTCATTAACGATATTCCACTTTACAACGAGATTGTTCTGCCTATGATTGAAGATGAAACTACTGAGTCTATCCATGATCAATTCTATAGACAAGTGAATTGGTTAATACACAATCTCACCTATGGGTCAAAGACACCAGGTGATATTAAGCTCATCAAATCCAAGAAAATCATCGAATGGGTGATGAACTTGTTCAATTCAAAGTACACCAATTTCGTCACTAAACAAGCTATACTTAAATTTATCTACGTGATCCAAGAGATCAACCAGGAAGGATCCGATCTTTTGATCACTCGATTCTCCATTCTTGCCGACTTTGAAATCATCAAACAGTCTTTGAGAACGGCTAATTTACTTAATGCTGACAATGATATTTTGTCTTTGAATGTGGATGAAATCATTATTCGGTTCTCCCTTATTCTCGAAAACAATAAGAGAATAGCTGACTGGACTGGTGGTGACTTGCCTATTGTCGTCAAAAGAATCCGCATATAATATATACTATTTAATTAATTTATACCTTGACCATATCTCATTAATGCTTTTGTAAGAAATAGTAGGAAAATTGCACAAGTTACCGCAAATTTGGTAGGAATTCAGCAAAATTAATACGGACTTCATTCTCTAAAACTACTCGCTCATCTTTTTAACTTCTATCTACATATCAGCAAAGTCCAAGAGATCTTCATAGAGATTCCGTTTTCATGGTGTTTGTTGTTCTGGGTTAAGCTCACACTATCAAACCCTAAAACCCTGGGATGACATCAAAACGTCAATTGCGCGCCACCTGCTCTTATCAGGAACAACTAGTTTTTAACGAGTTTCTTTACCTGTTCATACTATAAACAAACATGGGTGTATGTATAATGCTGTTATTTGTATTCTACGTAGGTACTAACTTATAGCTTGGAAAACTAGCTCACTATTCTTTTGATTTGGTCCTCGTGTCCATCATTCTTGCAGGAATCCATCGTAACACTGGTTTGGTGTTCGATACTTCAAACTTCTCCTCGGTTGATTTCCGTAGATGGTTCGGCAACTACTTAGCGTTTGGAGAATCTTGTTATGACCGAGTTGTGTCAATGTTGAAATACAGTGGTTATTTCAAGCAAAGAAACTTGATCTTAGACTATGTTAACAAGGAAGCCGGTAAGTACATTGAAGATCAAACCGGAAGAAGTCTTGGTGACTTTTCTAAACGTGAGAATTAAAGGGTTTGGTTTAAGTATTGGTATATATATAATTTGTTTCAATTTATTCTTATTATTTAGTCATTGATTGTGTAAGTGAGAGCGATGAGAGAGAAAAATACAACCGTTAATACTCTTTACCAGGCAGCCAGAAATGTCCTTGCAAGATGCTTTGGCTAATAAATTCAAGGATGCAATTGCTGAAGAACAGCAGGCCGATACTCAATTAACGGAATCGCTCTTGAAGTTATATTCTCCTAAGAAGTTGGCTCAGTTAGGACTAGCAGTGATCAATTTGAATGTGCTGACCTTGAGAACAGGATTCGGTGGAAAGAACTTAATTGAATTGGAGTTGGACCCAGCACTTAAGACCAATGATACCGAATTGAATCCAGGATCTCTTAAGATTGGAGATATTGTGAAGTTGGATCGGATGGTTAGTGGGGAAGATGTGACATCAAAATTAAAGGATCTCAAAGTGGAGGATACGGGTATAGAGGGGGTAATTATGAGAATCAAGACCAATTCGATAACAATGTCAGTTGAAGATAAGAGCAACGATGACAAGATCATGAACATGTACAATAATACTGCTAACGAGAATAATCGAATGTGGTTGGTGAAACTTACTAATTCCATTACCTACAAAAGAATGATTACAACCATGAATAAGCTCCAGGAGTTAGAGAATAGTGATAAAAATGACGTGATAAGGTTGTTGTTGAATGAAACAAAGTATGTCCCCAAACCCTCTAGTAACGACAAGATTAAGTTCTTTGATAGTAATTTGAATGAATCTCAACGTGAAGCTATAGATTTTGCTATCAACAAGTCAAATATATCCATCATTCACGGTCCTCCAGGAACAGGTAAGACGTACACTATCATTGAAATAATCAAGCAATTGGTGTTTAATTATGGAGAGAAAGTACTAGTTTGTGGTCCTTCGAATATATCAGTGGATACAATCTTAGAGAGATTATCACCAATTTTCAACAATCCCGAAGAAAAAGCTAACGATAAGAAGAAAACTAGAAGAAAACAAAATAGTGGCCAGTTGAGCTCCTCCCCAGAGAAATTGATTAGAATTGGTCATCCAGCAAGATTATTAGAGAATAACTTGAAGCACTCGCTTGAAATTATTTCAAAAGTAAGCGGCGAAGGAAGTGCTATCCTCAAAGATATTGAAAAGGATATTAATGACACTATTTCCAAGGCAAAGAAATGCAAGAGGTATAGTGAAAGAAGACAATTATGGGGTGAAGTGAAAGAGTTGAGAAAAGATTTAAGATCAAGAGAACATAAAGTTGTTGATAATTTGATTTTGAATGCAAATGTAGTACTTTCAACATTACATGGATCTGGATCTAAAGAATTGACTGCAATTAAACAGTTGGAATTTGATACCATAATCATTGATGAAGTCTCCCAATCATTAGAACCTCAGTGTTGGATTCCTATCATCAACCATTTCAAGTTCAAGAAGCTTGTTATTGCTGGTGATAACAAGCAACTATCACCTGTACTTAAACTCGAGAAGGATCATGATTCTGTTTTATCTACCACATTGTTTGATAGGTTGATGAAGTATAACGAAGGAGAGAAATACAAAAAATTGTTGAATGTGCAATATAGAATGAATGAAAATATCATGAATTTTTCATCGCTACAGCTTTACAATGGTGAGTTGAAAGCGGACAAATCCGTGGCTAATATTCTACTTAAAGATTTGCCGTCAGTTGAAGATACAGAAGATACTTCAGTGAGTTGTGTCTGGTATGATACCGAAGGAGGTGATTTTCCAGAGCAAATTGAAGATGAAACTCTGGGTAATATGGGTGAAATCAATGGATCCAAATATAATGAGATGGAAGCATTATTGGTTAAACAATATGTGGAAAAGCTCTTAAAAGCAGGGGTACAAAATGAATTTATTGGAGTAATCTCTCCATATAATGCACAAGTTTCATTGCTAAAGAAGATAATCAACAAAGATTACGATGAAAACAATCCAAAAATTAAGAAAATAGAGGTGTCCACTATTGACGGATTCCAAGGACGAGAAAAAGAGGTTATTATTATTTCATTAGTAAGAAGTAACGACAACATTGAAATCGGGTTCCTCAAGGATGAAAGACGATTGAATGTGGCTATTACCAGACCAAAACGGCAACTATGTATTATTGGGGACTTGGAGCTTATTGGTAGATGTAATAATAAGTTCCTCAACGACCTATCCCAATACGTCGAACAGAATTACGAAATAAGGTATCCTGAATTGGGAGATTATTAAAACAAAAATGGAACAAGAAAATTTTAATTACAAAACAAACATAAGACCAACTGTTTCAAAATTATTTTGTAAGTTGCAAATTAAATACATAATTCCAAAGCCTTAGATAGGAATCCAAAATAATGAAAGGACTGATATTATAAGATATTGTCGGCTCATAATATATTCTAGAACCAAAATGACTTAATGCATGCTTTGATTTGCCCATACATTGGCGATCAGTTAAGCGAAGATTAACTGTAGCCTATTTGAATCATGTATATTTTTTTGTATCAGAACCTCCGGTTAATGTGTCTCCGGTACTCGTAAGTCCAAACTATATTACTTCAAAAGAAGCATCGTATTCTGGTTGATTGCACGTCGTCACATTTCTGATGTGGCCCATTTGAAACGAATTCCGCTACAATTCGCATTTATTGCAGCCAACTTAGACAATTGACGAGCCATGGATCAGCACATACCGGAAATTAGTGATTTAAGTCAGCAATTGCATATGTCGACATCTATTGAACTTGCAAATAAATCTTTCTCTGGTCAATAATTTGTTAACCCGAGGGCAGTAGTAAGAACTAGAAGGCTAAGGACATTGTATCACAAAACCCAAAAAAATCCCGACTAAAACAGCCCGAGATAAAATGGCCAGAAAATAAGTGGCCAAAAAAACACCATCATGAGTTGCTGAAATAGATGAGATTTCAGCTGCATTTGAAATGAAAGTTAACTAATGAGGAATTGAGGCGATGTACATCTAAAATTATGGTCTACAAAACCCGTGACAATACTGGTTTGAGACCCGAAGCAACTTTATTGGGCATGTTGCCTCCATACCTGTTTCGTAGTATGAACCCTTTCCTACGAGAGTTTTTATTGACATCCTGGGGGCTGAATCCGATCTTTGTTCACGTTTGTTGGTGATGGACTAAGCCGAAGTATTGACAATTTGTACACGCGACTAGTAGAGTGATAAGTTTTGGGATACAAAGCATTACTAAAGTAGTCAGTACTTGGCTTAATCGCGGTTTTACGCTCATTGAATCTTCTCTTAATGTTCTTGTCCTTGGTCATGCATGGAAGGAGGTCCTCTGGTTGGATGAGGTCTCTCCTCAGTATTATTCTCTGCATACTTTGAGTTCGCGTATTGCATAATTTTTTTTGTTTGTTTATATGTATTTTTTTTCTGGCACCATCCATTTCTCATAACGCGCACATAATAAGCTTATTTTTTATGAGCAAACCGTGAGCCCGGTTTGGGGTGCGACAGTTTCATGCAGTATCTATTGTTTATTTTGGTTTTTGCAATCCGTTTGAGTGACAGATTTTAATCAAGCGTCAGGGGAATATACATAATATTATCAATAATTTTTTAAATGGTGTCTCCGTAGACAAAAGCTAATAATTCTTGATAATAATTATTTGTATTAGCAGAGATATTTTTTATTTGGCTTTGAAATTGTTTCGTATCTTCGAATTGCTTTTTTATTATGCCATCAACAACTGTCACCATCTCTAAGTTTAAGATTTCAGCCATCGGAGCGTTTTGGTTGACAAATTTGCTATCCCGTGTCAGTCAATTATAATAATCCATCATTTCCCATTTTTAATTAAAACTTCGTTTCTCTCTTCTTTTCTTTCGACCATTCTTTCCTTCGTCATTCCGTGAACTTTTCGTTTGAAGTAACTATTTATTGTTTTCAAGGTAAATTAATATTGCATTAGCTTACTATTGTGTCACTCGTTTAATTAATTTTGCTTCATTTCGTGATTTGTTGAACATTCTCAACATAAAACAATCTTGATCGGTCTAACTATAAATGGAACAAAAATCCTGAAATTAAAAAAAAAGTTTCTTGCTCCTTATCAATACTTTGATCCAAAATCCAACTTGTTTACACTCCTTTTACCAACTAGTTACATTCCTTTAAGTATGAAATTCATTTCCATCGCCGTGGCCTTATCCATGTTATGTGGTGTTCAGTCAAAAGTGGTTTACAAAACCATTACCAGTGTCATTACTGTCGATAATCCTGAATGTCCTGTCTCATCCCAAGTATTCTCTAGTTCTTCTAGTGTTATTCCAACCACTAGTTCGACTCCAACTACTAGCTCCACTCCAACTACTAGTTCAACTCCAACTACTAGTTCGACTCCAACTACTAGTTCTACCTCTTCTACCCCAACTACTTCCTCTACTAGCTCCACTCCATCAACCACTTCTACTTCATCCACTCCTACTACCACTTCTACCACTACTAGCTCCACCAGCTCCACCAGCTCCACTCCAGCCTCATCTGTTGCTTCAGTTACTAACCAAGTCGTTAACAAGATAATACAGGTTTCTCCAACCACTTCTAGTACCCCAACCACTACCAGTACTTCCACTACTGCTCCAACCAGCTCCAGTGCTCCTCAATCCGATGACTCCTCCTCAAGTTCAAACAGTCTCATTTCTACTCAATTGTTAACTCTTCACAACTCTAAGAGAGCATTACATGGAGCTTCTCCATTGACATGGGATTCAACTCTTGAACAATATGCTCAAGATTATGCCGATAAATACTCCTGTTCTGGTCAATTGGAACATTCTGGAGGAGAATACGGTGAGAACTTAGCTGTTGGTTATAAAACCATGACCTCAGCATTCAATGCTTGGTACGATGAAGGTAACAACTACGATTACAGTGATCCAAGTACTTTCAACCATTTCACTCAAATCATCTGGAAAGATACCACTAAACTCGGATGTGCCGTTAAAGACTGTTCCAGCCAAAACTGGGGTTACTACCTCGTTTGTGAATATGATCCAGCTGGTAACATGGTGAACTCCGGAAAATCTAACCTTGAAGGTTAATAATGATGCTCTATTTTCCTCATGACTACAAAAATTTTTCACTACTTCTTCATTATGTTTTCAAACGGTCTTTTTTTTTATTTGGCAATTAAAAGCCATTTTTCGTTGACATTGTCAATTTCTTATACCCTTTATATCCCTATGTATAACCAATTAGCTGTAAAAATCGGTATTCAACTGTAGCAACATTTTCATTAGAACATTTTCATTAGAACACCATTCTTTTTGTCGCGAAATTTTTCTTGCGTAACTGTTTACATTCTAAAGTCTAAAAGTTTTGTGACAACTGCGAAAAAAAATTTGAACAATTGCAATGAAGGGGTTGGGTTTGTAGATTATGCTAGGGGTGACTAGTACTATAAACATTGATGTATGTTGATCTATTTCAGTTTAGAGTCGTTTCTGATTTCAGTAAGTAGACTTGTAGTTTTATCTCCGCCATTCTCATCACTGCCAAAACGCATGCCCAGTTTCATCAATTCGGTTTCATCTTCATCGATGCCGAAGTATTCAATGAACGGAAAATAAGGCAACGACGAGATGTTGGTGATGCAATTGTTCAGGAATTTGAGGCGCCTGATATTAGTTGGGAAGGTTTCAAAGGGGATGGTGGTCAACTCGTTATGTTCGTAGTTGAGAGTGTCCAAGGTGGGTGGATACTTGACGTTCTCGATCAGGGTGAATCTGTTTCTTTCGAGATTCAAAATCTGTAGATTACTTAAACATGAAAAGTCAAGAGAAAGGGAATTTCTGTCTCCGAAGTTGTGGCACAATGATAGAGATTTGAGCCCGGTAGGTAGCCTGTTAATTTGGGCCTGATTGATCGGAACCAGGTTGGCAACAACCTGCATACCGGCGATCGTCAATACTTCAACCGTTTCAGGCACCTCAATGTCATCAAGGGACTGGAATTGGTTATTAAATAAATCGAGAATTTTTAGGTTGTCACCTATTTTTATATTGTGAATACTGGGTTTGAATTCCTGGAGAGTATTCGATGCAAGACTAAGTTCGTGAAGGTTGGAGCCAAATGATATGTTATTTATTTGGCTGATTTCATTACGAGAAAAATTGATTGATTTGATGGAATCAGGGAATTCAAAGTTGTCCAAACTAATCAATCCGGTAGAAACCATGGATAATGTGGTGAGATTCTTGGTGAGAATGTTGGAGAAATTACTGTAATCGATTTCGTTATTGTCTAGAACAATTTCTTCAAGGGAATTCGGCAAGTCGCCTAATTCATCGAGATCATCGATATTGTTTTCTGATACGTTTAGAATTTGTAGGTGTTCTGCACTCAAGAAGAACCCGTCATCAAACGAGCGAATGCCATTTGCCCGTAATTGAAGGTTTTTCAACTTTGGGGGTAAGATGATACTGTCCAAGTTTTTCAATGAGTTATGGGACAACACCAAGATCTCCAAATCGGGTGGAAGTTGGTCCTGGTCAATTTGCTCGAGATGATTGAATGCTAAACGCAACACCCGTAGTGAATTGGGGAATCTGATTCCTTCGATAGAGGTGATGGCGTTGATATTGGCATCAAACACTCGCAAGTTCGAATTATAGTAGTCGGGGCCCTCGATGGAAACTAAACCGTTGGTGGCCACATGCAATTCCTCGATGGCAGGAGGAAGAACCAACAGTTCGAGCCCAGAGAGGTTGTTTCCACGGAGGTCCAATATCTTGAGCGATGCCGGGAAGTTCCTCATATAGAGCTGGACCTTACTGGAGCTAAGGGCCCAATTCCATATTCTTACCTCGTGGATGTTCTCGAATAGAGTTGGATATAGACATTTGAGCTCAAACGGCACATCGGGGTGTCTCATGAAGAGGAGGTAGCGGGTGATCTTCTTACCGAGACTACCAAGACGGGCTACGGCCTTGTTGCTGACTGCGATGACCTCGGGGGTCATAGGATGGTCAAAGGTTATTTGTACGGTGATATTCGGGATCAAGTCTCGGTAGTAATTATCGAATGATAAGATCTCGATGACCTTGATGAAGTTACGGGCCTGGTCCAATACCGTGGAGTAGCAGTTTTTATCGTTGTACTTGAGGACCAAGGCAATTTCTTCGGGGATAATGGGGTTCTTGTTCTCCATATTGTAGTTGAACAAGTTCTTAAGAATATGGTACCCCACGACAAAGCTGTGGATGTGGAACGACAGGTCGATCTGGGCCCTTGAGTAGAACATCGTGAGTGGGTCGAAGTTATCGGACTCGTGGCTTCGGATAATCATTCGTCGTTGGAAGATTCTCTGGAAAGCAGCTCTTCTGATGGAGGACCATTTGTCATCCCATCGATACGGCCGGATCAACTTCTCGTACAACACGTTGGGGTCGATGAACGAGAAGATCTTGTCTATGAGCTCGAGCGGCAAGCTGTTGTAGAACGAGTCGTGCCCCTCCACCGTCATTATCTCGTCCTGAGTCATGGGTACGGTACGGCTAAGAGGAAACCAGGTATTAAAGATATCATCTGTATTAGGAGTTAATTATAGAGTGCGCAGTTTGACTCACTTTAGTATGGGCAGGACCACGAGAAAAAACAAAAAAAATCTGAGGGAATGTCAGCCCGTATAAACGTGAGACCTTAATACCAGTTTTGTTCCTAGACTTACCCATAATACCACCACTATTGATAGTTATTTGTGTTCCACAACGAATTGATGTACTAGGCAACACACAGTATGAGTAGCAGGCTGGGTTCCGATTCGATTAAGTCCCCGCCAGGCCCTTCTGGAACCACTCCTCCAGGGTACGACATAGACCCACCCTCCGAATATAAGATTAAGGAAGAAAAGGACAAACGGGGCCAGGCCAATAAACCTAAAAGAACATCGCTTGCGTGTATTCGATGCCGGGCCCGTCACATCAGATGCCCGGGCGGTGATCCGTGCAAAAAGTGCTTGCTAGCAAAGTCCAAATGTGAGTATGTGGAGGCAGACAGAAAGATCGTGGTTTCCATGAAGTATTTGTCCAAGTTGCACGATGATATTGCCCGTTTGAAGAAGGATAATGCCATGTTGAGAAACGACCTCAAAGTGGAGGCCGATAAACGCTTATCCCTTGAGTCCAGACCCTCTTTTCCGTCTCGATATGCTGCCTCCGACCCCATGCCCGTAGATGGGCCTCCAGCAGCAGCCCATGGGCCAGAAGACGATGATGTAGATACCGGGCCCAACAGCGAAGTCATCCATCCATCTTTGGACAGACATGGGCGTCTTATCCAGTCCCGAACCGGAGAAAAGGTTTACGTAGGCTCCTCATCCATGACGCTTTTTGGGCTTGAAATCCAGAATATGGTGCCTTCGTTCAGTTCAGCTTCTATCCTCCTGAATTCCAGTGCCAACTCCCCAATTTCCCCCACCAATTCACAGAGTTATCTTGGTGGCAGCCCCAAATCGCAGACCACCGATACCAGCAACATCACCACCTCTTCTGTTTCGGGTGCCATCAAAAGAGAGACAGAAATCCTCGAGAAAGAAGGTAATGCCTATAAAATCACTCTTGCCAAAACCAATACAAGACCCGGGTTGTCCATTAATTTCACCTTACCTTCCTACTCCTACGCCATGCTTTTGGTGGATACGTTCATCAATTACAATGACGGATGCTTCTATTTCTTCAACGAGGGACTAGTCAAGCGTTTCTTGATGAACTTGTACAGCGGAAAAGCATCAGAGAATATTCGAATACTAAAACGTAATGTATCCCTCAACAAGGGCCCGGCATCCGATGAAAATACCATTAAAAAAGATGCGGACGGTGACACCATTCTCGAAACCATATGGTTCTGTAAGATCCTCCTTATCTTTGCTATTGGAGAAATGTACTTGGGAACAGAATCCGATACCCACATCAAAAGACTGAAATTCCTCGAGAAAGCTAACAGAGAGTCTAAACGTAAAAACTTCAAGGATAAACCTTCCAGCAAGAACCATTTACATGCCAGAAGAAACACATTGCCAGGTTCAGGATTCTTCTATCAAGCTTCCGAATTATTTACTGGGTTGTTCGCTTCGGGTGCCATTGACAATATCACTAAAGATGGTGGTATCGAGGTTATGTTATTGTATGCCTTCTACTTACAAGTAGCAGATTGTACAATCGCTTCCTATTTTTACTTTGGATTGGCATTGAGGTCCACGTTGATTCTTGGTTGGCATGTGGATGCCGACAAGGATAATTTGGACAGATTTGAGTTGGAACACCGAAGAAGAATATGGTGGACGGTTTACATGTATGAACGTATGCTTTCATCCAAGGCAGGTCTTCCCTTGAGTTTTGCTGATGATAGTGTATCTACAGAACTTCCATTTGATTTCAACAATAACCTAGATGATTTCCCTCGAGACGAGACTGACGTTAGAGGGTTTTACATCTTCCCGTCGGCTGAATACATTAACAATTGTGTGACAATTACTCAGATTAATGCCTTAATTTTATCCTCATTATATACCAAACAACCATCAGCAAATATTTTACCTGTGGTGTCTGATTTAGTCCATAAGTTAATCAACTGGAAAACAATGCTACCTGAGTTTTTGCGTGTGGATTTCTCAGTGGAGAATTTACATGTGTCTCGTCTAGTGGTAAATTTAATGACGGAATACTTCCAGGGGATGAATTTAGCAGTTCGTCCTTTATTATTTCATTTTTCCACCAAAAAGTTGAAAGAATTGCAAATGCTTCATACCACAAATAAGTACGTTGACTTGACAAAATACTCCAAAAACGTATTGACCTTGTTAAACTCCTCATTCCAGGCATCGATAAATACCATCAAGTTGATTTGGGCATTGCTTCCTGAAAATATGGTGGCATTATTTGGGTGGATGGACCGTGAATATCTTTTCACTTCCGCCTCGACATTAATTTTATTCAATGCATCCTTTGGCGTTCATGATGCCACCAAGGAACATCTTGATCATGCCCTCACCATCTTCACAAAAATGAAGAAGTTAGGAAATTATCCTGCAGCATTGAGAAGAGCCCAATTATTGAAATTGATCAGAGTATTGGATTTCAATGGAGTGATGAATTCATTATTAATTAAACACGATGATGAAAAGAAGGAAATAAATGACATGGGAGAAGCTATCAATGATAATGAACCCTACAATAACTCCTTCTTGGACAGAAATATGGGTGAAAGTAACATAATTACCGAAAGCGAGCCAATAAATGATCCTTTGAAGTTAGAGGAACAAGATTTGAATAATCTCCGCAACAACCTTCGTTCAAAGCCAACTCCACAGGACAGCCTCATGCCTAGTGAACTCGAATTCCTACAATTTTCTGGTCCTATTAGCCATGCGTCTGAATCAAATACTCAATCAACTAATAATGCTAGAGAAATTTCAAGTACATCCCATTTGAGTAATGACTCGTTCAATTTCAACATCAGTGTACCTTCCAATGGTGGCGGAGATATCTACACCAATTCAGATTTGGCAGGTATTGAAGGATTGACATATATTGACGAAGAACAGAAATTATGGAATGAAATTACCAACGATGCGGTTTGGTTGAATGTACCTGGAGGAAATCCTAACCAACTTCCTAATAGTCGTCACTCCAAATCAGCCATGAACCTTAATAACCATATGCAATCCCCCTCAAACGAAGGTTTAGGAAGGGGATTCTTTCCTAATGCTAATAATCCAGGGCAAAATAAGCCTGAAGGATTTAATAATGACTTGCTGTCGGCAGGATTCAACAACCGAAACAACGATAATCACGATTTAATTCCGTCCAATGGCTATGCTGATATAATCAACCAGGAATTCCAGGATCTAATGAACTGATATCCTTATCTATTCAAGTGCCATAAGTAATTTGTATTATATAACCAAGTGAATATTTATAGAATAATAGCAACTATTTATACAATTGGTGTAGCAGTTACAGAATATTGTATTAAATTACAAAGCCGTTATACAAAGTATGATACAATTATAAACATATTAGAAAAAATCTAACATATTGGAGTTTTGGTTGTTACCAGGGAAGTTGGACGACAGATCATTCATTTGCTGTAAAATGTTTTGGGGCGAAATCGACAGCATGGGGACATTCAGCGACTGGGACTGGGGAACCAGAGCCAGTGGGTCATTAAAGGAACTTTGGAAAGACATATTAGCACTTTGAGGGTTAAAAGTGCCAGAAACTGGGAACAGATTTTGGTTCATTTGACGTTGATTAAGGTCTTTATTAGCTCCTGTGGAAATTTGGGGGTTGGCGGTCATGGGTGAGTTGTTATTCATTAGTAGCATAGGGTCAGAAGGTGGTACCTGAGATCCAGACTGAGCACGATTGGTGTTATTCTCTTGTTGAAATTTCATTTGTTGTATTTTCATCTTCAAAAACTGTAATGCTTCGGGATAAAGGTCTTGTAATTTACGATAATAACTATTAAGTTCAGGCATATCTGGAGGAGCTGATAAAATGATTGGAAATTGTAATCTATTGGGTTGAGAAGCAGCAGCCTTGTTGTGGTATTTGTCATTGATATAACTAAGTACGGAGATATTACACTGCACCCTCCTACTCAAGTTGGTTTGCTGCTCTTGGAGAGCATTTCTGGCAGGCGGTAACAACTGTTGCATGGTTTGGGGATTGCTTAATATGTTAACGTATAGATTGTAAGCCTTCTTGATGAGTTGAGCATTAATTAATAACAAACACGTTACTCGCTCTCTGTCGAGCTCCAAAGGAGATTTTTGGGTGCCAGCAACCTGTCCCGAGTTCATGATACGATGGGTAGTAACGATTAATCTATCAGCAAGGGAAGTGGGCCAGAAAACGTAGTGAGTGGGCGTTGTTTTGGTAGAAAAACGGATTATCTTTTCTGGAAAAACGAGATAAAAAAGCTGTCATCTCTGAGCGCAAAATATGTATGTATACCGAGATGAAAAAGATTATGGAGAAAGAAGAAAATACGAGCAGGAACATAAAAAAAATACGATAAAATGTACATTATACATGAAAAATAGAAAAATATGAATTAGGAGAGTTGTACGTTACCGTGATTGCTGAGTAGTCTGTAGATGTAGGGCCCATTTACAATTTTTCAACAAGTTCGGGCACGGCTTCGTTAAGGTCGGCCACAAGTCCGATATCAGCAACGCCAAAAATTGGAGCTTCTGGGTCCTTGTTGATGGCAACAATGGTCTTGGAATCTTTCATACCGGCCAAATGTTGAATGGCACCCGAAATACCCACGGCCACGTATAAATCTGGGGCCACAACCTTACCAGTTTGACCAACTTGTAATGAGTTATCACAGTATCCAGCATCAACAGCAGCTCTAGAGGCACCAATGGCCGCATTAAGTTTAGAAGCCAAAGGATCCAAGACTTTGTCGAAGGTTTCCTTATTCTTTAATCCACGACCACCGGAAACAACTTTAGAGGCAGAACCCAACTCTGGTCTTTCGGAAGTGACCAATTGTTCGGAAACAAACTCAGTTCTGTTGGTAGAAGCAGTGGTGGTAGTGAAGTCTTCCACTGGGGCAGCAGCATCTCCCAATTCGGCAGGTGCAAATGAAGAGGCTCTGATAGAAGTGAGAATGATGTTATCGTTGGATTTCACTGTGGCCAAAGCATTACCAGCATAGATTGGTCTTACAAAAGTGTCAGCAGATTCCACCTTGATGATATCAGAGATTGGTTGCACGTCAAGCAAAGCCCCCAATCTGGGTAACACCGACTTACCCACTGCAGAAGCTGGAGTAACGAAATGGGTAAAACTTCCTGATTCAATGATATCTTTGAATAATGGAGATAATTCTTCAGCAAGATAGTGGTCGAATTTGGCATCAGCAGCAACCACCACTTTGGCAACAGCAGGGATACGACTAGCATCGTCCTTAATGCTGGCACCGTCGGGTCCAGCAACTACAACAGTCACGGGCTTTCCTATGGCATTGGCAGCAGTGATGGCTGACAACGAGGCAGGGGAGATTTTGCCATTGGCAGTTTCCACAAAAGCAAGGGTGTCGAGTCTGGCCACGGACGACGAAAAGAGTCGCTTGGATACGAGGTTACGAAGCATGTCTATGGAGGAGAATGGTGGTGAAAGAGGTGATAGTTGGAAATTTTTCATTTACGGTCCTGGTGCACGGATGGCGCTTATTCCGCAATCGGAGAAAAGATCACACCCGTACATCCACTTTGAAAGGCCCGTGCCCCCATGTGGTGGTAATATTACCCCCGTGCACCGAACCGCCACAAAGCCACACGCGATGAAACCGATTTTTGTCCCAGTATGGGGTTAATAAGGTTTTCATCATCAACACCTCGTTAAAGTTATGGAGTAAATGGCAACTCAGTGACTGGTCATACGTTTGTTCTTCATTGCAAATAATTTCAGGTGACAACAATCTTTTCAAAACTAAGCTAAAAATAGTTCTTTCTCTGCCAATTTTGTTACCATTCCATTCGTTATGTCTAGTGCAAATAATCCTAACGACTCCCCCAACTCCATAACCTCCCGTTCTCGGCCGGAGAAACCTGCTGGGGGGACCTCGAGGGTGACCAGTCCCATAAGACATATTTCCCATCGACGGGTGCAAAATAAAGAGAATGTTCCCCTCAATAAACGTGGACCCGGCTCTAATTTTTCGGATTATAGTAGTATGGATGGTGGTTCATATCTTGCAAAACTTGCTATATCCAACGGCAGTGGTAACTTATCCATTCCAGGAAACTTTAACAACCATTCTGATAATGATCAGGAGTCTATAGTGTACCATAAAGCCTTTGATTTGGGCCATGAAAGCAGTGTAAATTACATTATTCCTCCTAACTCCTCCGCTCCATACACATCTTCTGCTTTAAGACGTTCTCCACAACCTCCTTCAGAATACTATCCTACTTTGACCACGAAAGTCGAAAATTTACCATGGAGTGAAATCTTGCCTTACTATCTTCCCATTCTTTCCTGGGTGTATCAGTACTCATTCTCTCATTTTATTGGGGATTTGATAGGAGGACTTTCATTATCTACGTTTCAGATTCCTCTCTGTCTCTCCTATGCCAATTCTTTGGCTCATTTGCCTGTCATTTGTGGGTTATACTCCCTTGGTATCTCTCCATTGATCTATATGGTGTTTGGAAGTGTTCCCCAGATGGTAGTCGGGCCCGAAGCTCCCATTTCATTGATTGTAGGACAAGCAGTCGAACCATTACTTCATCACGCTAAAAAGAAGAATCTTGACCCCATCATTTACGTGGTGGCTATAACTTTTGTTAGTGGAGCTACATTGTTGGGCTTTGGTTTGGGGAGATTTGGATTCTTGGATAATGTTTTAAACGAGTCTTTATTGAAAGGATTCATCAGTGGAGTGGGTATTGTCATGATAATCAACGCATTAATCGCTATGCTTGGATTAAATGATTTATTGAGTGATGTTATTAGCGATCCGGAAAAACGTGATATCCATTCCACTTTTGATAAGTTTACATTTTTGATTCGAAACTACAATAAAAGCCATCCTTTGACAGCAAAGATCAGTTTTGCTGCATTCTTTTTCATCATGATTATGAAACTGTTGAAATCTTACGCTTCCAACAGCAAAAATAAACTAGCGCAAAAGTCAATTTACATTCCAGAAATATTGATCCTGGTGTTGATTTCAACTTGGTTATGTCACTGTTACGGATGGGATAACGAGGGAATTGAAATTATTGGTCCTGTCAAGAATGATGAAGGAACAGTTCATCTTTATAATCCAATATCGGCAGATTCTTATAAGCTCATCAAAAAATTGTGTACCTCTGGGTTCTTATGTGCCATGTTAGGATTTTTTGAGTCTACAACAGCCCTGAAATCATTGGGATCAACTTACAATTTACCAATCTCTTCCAATCGTGAATTAGTAGCTCTTGGTTGTATTAACTTATTTGGCTCCGTTTTCGGGGCCTTACCAGCATTTGGAGGATATGGTAGATCAAAAATCAACGCTATATCTGCTAAAACTACTACACTGGGGGCAATTATGGGGCTTATCACCCTTTTAACCTCGAGATGGGCTACTGGTTATTTGTATTATATCCCCAAGTGTGTTTTAAGTGTTATTACTGGAACCATTGGAATTTCCCTTATTAGTGAAGCTCCACATGAACTTTATTTCCATTGGGTCAGTTCAGGATATAATGAGTTGACGACATTTGCAGTAACAGTCCTTACTACTTTATTTTTTTCTATGGAAGCAGGTATAGCAGTTGGATTAGTCTACCTGTTGATTCGTGTTATCAAGCATTCTGCCGAATCAAGAATTCAAATTTTAGGTAGATGTCCTGGAACCAATACATTTTTGGACGCTGATATTGCATCCTCTGCTATCCATAGTAACTCCGTTGCATTTCCAGTATTAATTTCACACGACCAGTCTATCACTAGCGTCCCCAATAATTTATTCGAAAAACTCAAGCATACAACTCGTCAGTACAACGTATTTACTGATGACAATTTTAGACCACTTAATACTCAAGTATTGGAGGAAATCGAAGGGTGTTTAATCATCAAGATTCCTGAACCATTAACGTTTGTTAATTGCAGTGATTTAAAGTCAAGATTGAAGAGAGTGGAGATGTATGGTTCTACAAGGGCCCATCCTGCCCTGAAACGAAGCAGAGATGCCTCTATGACCCAGTACATTATCTTTGACTTGAAAGGAATGACAGAAATCGACTCTTCTGCAGTTCAGATGTTGAAATCAACCCTTCTTTCCTACCAACAACGAGCCATAAAATCATTCTTTGTTAGAGTTCATAAAGATGAAGCTCTTAGAAAAAGACTTCAAGCTACAGGGATCGTGGATATTCTTGTCGAGGATCTAGAATCCATAAGATGCTTCAAATCTCCTACTGCCACCAAGTCTCCAAGTCCACCTCCAGGAATTGACGTTAACACCAATCCTAACCTTGATGCAGACGAAAGTGACTCAGGAGGAGGTGACATTACCGAGTCTGAGGACTACCCATTTTTCCAGCACATTAGTGACGCATTGAAGGTTATTGACGACTATGACTCGGATAACTTATACGACGACAGTCGGTCTTCACGTAGCCACGACTTTGTTTAACGACAGACCTTTATTTATTTATTTATTTATTTAAAACTCCGTACACCAATTTTGCAATTTGTAATTGTTGTTGCATATCAAACCTCTTCTATAGGTTGAAATGAGTCTACACTTATCTCTATTCGTATTGACGCCATGCCACAGAATATATTTGCTCTTTGAAATAACTGTCTTTTTATCATTTCTTCAAGACATTAATGGGTTCTCTATAATAACGAACGCGCGAAGGTGAAAAATCAACTGGTCAATAGTTCACAACTATTCTTCTTCCCGTAGCAAACAAGATGTCAGATATTGGCAATGGCGCTGACCAGGGGAAGGCCAACAACGAGGCCACCATCAAAGAAGAATACCAATTATGGAGAAAAAACTGCCGTTATATGTATGAGTTTGTCAGTGAAACTGCTCTTACCTGGCCATCATTAACAGTACAATGGCTTCCAGACCACACTGTGAATGAAGCAGATGGTGTGATAGATTGCAAATTGTTGCTAGGCACTCATACTTCGGGAGAAGATACTAACTATTTGAAGATTGCTAGTACCCAATTGCCTTATGGAGGTAAGAAACACTCTTCCAGGCTCAAGATCACTAAGAAGTACAAGAATAACTTCGAAATTAACAGAGCTCGTTACGCTAATCAAGAAACTAATATCGTTGCTACTATTAACGGTGGGGGAGAAGTTGATCTCTACGATTTAGCCAGCGAATCAACCGTAGCTCATTTCCAACCTCATACTGAAAATGGATATGGGTTGTCATGGAGTTACTTCAAGAAAGGCTACTTATTAACTGCTTCTGATGATAAATCTGTGGTGTTGACAGATACTAATAAGCTCCTGGAGGTATTCCGGAACACCTCAAGTGGAGATATTGTGAATGATGCAAAATGGCATACTTTTGATGAGAATGTGTTTGGGGCTGTTTCTGACGATAAATATGCTTATTTATTCGATATAAGAACTCCTAAATCTCCGGTGTCCAAATTCTACAGTCCACAATCCAACGGTATCAACTCCATCAGTTTTTCACCATTTTCTCGTAATTTAATTGCTGTGGGCAGTACCAACTCCAACATCAGTCTTCTCGACTCTCGTAAACTTTCCTCGGAATCCGAGTCGTCAAAAGGTCTACTCCATACTATGATGGGCCATTCAGACTCCATCACCAGTTTAGAATTCTCTCCCTTCAAGGATGGGATTTTGGCTTCTGGTTCTCAAGATCGTCGTCTTATTCTCTGGGATCTTTTCAAGATTGGAGAAGAACAAGCCCAAGAAGATGCTGAAGATGGTTGTCCTGAGTTATTCATGATGCACGCTGGTCATACTGGTGCTGTCACCGATTTGAGTTGGTGCCCATACAAAGACTGGACTTTGGCTTCAGTAGCTGACGACAATATCGTCCACTTGTGGGAAGTAAGCAAGTCCTTGCTTGACGTTGAGGTGCCACTTGAACTCAAGGACTCAGATCTTGAATAGTGTATATTATCACACTGTATATTAGACTTAAATCAATAGTATAAAATTAGTCACAGAAAACTCCGTACACCCATGACTAAGATCCGTACACGCGACATCAGAATGTAGTTTTTTTTTTGATGATTTCAACCACGACGACAATTCTTAAATCCTAAACTGTGTCCGATAACTTAGAAATGTCAGACTTTCCGCCCAATTTGTCGATTCGTCCGTTGACTATTGAAGACATTAATCAATGTATAGCCTTAGAAAGCAAAGGATTCAGTGAATCAGAAAGATGTACTCCAGAAAAGTTCAAATATAGACTAACAACTTGTCCAGAATTATGTTCGGGATTATTTATTAGAGAGTATACTTACAAGTACAATGCTATAAACCTTCCATCTGTTGCTGACAAGCTTGAAGCCGAACATGATTCTAAGGATGAAAGTGATAGTGATGATGAATTGCCAGTCAAGTCCTCAGTAGTAAAGGAAACCTTGATTGGTCACATAATTGCCACGAAAATATTCTCTAATCGTATTACTGCTGCTTCCATGGAGATTCCTACTGAAGAAAGCACTGATGCTGGCCATATAGAACATTCTAGATTCATTGGTATTCACGGATTGGTTATAGATCCTGAATGGCAGGGAAGAAACCTCGGTACCTTATTGATGCATGATTATATTCAAAAGTTATCTAACCAAGATTTGGGTAGTAAGGTTGTGATTATTGCTCACAAGGAATTGATACCATTTTATGAAAAAATCGGGTTCAACAACCATGGGGTAAGTGACTGTAAATTTGCTAATGAAACCTGGTATGATTTATCTATTGATTTGATCCCGGAAGAGGAGGATTAGTGCACGTTGTCTATGTATTAAATAGAGTAATGAATGTATCTTTAACTGTGAATGATATCGGTGTATGTCTGGGGACTCGCCAGATTGGCCCAATAACGTGGACGGAGACTGTAGGATTTTTTCCCGCCACCCCGACAGATTTCGCCCGAAAGATGGACCCACGCTGGGCCCAGAGATTGTCTTAGCTGGGCCCGCGAAAATTACATTTCTTTCCAACTTCAACAATCTACTCTATCTCTTCCCCATCGCCATGGTTCAAACTCCTGCTGCTATACAGAAGCTCTTTCTGCATTTTCCACTAGTTGAGCATCCTCCAATACCGAACTCAACCCCCAAAAGCAAATCAGCTATTGAGAAGGACACTTACTTCTTTTCCGGCAACAGCAAAGACTTCCAAGGTTCATTCATACTTGGGGTTTACAACGTAATTGAAGCCGATTTCAATGGCAATTCGAAGTTCATATGCTCTGATCCGGTTTCCTTTGGTCAGGCATTGATATTATGCGATAAAAATGGTCTAAAACTCCCTACTCTGGCTGCCACTAACGAAAGTTCTCATGCTTTACTTAGACTTTCTCATCACGCTGCTGCTAATAACCAACTTCCTGTACTTATAGAGACGTCCAAGGAGCTGTCCAGAAATATCAAATCATCTGAGCTAACTAACTCCATCATTTCTACCAAATCTCTCAAGTCTACAGATAAATTGGTGAACGATTTGGTAGATATAGAGTTGTATGATGTCTGGGTTCTAGCACTTTTGGCAGATGTAGTCAAAAATGATACCAAAGTATTCCTGAAACTCTTTGCTGTCGACGAAAATATTGCATCCAGCTCTCTTTATCATATGACGTTGATATCTGAGCTCCAACACTTGGTACATTGTAATTCTTTCAAAACAAGACATCCTTCGTTGTTTGAAGACAGTCAGATATCCAAGATTCAGTTGCCCTCGAGAATATATAGCGAAGGAGTGGTGGAAGCATTCACAGTTAACAACTCTAAGGCCATTGGAAAGGCTTATAATGATGCTCTCGCTAGGTTGGAGGACACTTTGGAAGTGTTGATTGACTTTGCCAATAACAATCCTAACTCTAAAATCATTAAATTCAAACTCATTGCATTCGTTGTGGCGGTTCTGGAAGTTCTTCCTGCCACGAGACTTGGAGAGGTTGTTGCAAAATATGAAGTATTTAAAAAGACTGCCTACTCTGTCATCAGCTCTTCATTCTAGTCTGATATCATTAATAATACATACTGTACATAGGTTATACTTTTTTCCAAAGTTGTAGATAACTTTCGTCTAGAAACATAAGTTCTCGCTGGCACGGTGTAACCTCCAAGTTTTCAATTGTTACCCAGTCTCCGTTAGTTTTGGGAATACTAATGGCCCAAATATGCTTATCGTCACTTTGATCTAACTGTACCCCGGCCTGTAATTTGTGCTTGATGTTTGCAACTAAAGTATAATTTAATTCACCCTCAGAATCTTTCACGTATGGAGCCATATCAAGAACATCAGGAAATTTTACAACAGTGGGATTTCCTCGAGAATCTTCGCCTTCTAGTCCACGGTCTATATGAAGAAGTAAGTATTCAGGAAGTGGCCCGAGAAGTTTGTATGATTTCAATTCTGTAGATGACGCCTGCACTGTTCTTTTCCCGTCATATTTGGACAACAACTCATAGATTGATACCTGGGGAATTTCACTAATATTATTACCTGCTTCATCAGTTCTGGAAGACTGAAATAAAGGATTGGGAGGAAGAGATAACGTCAAAATCCAAAACTTCAGACTACTTGTCTTGGACTCATTTTCATCAACAGTGTAATCCACTGTCTGAGTATCATTGATTTGAGTTATTAATTTGCTAGTGGTTATCTGGATCGATCCCTGGAATGATTTAGAGAAGACAGTCTTGCTCAGATGGTTGATTTGGACGAGCTGGGTATGAAGTTGATTTATGAGCCAAAGAATGAATTGTTTTGGTGATTTTTGTTCATTCAAAGGAAATCTTTTCTTTGAAACGTTAGAAACGTATTGCAATAATTCGTGAGGAGAAACATGGCTCTTGAATAAGTTCTTTGACCACAATTTACGAGCCAAAAGACCAAACTTGTGATTTAGAGATGACTTCTTGGAAATAACATCAAACATTTCTCCACGTTTTGGAAACGACAACTGGAGATAGAAATCTCTGACTCTTGGAACATGGAGAAGCAATTGTAAAGCTACATTGGCATAGTCATTGCTGAAAATGTTGTTCAACCCCACAAACCCTACCGAGTACGGCTTGTTATTTAAGTCAGAAGACGTCAAATTGCCCGAAAGTTGCTTGATCAGCTCTTTGGTATACGAGGGATCAATGGCGTACTTTATCCGGCTCAAGAATTTCAATGCTTCGGTATCAACTATCTCGTAGTTTTCTGGTAGCACATAGAACAGCTTAGTATCTAAGTTGACAAATACATGATGATCATCAGCAATTGAGTGGGCATAAGCATGACTGGCATTTGACCGGCCCTGGAAGTACTTTCCACATACTAAGCAACAGTATACGTTGACAGTCAGCAAGGAAATCAGACACTGTTTTTCAAAATCAAAGTCTAGGAGATGGGTGTTTATACTATCAAAATATAGGAAAGGATCGTTCTTTGATTTGGAAGCTGCTGAGTCATTTGTCATATAGGACGGTATTTCTTCATCATCCGACGACGTATAGTCGGTTTTATGTCGTTTGGCAGGGGGTTCCATGGTGGTAAAGAAAGTAGTGAAGAAGAGATTGCAACAAAAAATGAGATTTTGAGTTTGGCAGCTAATGAGCCTGAAAAATTATCGAAACTTAAGAAAATACTTACAGCTAGATGTACAACTTTACATGAAAATAGCTTCTCCGCATACTTCTCTACATGCCTCCGCATAATGAAAGATGCCTACATAACAAGGGTGCAATAAATCTATTATCCATTTATTGAATTGCTAAACTATTGATGTTACCAGACAACAAGGAGGTGATATTATCCTCTATTGCCTTCTCTGCTGTATCAGACAAATGCTTCTTTGGATCCTGTTTACCCACATATCTTGTTTTGAGTTGTTCTTCTGATAATTCTTGTTCTTCTTGGACTCTTTCGTTATAAAGTTTGGCAATTTTCACCAAATCCTCGGTGTATTTCAAGTTATTACATTCTTTTTGATCGTAGTCAATCATCTTTAATCCGGATTGCCAGCTCTTCTTGTGTAAGTTCAACAACATGTTGGTTTCATACGAAGTTTTATGGTAATCAATGTTTAACGAATAGTAATGACGGTTTAATCCATGAATTAATGCTTGGATCGAAGGTTTGTTTAAAAGACCCACGTTGGAAGTGGTTTGACGAGGTTCTTGTCCCATCATTAACGTGGTAGTATCGATAGTTCTGAAGGCATCAATGACAACCTTACCTTTAACAGATTGAATTGGATCAACCACCACGGCTACGGCTCTTTTGTTCAACTGTTCGAATGATTGTTGAGTATTCACATCCACAGACGATAACCAACATCCAAAACCTGGATGGGAATGGTACCAACCCACCACCATTTGATCACGGCCGGTTTGTCTTAACATATCCATCATTTTAGTCTGGAAAACATCATCAACGGCTTCCACAGACACCCCAGTACCTGATTGAGGCATGGCAAACACGTCAATGACATGAATGGTGAATTCATCCACGAATTCTCCCAACATCAACCCCATAACTTCCATAGGCACCCCAGCACGTCCGTGCTTTAACATCTTCAATAACGCCAATGACGATATGTATACGGTTTCGGCGTTATCTATGGCAGGTCCATCGCTGGGAGGTGGGGCAGCGCCTCCAAGGCCTCCACCAGATGCTAATAATCTCTGTAATCGTTCCATTGTTGTATGTGTGAAGAAGATAAAGTGTTGGTAATGGTAGAGGTTCTTAAGGTGGTGGCAATTGTCGTTGAGTGAGGATGTTTGGGTGAGAAAACGGTCACGTGAGATACTTAAAAGCCCGTGCACCATCAGAGACCCGTACCTCTTGATGTGACGTTACCATGCAGCTGGTGATCAGGCAGCGGCGTAATGGGAAGTAATGAGCGGGAAATACTGTCGGACGCTGGTGGTGGGTAGGCCCTACAAATTGCTACAAAGCTATGGCTGCAGAACGGAAAAACGGCTTTCACTTTTCAATTTTTCATATTTTTCACATTTTTCACTCCGAATACTTACACTCTACGTATACTCCCAGTCTTCATCCTCTCCAGCTGGTTGATTCAAGTACTCCTTCCTTCACCTCCTTCTCTAATCCCCTTATCCAATCCCCTTCTCCAATCTCCTTCAATCTCCATTACCCCCTCTCTTTTCTATCTCCTCTCTCTTCTCAGTTCGCTTACCTTACCCAATGCAACGTCCGCGCAGCACCACCAATTTTGTACCATAAGGCATTTGATGTATGGCACCAAAATTACTTATCAATGGCATCACATATAAAAACTCCAACGCCCACCACTTTTCGTGCACGCTTTTGCTTTTACAGCCCATCTTCACTATGAGCACCGACGGACCAGCTGCTATCAAAGGGCACAAGTACCCTTCCAAAGAACATGCCAGACGAGTTAACCTGCACTTTATCACCAAACCCCAGGCTGAAAGCTATGCTTTCTTTGTAACTGGCGAAGATTACGAATTGTACCCATACTGTGACCAAACAAAAAAGATCAGACCTAGTCGTTACCTCTTCTACTTAACCGGATGCTCTGATCCCGGATGCCATGTGCTTTACGAGCCCAAGACTGACCATTTAACGTTATTCCTCCCAAATATCGATTATGACGACGTCATGTGGTCTGGATTGCCTATCAGCGTAGAAGACGCTAAGAAGAAATACGATGTAGACTCAGTTGAGTATGTGACCAACTTAGAGGCCAAACTTAAGGCTGTTGCTGCCGATTCTACCATCTACACTCCAGATATCAACCAATTCAACACTAAGTACAGCCAGTATTTGCAACCAGGTAACAAGCAATTCTTCTATGCTTTGGACGAGTCGAGATTGATCAAGGACTGGTACGAAATCGAATTGATGAAGCACGCAGCCAAAATCACCGATAACTGTCATTTGGCCGTGATGTCAGCCTTACCAATCGAAACCAACGAAACTCACATCCATGCCGAATTCACCTACCATGCGCTCAGACAAGGTTCTAAGGAGCAATCGTACGACCCAATCTGCTGTAGTGGGCCCAACTGTTCGACCCTTCATTACGTTAAGAACGATGACGAAATCGATAACACCAAACACTCGATATTGATTGATGCTGGGGCCGAATGGAGCTGCTACGCCAGTGACGTAACTCGTTGTTTCCCTATCAATGGAAGCTGGACCAAAGAACACTTAGAAATCTACAACTTGGTGTTGAAAATGCAAAAACTCACCATGGACCAAATCAAACCTGGTGCCCATTGGGATGAAATCCATCTTTTGGCCCACAAGGTGATGATCGAAGGGTTTTTGGAACTCGGTATCTTCAAGTCAGAATACTCTGTAGATGAGTTATTCAAAAACAAGCTTTCAGCCCGTTTCTTTCCTCATGGTTTAGGCCATTTACTCGGTATGGATACTCATGACGTTGGGGGATACGCTAACTACGAAGACCCAGACCCTCTTCTCAGATACTTACGTTTACGTCGTCCCTTGCAAGAAGGAATGGTGCTCACAGACGAGCCCGGAGTTTACTTTTCTCCATTCCTTCTTGAAGATGTTCTTAAGGACCCTGAACAGATCAAGTACATTAACAAAGACGTCTTGGACAAGTACTGGTACGTTGGAGGAGTGAGAATCGAAGACGACTTGCTCATCACCAAAACCGGCTACGAGAACTTCACCGGGATTACGTCTGACCCCGAGGAGATTACCAAGATCGTGAAGAAGGGGTTGGATAAGGGCACCAAAGGCTTCCATAATGTTGTATAACGAAATACACCCGTACATATTCAGACCCGTACATCACACCCGTGCACCACATTTGGCCACCACGTATAACGGTTGGCTCCTGGGGCCAGAAAGTGGCCCAGGGCCAGGGCCAGGGCCCCAGGTGGTGTCTCAGACGAGGCCCGGCCGTGTATCGTCTCTGGGCTGACGTCGGTGGTGCAAAATTAGGCGTATAAATAGATCGTGGGTCGTGTCCAATCCAGCAATCAAGGAGTTTGTGGATCCTCATCAACCGGCCAGATAATGACGGCACCAGAAACAGACAGTGGTTAAGCAATTGGCAGATTAATCAGTCTGAATTAGCTTCTACATCGGTTGTCATTGCTAGTATAATCACAAATCATCGAACTATGGACGAGGAATACGACGTTATTGTTTTAGGTACGGGGTTGACCGAATGTGTTCTTTCAGGGATCTTATCAGTAGAAGGTAAGAAGGTTTTACACATTGACCGTCAAGATTTCTATGGAGGTGAATCTGCTTCGTTAAACTTATCCCAATTATACAAGAAATTCAAGCCTTCGAGCCAAAAACCTGAATTTTTGAAGGGAAGAGACCGTGATTGGTGTGTTGATTTGATTCCCAAGTTTTTGATGGCCAATGGTGAATTAACCAACATTTTGGTCCATACTGATGTCACCAGATACATCGAATTCAAACAAATTGGTGGAAGTTATGTTTATCGTAGTGGAAGAATCTCCAAGGTTCCTTCCAGTGAAATCGAAGCGTTGAAGAGTTCTCTTATGGGGATCTTTGAAAAGAGAAGAATGAGAAACTTCTTGGAGTTCGTTGCTAATTATAAGGAAGATGAAATATCTACCCATAAAGGATTGAACTTGGATACTAATACCATGAATGAAGTCTATACCTACTACGGTTTAGAGTCCGGTACCAAGGATTTCATTGGACACGCCATGGCTTTATGGTCCAACGATGACTACTTGCACGAACCAGCCCGTCCTACTGTAGAAAGAATCATTCTTTACGTTCAATCCGTGGCTAGATACGGTAAATCTCCTTATATCTACCCATTATACGGTTTAGGTGAATTACCCCAAGGGTTTGCCAGATTATCTGCTATTTATGGTGGTACTTACATGTTAGACACCCCAATTGATGAAGTATTGTACGACGATGACAAGAAGTTTGCTGGAGTTAAAACCAAGGAAGGTACTGCCAAAGCACCAATTGTCATTGCTGATCCAACCTACTTCCCAGACAAGGTTAAGAAAACCGGCCAGAAGGTTATCAGAGCCATGTGTATTTTGGACCACCCCGTCCCAAGCACCCACGACTTAGATTCCGTGCAAATCATCATTCCTCAGAACCAGGTCAACCGTAAGAATGATATTTACATTGCCGTATTATCTGACGTTCACTGTGTGGTTCCTAAGGGATACTACTTGGCCATCGTTTCCACCATTATTGAAACGGAAACCCCACATATTGAATTGGAACCAGCTTTCAAGTTGTTGGGTAACCGTTTGGACACGTTGATGGGAATTGCCGAACTTTACGAGCCAATCGAAGACGGAACCACCGACAGTATCTACTTGTCCAAGAGTTACGATCCTTCTTCCCACTTCGAGTCCACCACGGACGATATCAAGGACATTTACTTCCGTGTCATGGGCAAGCCTTTGGTGTTGAAGAAAAGACCCAATGCTGAAGAAGAGCAGGAATTGAACGGTCTTTAAGCCTCTAATTTAGTGATCCTAGCTCTCGTATCTGACTGATACTATCTTACACATCTATCTGATACTATCTTACATATCTAACTGATACTTTAATACTCATCTATCTGTAGTAACGTTGGAGCCGGAGTCATCGCCGATTCCGCCCATTGCCGCACCAATTGTGGCCGCATCGCAGGCTAACTTTTGGCAGGCTCCCGCGTGGCATCGGAACCACGCTTGCAAGCCACCGATAGCGCGATCCGGGTATAAGAACGGGCAGACAGAACGAAGGGAAACGAGAAACTTTGCCACTATCATCCCAAAATGACCCAATCCAAGCCCGTAGAATTGGTCCGTACGTTCACCACCAAGTCTGGTAAGCCTTTATTGCTCGGTACCGGGTCCGGTACCAAATGGAAGGACTTGAAGTTCGCCAAAAAGAAGGAAGATCCGTCGATTACCATTGTTCAAGAGGTTGTCGAACCCGTCAAACTTGCTCTTGACAGTGGCTTTTACCACATCGATACTGCTGAGGTGTATTCTACCCACCCAGAAGTGGCTGAAGCTATTAAACAGGCCGGTGCCAAAAGAGAAGACCTCTGGATCACCACCAAATACAGTCCTGGGTTCCTTAAATTCAAGGCCCAATCCCAGAACCCAACTGAGTTCATCGACAGGGCCCTTGAGGAATTGAACACCGACTACATTGACTTGTTTTTGATCCACTCTCCATTCTTCGGCGATGATATCTCGTTCGGCCAGACAATTGAGTCAGCATGGGAGCACTTAATTGCTGCTAAAAAGGCAGGTAAAGTAAGAGAAATCGGAGTGTCGAACTTCGCCATCCCTCATCTCAAGAAGACATTCAAGGCTGCCGGTAACAACCCTGAGTTCTACCCCGTGGTCAACCAAATCGAGTTCCACCCATACCTCCAGAACCAGAGTAAGGGCATCTACAAGTTTGCCCAGGACAACCGTATCTTGCTCGAGGCCTATGGTCCATTAACCCCCATCTTCCGGATCAATAAGGACGAAAAGGAGGTTGCTGACCACCCATTGACCACCCTTTTACCCCAGCTCAGTGCCAAATACGGCCGTACTGAGGCCCAGATCTTGTTGCGCTACACTCTTCAAAAGGGAATCTTGCCCATCACCACCAGCTCCAACCCCGAGAGAGTGAAACAGAGTTTGGAAATTTACGAATTTGCTCTTGACGATGAAGATATCGCCGAGATCGACAAGGCAGGAGCCAGCTTCCACTACCGAGCCTTTTTCGACTTCTACTTCGATGATTTCGAATTCGATGAAAATGATGACTAATCGGCTTAACCTCAGTTTATAGATTCGTAATACATGCTTATAATCATTTGCAGCTATGGCTCGGAATGCTGTAATCGCACCTCTCCGCGCACCACAGTTGACAGCTGCAGGCCGATAAGGAAACTGAAAAATATATAAATGCCTGCAGATCAACCAAAAGTATATCCAGTAATTTGTCCCGGCAATAACATCAGAACACACTAATGACCGTGCAAACAGACAGTACTAACTTGTTCACTAAATCAGGCAAGCCATTAAGAATCGGAACGGGGACCGGTACCAAGTGGAAGGACCTCAAGCGCAGCGACACCTCCAACTCCGACGCTATTGTTGATTCGCTCAAGCTCGCTCTTGATCTTGGGTTCTACCACATCGACACTGCCGAAGCCTACACCACGCAGCCGGAAGTGGCCAAGGCAGTGAAGCAATCGGGCCAAAAGAGAGAAGACTTGTGGCTCACCACGAAGTACAGTCCTGGAGGCAATTCGTACTTCGACAAGAAAGCCACCGGTCCGGCCCATTTTGTCGATTTGGCCCTTGAAGAGCTTGACACCGACTACATTGACTTGGTGTTGCTCCACCATCCGTTTTTCGACAAGGACGAAAACTACTCTCTCGAGTCTGCGTGGAAGGAGTTGATCTCGGCCCAGAAAGCAGGCAAAGTGCGCTACATCGGAGCCTCCAACTTCGCCGTCGAGCACCTTCAGGCTGTGATCGCGGCATCGGACGGGCCCCAGCACTTCCCCGTGCTCAACCAGATCGAGTTCCATCCGTACCTCCAGAACCAATCTCCAGACATTGTCAAGTTCAGCCAGGATAACAACATCCTCGTGGAGGCGTACGGGCCATTGACTCCTTTGTTCAGAATCAAAAAGGACGGGCAGGACGTGGACGACCACCCGTTGGCCGAGGTCTTGCCCAGTTTGGCTGCAAACTATGGCCGCACTCCGGCCCAAATTTTGCTCCGGTACGCACTCCAAAAGGGCATACTTCCGGTCACCACCAGTTCCAAGCCGGACAGAATAAAGGAGAGCTTACAAATCTACGAGTTTGAACTTACACCTCAAGATGTGGAAAAAATCGATACTGTTGGAAATTCGTTTCCATATCGGGCTTTCTTCGGAGGAAAGTTCCCTTAATATACACACTGTCTACTATGTAAACCCTGTAGCTACTGGAAGAGAAGCGATGCTGCCACCTCCACATTGCCGTTGGCCTGTTGAAGGGCCAGGGTTGCTTCTTGTCTAGAAAATCCCAATGATGTCAATTGTTTAATGTCCTCTTCTTTGAATGTCGGGGTGCTGGCACTGGAACTACTGGATCCGGTGTTCTGACGTTTGGAGGCAGCAGAAGCAGCAGCCTCGCCGGGTCTTTGACGGGAGGATCCCGTGGAATTGGCCACCAATGGTACGGGATCACTGAAGATATTGCCTCCGAATGCAGACTTGGGCTGGGCAGCACCAAAGGCATTGTTCTTGATCTCCAGTTCTTGTAAGAATTTGGTCTCGATTTGGCCTCCTCCTACGGTTAAACAGTCTCTTCCCAAGTCGATCACACACTTGTGTCTTCTCAACATGTCCAATCCAAATAACAAATCAACCTGAGTGTCCAACACTATGAAACTACAAGGAATCTCCACCTTAGACTCCCCAATGGTGATGGGAACACTATGAATCTTACCTTCAATTCTCTGTGATCCTACTCCTCGGGCTTCTCCCTGGAACCGTTTATCTATGAGTCTATCGATGCCTATTTCAGCCGCGAGTTTGGGAGATATAATGGTGGTTTGGGCCCCGGAGTCCACAAATGCTTGCACTTTATGGCCATTGACTGTGATGTTGATGTACAACATATTTACGGAGGTGAATGACTCAGGCGAGATGTCGTAAGCCAATTGCATGTTCTCATCGATTCTTTCTTGTCTAATCATCTCCAAGATCCGGGCCTGGTTGTCAGGATCATCTGGATTCTCTTGTAAACGGGCCAACTCCGCCAGTTGTGCCGAATTTCTGCCCTGGAATCCTCCGTTTTGAAAGGTGGTTATCAACTCACGTTTGAAAGCTTCTGGATCATTCAATAACGAGTGTAAACGGGGGTTTGTTTGGCGTAAATGTTCTCCAAGTTGGGGATTGTTCAAAAATTGGGTTCTGGTCAATTCTGCCTGTCCGTCGATATCCTCAGTCGATGTGGTGGTGTTAGAGGAAGCACTTGATAACTTCAGCAACACAAGCAAATCGTCATCTCCAATTCCAAAGTCTTTTAACGACTTTTCGGCTTCGTTTATGGTATGCCCATTGAATCTCAAGATTTGATGTTCGGAAGAAATATCAGTTTCGGCCTCCAAATAGGCTTTGAAATCCTGGAGCGACAACGACTCAGGAATGTCTATGGATATAATCAGGTTGCTTTCTTCGTTGGATATGGTAAGCTTCATGGCTGCTGAAGAATTGGGGCCGTTGTGGCAAAAAACAAAAAGGGCCCGTGTCTGATTTTATATACTCGCGCGCCCAGTGGCGAAATGGGTCCATGGTTTTTTTTGGTGGCGCGCGGGGGGCGGACTTGCCGGCGGAGGGCGGACCCAAATGACGGGGCCGCAGTGGGCCCAGCCTACTAGGTGACCCCCGGCGGAGCTACAACATTTATCGGAGTAGATAATACATTAGATAATATACAAAAGGAGGCTAGGGTGCGATTCTACTATTTTCCATCGCCGGTTAAAAGCCTCCAAGTAGTTATTTATATAATTCAATAATGGTTAGTTGGCAGGAATCAACATGGCAATCTGGCCCCCATTCAAAAGCATCTTTTTGATAGGGGCACTTTTGGTTCCATCGCCATCGATTTCGTAGGCGTTCTCCAACACAATGTTAACGAAGTCATCGAATCCCACCAATTTTCCATGGAATTCCTTGTCATGAGTAAGAAGGACTTTAATCTGTTGTCCTATGCACTTGTCGATGATTTCGAGCGGTAACACTGTTGGTACTTCGGTCTCGGTGGCCTCGACGGACACTTCTTCACTGGTCTTAGGCACTTCTGGGTCTGACATGTTGTTGTGGATGGCTGTCGTTGTACAGATTAGGTGGTGAACAAGAACATTTTGAAAAATGGTGATAATCCGGTCAGCACACGATGGAGGTTTACGGGTCTCGATTTCAAGTCGAGAGGTACGGATCTTTTCTTTCTTGTATATGTATTGTCAAACATAAGTATCTATATATGCCATAAACTTGGGCTTCTATCAATTGGTGATAAGAGTCTTTTGTGAATTCTTAAACACATCGGCATTGGCCTGGTCTTTTGTTTTGGTGTTGTTAAACGTTCTCAAACTACCAGTACTGGAGCTATTATTGGTGTTAATACCTTTAATTCTCCAACCATCAAAGTCGATTAAAGCTTGCATGCATCCCCATTCGGTAATTTTATTTTGTAACCATACTAAATTGACTGGTTTAGTCAAATAGTCATTGCATCCTGCCGTCAACGCATTCTTTCTGTCCACGGATGAGTTTGACGATGCAGTAAGGGCCACAATAATAACCGGAGATCTGAAAATATTTAAGTCAAGTTTTTGGTCTTCCTTAAGCTCAGAGGGTGATTTGAACTTATTACTAGCAAGTTCATTTTGGGCAAATACCCCAATTCTGTTGATCTTTTCTAAATATCTAATTTCCTTGGTGGCCTCAATACCTGATTTGACCGGCAATTGAATATCCATTAAAACCAAATGAAAGCCTCCCTTTCTCCATTTATCAACGGCTTCCTGACCATTCTTTGCAATTTGATAGTGGATCTTGTGCTTTCTCAAAAATGCTCCCAAAATGGCCTGGTTAATGGCGTTATCTTCCACGACCAAAACCGAAATAGATGGTAGCACCTTATCTGTAGTTGTTTTTGATTTAACAGCAGCTGATATGCCTTTGGTTTCACTCTTCTTTCTGGTGGTTTCGAGAGCTTTTTGAGTATTTTTGGTTTCTTTGTCATTGGAATTAGTACCATTGTTCGAATTGGACTTATCATCTCTGCTGGCTTTGGCAGATGGCAATATGGAGTCAAGACTACGATTGTTATGTAAATTGGAAGTATCGTCTCGGGTAGGAGAATTAAGCTGTTCACTCACATTTGGAGGGGGTGATGGAGTTATGGAGAGGCTTCCGATATTCTTGGATGTCAATGTGGAGTTACTATCATTGGCCATGTCATTGACACATAACACTGTACTTGGATTCTTTAATGGAAGAGGATATCCCGATGGGTCAGTAGGAGAATTGATTCCAATCCCAATATTGGTAAGATTACTTCCTGAGGCTGACTTACTGGCTTGTTCCTGGCCCTCGAGTTGTTTCCCATGCACGAGGCCCTCATCCAATGAATGTCTCTTTGCTTTACTGGCATTGTTATTGTTATCATCTTGAGATTGGAATACCGAATTGACATTGTCACTGTTATTAGAACTTTGTTTACTGTTGGAGTTGGCCAATGAGAAATTCTTTGGTAATAACAATACTGCTTGCCCATTGTTATTGCCTGTATTGTTGCTCTTAAGAAGATTGTTATAGCTGGCACTACTAACTGGTGACTGGGAAGGATTTGAAAATGAACGTCTATGAAGCTGTTGAGCTCTATTAGGGGATTTCACTCGATTAAGGTTGGAAGGTGAAATAGATCTATCCTTTGGCAAGGATGAAGTATAGTTTGGGCTATTTTGTTGGCCAAAACCAGGATTATTCTGGTATGAATACTGTGGTTTTGGTTGATAGTACTGACCATTATAAGAGTTAGGAGTAGCCGAGTTTTCGATAATTGGAGGTTGGGGTGGAAGGTAATTTTGCTGCTGGTATGGAAATGGTTGGTACTGTGGCTGTAGACGTTGGGAGCTGTAGTTTCTAGGAATGGCATTACCTTGTGCCTGGTTTTGGTCATGGATATACTCGGGGAATTCGGGAGTATCGATAATTAAGGCTTCTTGCAAAATCATGCCGTGAGAATAATACAAATCAAGAAGCTGCCACACATTTTGATCTGGTTCCAAATTTATAAGACTGTAAGGGTTAACCGAGGGTGGTAAATTGGTGATGTTTGGTTGGGTACTTCCTATTGGGCTGGCCGGAACCTTGGAAGCATTATCAGGAGACATCAGAAGAAGTCTATTGGTTGCCGAAGAATGGCCCGAAATAGAGAGCTTTTTACCCTGAGGAATAGGTTGTTGAATAGATGAACCATCAGGTTTTGCTTGTGCTGGTGGCTGTAAGCCTTTTGTGGGTATGCTTTGTTGTTTTACTGCCGGACCAGGATTATTGTTGGAATGTTGTAAGTTTACGGGTTGTCTTGCTTGTAAATCCATTTTTATCATCAAATCGGCCGGATCATAGAGTCTGGCCAAGGTTGTTGGAAACTTACCGATAACTGCTAGCTTTACATCATCAATAATATCGTTTTGGTGAACAAGCAAGGTGGTAGGAGTTCCTCCTACTCGTTTTACCCAGATTCTTCTGGTTGTGAAAATGTTATTAGGGGAAAAGGGCCCATTGTTCATAGGATTTGATTGCATAGGCGTAGGAATAGGATTCATTGGGGTTCTGCTGGGTTTAGATACTGGCGATGGATAGGGGCTGATGGCGGATTTGGTGACAGGCGATGATATTGGAGGTGACGAGGGATCTTTTGAGTTGTGATTGGGATCAATATGGACGTGAAGCTTGGAGGTTTTGCTGGAGTCAAGCACGGGGTTGTAGCCAGAACTCAGTTGGGTCAAGTAAGGAGATGATGGAGCGGACCCCGACTTGTACTTAGTACTTGGAATGGAAGAGGAAGGTGAGGACGAGGGCTTGGACGGTTTGGACAGGTTTCTAATTGTGGGGAATTGGAAACTATTCATTGGCCAGAGGGGCGGAATTGAAAGTTACGTCCTATGGATTAAAGAAAAAAGTTCATACAAAACCCGGGTAGAAAACAACAAGTAAATAGGGCCTTAAGAAGCAGGGTGTGAATGGTTTCAGATGTGATGTTGCTTATCTAACGGAGGCGAATAGTGGTACGATCAGGAATGTGGATCAAAAAAAACAATAGATGATTGCCGTATTGTAAAGAGAAAAAAAGGACTATTAGAGAATTAGGTGGGAGTTTATTGTAAAGTGGCAGATTATTCGCACAATGCGAAGCAATTTTATTATAACATAACTGTTTAACAACGGAACGCCGAAATGGTTGCAACCGGCGATAAATAAACCTACGTCTAGACCCGATGGTTTCTTAGCTCGTCCACTGTAGTAGGATTACGACAGACGGCATTTACCGGCCCAATAAGCAACAACCGTCGGAGTCGGGGCTAACGGGGAAATTCCCTGCGGCACGGGTGCGCAGCTGCAGGGGTAAATGGCCCTGACTAAACTGACAGATCCGTGCACCAGCCATCCCAGGTGGTCGCTAGGTTGCGGTTCCGTACACCAATTAGTATAGACCCGTACCTCCGAAACCTACACCCGTACACCGTATATCTTCCGTGGTGACTACATGACTGCTACGTGTTGGCAGATACATTAATACACAGCTATTCCCAGTCGTCGTCTTCGTCGTCCGGCTTGCCGGTCGATTTGGCGGTGCTCAGTTGCGTAGTGTTGACGGAAGACCCGTGGGGTTCATCGTCGTCCTCGTCGTCCCAAGTAAACTCCTCTTCGTCCCCCGATTCCGTGGTTTCGGCAGTAGATGCAGTCTGCTTGTCTAACAATTGTTTTCTCTTCTGGTCGCTGAGCTTGAGCTCGTTTTCGGCTTTGAAGTATCTAAACCAGAATGCATTGTAGGACACTTTCACTGGAACCAAATCGTTCATCAACTTCTGAAGTGTTTCTGGGTACTTTTTCAATAATTCAGCAATCTCAGCAGTCTTACTATCGGCATTGAACTCCTTCTCTTCCTTGTCTTCTTCAGTTCCCACGTAAAACGATTCGGTGGTGTGTAGCTTAAATAATTCGGTTTCGTACCGAGAAGTTCCGTAGTTCTCGTTGGAGAATAACGTCTCTTTCTGGGTTTGCTCTGGCTCTGCATCCGCTTGCCCTCCAGCATCAATAGAAATCATATTCGAGAAGAATGAAGTGAATTGGCTCACATACTTTCCTGCCTGTTGTTCAACAATCTCTAATTTCGAATCCAAAGTATCCAAAGCACTGTTGGCCTGCGTAGAAATGGTCTGGAAATTAATCTTACCATCCAAATTCTTAATGCTTTCTGCCAATTCGCTGAGTTGAGCTTCGATTTTGGCAACGTTTCCTTGAATAGTCTCGTTATTGCCCACACGGTCTCTCACACTGTTTAATTGGGTTATAATTTCGTTCTTTCTCTCTTCCAACTTGATTTGCTCCTGTAATCCTTGGGCATTCTTCAGGGCATTGGACCATAAAGTAGCAAATTGCTTCTCGACCAAATCGTAGGTCTTATTGATTTCTGACTCTAAACGTTCAACAGCCTCCTCGGTTTTCTGATTCTGTTCATTGGTGGGTTGATCAGGCACGCTGATGTCCTTGGCTTCTGCCTTGGCCTCGTCTTCTGCCACTACGGGATCTATAAACTCCATTCTGGCTTGGTAGAAGGGAGTAACGCTAATTAACTTTTGGCGCGATATGACACAATTTAATGAGAGTCATCTGGGGAGGAAGCGGCGAAGAGGCTGGCTCCAAGAAGGGGATGAAGTTTAATAATTGGAGACAAAACATCTCTAAACGTTCAGAAACTACAGGTTTTGGAGTGGTTTTGGAATTTCAGGAGTTTTTATAGGCGTGTAGGCGAAGAAGTTGTAGAGTTGTAATTTGGGCCCAAAGGTTGGCTAGGAAATGCTGAATTTATCGCAGATTTCACGGAAAATAGACAAAAATCGGTCGAAATAGAGAACCCCAGAATCAGCCCCAAAGACCCATTCTTTGACCCAAAAATTTCGTAAAACTTTAGTTATTCCTTCATAAGTTTGTATTGTATTGTTTATGCCATCTAGATGCTTATCACTTTCTCCTCTTCCAAATTACAATGGCAGCATTTCTGCACCAAAGCCTTTGGTCCGAAATATGAGTAATACCGCAAAAAGTGAAAAAAAAGTATAAATTTCCACTTACTGTCTAAGTGGGATACCAAAAGCCAGCAATGAGAGTAAGCAGGACCCTTTTCAATAGAGTAGTTGATGACTCCTGGCTCCTAAATATCAGAAATGGGTCGTTTAAGGTGAATAGCAGCGATAAAGCCACCATTTTGCCCAAGCCTATCAAGTCGTTTGATATCTACAAAACTACTACACCAGCTGATAAACCATCATACTGGGCCATCACCGGGAATGCTAAATCTCAATTCCTTAACATTGTTTCTGGTAAGTATCTTCCAGATCCACCATTATCCCGTACATACCCATTTATGAACAACACGTACCGTTATGACAGAATCCAGTTTTTGAACTTCCAAGAGTCTTCAGGTCTTGATATGGTATACATGTCCGCCAGATACGAGACATTTGCCTACAAAGGAAAGCTTGAAATGTCTGACGATGTCAATTCGGTGAAAAACTACATAACTGGGAACAATAACTATAATAACAATACCCAAACCAGCGAAGACTACGTTGAAAAGCTCATTGAATTGTTCAATCTTAAGCACTTATCTCAGAAATGGATCAATTCCTTGAGTAATGGTCAATTAAGACGTGCTCGTATTGCTAAGGCATTGATTGACCAGCCAGATTTACTTGTTATTGACGATCCGTTCTTGGGCTTAGACCCTGAAGCCACCGAATTGGTGTCTTCGAGCTTGATTAAAGTTAGTAATGAGTTCAATACCAGTATTGTATTGGGTTTGAGAGTTCAGGATAGGATTCCTGAGTGGATTGGCCATGTTGGATTCGTGACTAGTGCGGATGGTCTCAAGATCTCTGGTCCTAAGACCGAAGTTCTCCTGTTGATTGAAGCAGAGTCCAAGACCACCTCTCAGGTTCACAGACAGCACGAACTGGCATTGGCTTCAGGTCATGAACATTTGGTACCCATCACCAATGATGAGATAGTTAATAGTTTGCAGGGAGCCACTCCTCATATTGAGTTTAACAACGCTTCTGTTGTATACAAGACTTTACCTATCTTTCAGCACTTCAACTGGGTCGTGCCTCGTGGCTCTAACTGGAGAATTTTGGGTAATAATGGTACTGGAAAAACCACATTATTATCATTGATTACTGCTGACCATCCTCAATCATGGAAATCGGTGATGTCAATCAATGGTGTATTGAGAAAGACTGGAAGTGGAGTATCGTTCTTTGACGTGAATAATAAAATTGGAATCTCATCACCTGAACTTCATGCTTTGGTTCATGTCCACAAGAGAACCATGAAGGAGCTTATACTCAATGGGTTAGTGGAAAATGTGGGAAACTCAAATTTTCTCTACAAAGGTAAGCCAGAGTTATTGGACGATTTCGGAAGAAAGATTCTTGATAAGTTCGCTGACCGATTGGCAGTTTCTGAGGACAAGAAGTTCATTGAATTGAGCATAACGGACCAGAAGTTGACTTTGTTCTTAAGGGCCATCATCAAGAACCCAGAAATTCTTATCCTTGATGAAGCCTTCTCGTGTATGGATGACGAGGAGATCATGATCAGATGTCACAAGTTGATTGAGGAGGAGTTGAAGGATACTACGGTATTGGCCATCGGACACATTAACTGGGAAGTCCCCAGATGCGACTATTTGCTCAAGTTAAAAGGAGATGAGGCCAGAAGCTATGAGATTATGAAGTACACGAAGTGACCCGAAACCTTATGAGAGCGAGAGAAAGCCATGAAAACAAGAAACAGGCCTTAAGCCCCGCTTTTAGTTACAATAGATTTACATATTAATACACTCAGTTAGAGTCTACAACCATTAGACTAACCCTAACCAACGTACCCGTAGACCCTTTACAGGGTAGCATATTTCGCACCCATGAGCAACATGACGTCACCTGGGCCTGTCAAAAAATCCGTGCATACAGTTCCGCACACCCACATCCGTGGTAGCCCCTATTCTACACCCGTCCACCCATTTGTTTCCGAGATACGCGTTTTTTGTGGGATGTTTTGTTAACTGCAGGACCCACACCGGTTTTTTTCCAGCGAAAAGCCATTTTTCACTAAGTGGTAGTATGAGCGATAAATATAATAAAAACCTAACTTTCTTTCTACGTAAAAAATAGATTTTAAGTTGGTAGACATTTTTTTTTTTGGCTACTTATAAATCATCATAGAAATCATTAGAATCATTCATTTGTATTTATTTTAGAAACCATCCGGTCAAATTGGATTAGATTTTCATCGCTTATTTTTCTTTTGGTTCCTGGTTTTCGCTTGACAGCTTCCGTCCATTCTTTTTCCTGTTTATCTATTGTATCCGTTCATTTTGATTTATTTATTGATATCCTATGTTTAAAGCCATTCCTGATGCTCCTGTCGATAACAGACCTGAGGATGTCAAGGCCGATCTCGAGTATGGTAAGTTGACCTCATCAAAGTATTTGTATGTTTCCAAACACCCGGTGGGGGAACCCTTACCAACTCCAATCGATGATGAACCTCCGTATGCCATTTACATTGCCACGTATATCAGTTATTTGATCCTTATCATTATTGGTCATATTAGAGATTTTTTCGGTAAAATCTTTAAGCCTAAAGACTACGAAGACTTGGTGGAGAAAGATGGTTATGCCCCATGGTATGACGGTTTTGAAAGTTTCTATGTCCGTAGATTAAAGTTAAGAATTGATGACTGTTTTGCCAGACCAATTTACGGTGCTCCCGGTCGTTTCATTAAATGTTTTGACAGAATACGTGATGGTAAAACAAATTACCTCTATACTGGTAAAACTGTCGAATGTTTGAATTTATCCTCATACAATTACTTGGGGTTTGCTCAATCTCATGGTGTTTGTACCGACTTCTCCTTAAAAATCACTGATGAATATGGTACTTCTGGTTGTTCTCCAAGAGCTTTCGTGGGTACTACTAATTTACATAAGGAGTGTGAAGAAATTATCTCTGACTTCGTGGGAAAAGATGACGCTATAATTGTCAGTCAAGGTTATGGTACTAATGCTAACTTATTTAGCTGTATTGCTGATCCCAAATGTTTGGTGATTAGTGATGAATTGAATCATGCTTCCATTAGATATGGTATCAGAATGTCAGGTGCTTCTGTCAAAGTGTTCAAGCACAATGATATGAATGAATTGGAAAAGTTGTTAAGAAACCAAATTGCCCAAGGTCAACCAAAGACTCACCGTCCATGGAAAAAGATCATTATCGCTGTTGAAGGTTTGTACTCTATGGAAGGTAACATGTGTAACTTGCCATTATTAATCGAATTGAAGAACAAATATAAATGTTACCTTTTCGTGGATGAAGCTCATTCTATTGGTGCTTTGGGTCCAAGTGGACGTGGTATCTGTGATTATTTCTCTGTTGATCCTAATGATGTCGATATTTTAATGGGTACTTTAACCAAATCTTTTGGGGCCACTGGTGGTTACATAGCGGCTTCGAAACCAATTATCGACAAATTAAGATTGTGCTACATTACTAACAACTACTGTGAATCGGTACCTCCTCCAGTTCTTGCTCAAATCATCTCATCCTTGAAGGTCATTAAAGGTGACTTGTCTCCAGGTGAAGGTAAAGAAAGATTGGAAAGAATTGCCTTTAATTCTCGTTACTTAAGACTTGGATTAAAGAAATTAGGTTTTATCGTGTATGGTGCAGATGATTCTCCAGTGGTTCCTCTTTTACTTTTCTTACCTGCCAAGATGCCTGCTGTCTCCAGAATGTTGTATGAAAAGAAGATTGCTGTGGTTATTGTGGGATATCCTGCTACTCCATTATCTTCTGCCAGAGTTAGACTCTGTCTTAGTTCTGCTTTAACCAAAGAGGATTTGGACTACGTGTTAGAACAATTCAGTGAAATTGGTGACTTGGTTTACTTGAAATTTAGCAGTGGAATTGCTGGAGGTTCTAAGATACCTGGTGAACCTCCAAGATGGTCCATTGAAGATGTTCTTGCTACGAACGTTGAAGACAGTAAACAACCAAAATTACTCTAATCCTAAATTAAACTATACTAAACTAAAACCGTTAATTAATTTTGAAATCATTAATATCCATAATAATAACCATTCATATTAGTATATAATTGCTCCTAATTTCTCCCTGAGCTATATTTATAATACCAAATCTTAAAACTGGTGTAGGTGATTCTAAAATTAGTACCAGGAACATTCAAAGTTTTTTGGTGTACGGATGCTAATTTTTCCACATCATAATCAATTTCAATGCAACGTTCACAACTACTACTTCCAATTGCAAACACGGTAAATTATGGATTTAGTTATACCTGACCCCTTGGTGCCGCCACTTAAGTTCAACACAGTGCAACCAAACCTTTTTCGAGGTGCTTACCCTCGAGAAATCAACTTTCCTTTCCTCCAAACTCTCCAATTGAAGACCATAGTATCATTGACCCCAGAACCAGTGACTGCTGAGACTGATCCCTCTTTATTTCATTTTGCTAAGTCCAATAATATCAAGCTAATTCATCTAGAATGTGCCCAGTCAGGAAAAGGGAAAAAGAGAGGTGTTCCTACTGGTTATAGTACTATTTTAGATGCCATTAATATCATGATTCATAAAGATTTGGCTCCAGTATACGTTCATTGTTTAAACGGAGGTCAAGTAACCAGTTTGGTCATTGCCTGCTTACGTAAATTACAATTTTGGTCATCTATAACAATTTTCAACGAGTTTATAAATTTCACTGCCAATATCACCGTGAATGATCGGAGTTTTGTCGAAGGATTTAACGGAGTGATAAATATCAGTCCTAACAAAAAAGTCGACTGGTTATGGGTGGGTATGAGTAAGGGAGTTGTAGGAAATCACCCGAATATCAAGGTGAAAGAAGTCGAAATAGAAACCTTTGACTAGATGCCAATTTTGTATTAATATATCTAATAGAATGAATGATTAATGACTATACTTTATTTATTGTAAATACGTTGGTAGAACAAGCAGTAAGCGTTCTTGTTTAATACCTGTGAAGGCTTGCAATTGTAGGTAACTTTAGCATCATCAAAATAACACCAACCTCTCGTTTTCTTATTATCACTCTGCTTATGAACATAAGAAGTGTAGTGACCAGTGGACAAGTTTCCAAAGTGTTCCACAACTCCATATAACTTGTAACGGAATGGACTCTGTTGGTTTCTGCTCGGAAGAGTGGAGAGAATCTGCTGTTCTTTAGCCTTATCCATAGCCGAATCCCCATTGGAGTTAAGTGAAGTACCCACTTCTGGCCAATAAGATGTCAAATCAAGTACTTCATCCACAGGGTAAGTGACAAAACTTTCTTTCTTAGAAATGTAACCACCAGAATTCATTTCAAATCTCTTGAAATGGATAATAAGCACTTCAGGAAGTCTGGTAATAGAAATTTTCTTAGTCAGTCGAGTGAATCTCTTACATCTTGGACAGTGCCATTTGTTATTTTCATCAAGAAGTTCAGTGGTAGTGAATTCCTTCAAACAGTCGTCTAACGTTACCTTTTGCAGATACCCACTCAACTTTTCTGGTATTGGTAAGGATAGTATGGAGAATGCATTGTATGTAGTGGAAGTTAACCCACACTCAAGACATTTCAAGTGAGAGAGATATTGTCCCTGGAAGAAATCTACGATAATAGAAAAATTCAATTTCAAGTATCTCTCCCACTCAATAGTTGATGCAAGACGAACAGGTAGCACCTCTCGTGTCTTTTCTTGTTCGGGAGTTAACTCAGTGATGGCCTTCTTCTCTTCCGGATTGTCTATAATCATTTGATTCAAATCCTCATGTAATCCGTCTAATATGAAATTTAAAAACTCAATACAATCCTGTTGGTCAAATGATGCAAATTGCTGTCCTGGAGATAATGAACCCACCACTTTTTTGAAGTTCTGGGGAGTGAAGTACTTACCAGAATTATTGAACATATTAGCAAGAAGAGAAACAAAGTTCGTGGTTAATATACCTTTTGTTCCCAATTTATTATTGACATTAATATGCTGGCGATAGGATTGCAAAGACATGCCTTCTGTAGCTGAGGTGCTAATAGTTGGAAAAAAGAATCTTGTAAGCTGAGGTGTTGCTCCAAGACATTGAAGAACACAATTCATGTAACAAGAATTTCCAAGATTAGTCAAACCAGTAGCATACTGTTCAAGGAATTTACTAGGATTTGATGCAGTGGACAAGCTTTTCTTAGGTGGAAGACGAGGAGGACTAGCAGGAACAACAGCGGGATCTTCAGTCAAGACCGAGTTACTTCTGCTTCTATTAACTGATGGAAGTGAGCTTCCATTTGAAAGTGTTCTTTTGGGAACTGGCTGCTGAGGAGGAATCAGTTGTTGAGGTGGTGGTGCCAGTTCAGCTGGTTTTCCGTAGGAATGCACATTAATTTTGGACAAACTAGTTGATACTGGCTCCACGTATGATGCAGGAACAGGATTGGACGTAGCAGACTTTGCAGTAGATAGATAGTCACCGAAGTTTCGCAAGTATGGCGAAGGTGAAGTTGAAGGAGGAGGAATACTTTTCAGACTGAAGCTATTTGATCTGGAAGTGGAAGGGGAAACAGATCCACCTCTCGAGAGACTAGCTGGAGGTCTGGACAAGATGCTAGGAGTTCCTTTCTTGAGGGATTCGTCACCAAAATGCAGATGCCAATTTACAAGTCCTCCAGAAAGATACAACGGATGCTGCTTTAGTCTGGAGCTAATATACTTTGGTTTATATGTTATGATATCAATGAGGCCTTGGAATGGATTGGAGCTGGGGATTCCACTCTTATCATCATTGATAATCAGGTCTTTTAATGCTTGGAATCGGTCATTTACGCTAGAACCATACCGAAGATTGTAAATTACCACCAAATCGTATTTATGTCTTTTCTGAAACCTCTGTACTTGGTCTTCGGGCAAATGCATTTTTAAACGGTCTTCAAGATCCATGTCCGTATACTCTTTTTTAGACATTAATGTGGAGATGTGGGAAGGTTCAATATTAACGATTTCAGCGTAATTTATATGACTGTAGTTGAACTCTTTGGAACTTCGAAAATCTATTAGTAACACCAGCAAACTAGGATCGTTTAGTATGCCGTTAAGTTCATCAGGAGTGATTGTTTCTTTATACTTGTAGTTGTCAGCCGAAGACAGAGTTTTGGGTCCCGAGGTTCCATTTAAACCTTTTAAACTCGCTAGTCTGGCCAATAGAGGGTCTACGTCATTACCAGACATCGAGCTTTCATTCAAAAAGTTCACTAAAGCCTTGACGGAGGTGGCCTTTTTCGTTATTGTAGATCTGATTCCATCTATTAGGGCATGAACTTCAGTGGAATCTTGCTTTTCACAGTAAGCACACAATCCGCTTACTACTCGGTACGATAAGTATGCTAATTCATAATCACAGTAGCCTAAAGCATCATACTTCTTGATCTCTCGACTAAACACTTCGAGGAGAGTGATCTGGAAATTTAGGAGTCTGGGGGTTTTCGGGGAGCTGGCAATGAGATCAGAGGCAAATGCATGGGCCAACTTGTTGAGTTGGTCTACTGACATCATACTGCTGAATGACAGTACCATTTAATTGGATTCGGTTTCCTACGGACTTTTCTCTAGCGATGGCAATAAGTTGCGGTTCAATACGATTTGCGAACACACACTGAATAAGGGACGCCCAAGAAGAAGGGATGGAAAATTGAAAAGTTAGACGGTGACGGGAAAACCAGAACAAATGTTAATGACGATGGAGACGATGGTTGTGGAGAAAGAAGACGATTAGTCAACGGCAATCCTGGGGGAACCGGTGCACGGGTGGGTTGGTGCTTGTGTGATGTACGGGTGTAATTTACAATGGTGTACGGATGTCCGAATTTTGCAGCTACAGGAGAGGTCCAAGCACCCAAATTGACTATAAATTGTTTCTAAACTCATTAAGGCCGGCATCGTAGCCGGTTTCAAACTCCCAAAGATGTTTCAGATCACCCTTGGCTTTACGGTGTTCGTTAAGTCTGGCTAGCTTAAACCCTTCCTTTCTTCCAAGCACCGAATGGTTGAACTTAAAGAACTCTTTGGCATCTGACCATCCAGCTTTGAACCCGTCCTCGTATCTATCGTGCTCAAACTTCTCTTTGGAGTCAGCATTATTCCAGTAGTCGACGTGGTTGCGGAAATTGTTGTCAAACACTTCCTTAAACTTATTGTCATCAGGGCCATCGCCTCCAAACTGTATGGGACAAGCGATGGCTCCCTTGTCTGTCATGGTTTTAAAGTCCCATTCACCCCCGTTACCGCTCTGGAACCGGTAGGTCCAGAAATATGAACCAAAAGTAGCACGCTGGGTGATGATATCTACTTGTCTCTTTCCGTAGTTGATCACGAGCTCATCACGCTTGTTGTTGGCTCCATCTCGGTCCCACGATTGTCCGTCAATCACACAGGAGTATTCCCCCACCATGTAATCGACTCCCTTACCGTTATCCTTCAAGTTCGTGAGCACATCTCCATCCAAATCAGAGATAATCTGTTGGGGCAGTTTCTTCTTATCGTCGTCACTGAAGCATCGATACAAATGGTGGTCTATGACTACACCAATGTAACCCACCTGGTTCTGTTTTTCTTGCACCCATTCGGCCCATTGTTGCGGGAACCATCCATCACTGATAACCACGGGAATCTGATCATCTGCCTCACGAATCAGGTTAATTGCAGCAGCGTAGAAGTCCTTTTGTCGTTTAGCATCCCAGGCGTATTCCGACTCATTGACCACCTGAATAGCAGCAATGTTTTCGTAGTTCTTAAGGTCCTCAGCAATAAATTTGTAGGCATCGAGCATCTGTAGTTGGGCCGTGAAGTCGTTCCAGAAATCGGCCGACCCTCCGTTCTTCTCCCCACTATGATCTGCTCCATTGGCACCACCAGGTACCCCGTGGACGTCCACCACGACCGAAATATCGTGGTCAGCAGCCGGTTCTACAAAATGAGACTTGAAAATGGGCCAGGCTTCGGCATACAACCAGGTATACTTGTCGAACTTAGTTCCCTTAGCAAACTGACCACCACCAATTTCCCAATAGCCAATAGGAACACGAATTGACGTGACTCCGTGGTCCTTCATCCAGGCCCAGTCGTCACCACTAAGGAATTCCTTCCAGTGCTTCTGGAATTTGTCTTTGGCACCGTCTTTTCCGTTGTTTTTTACTGATCGGGCAACAGCGTCCAACTCTACATCAGTACCGTCTTCGAACAATTCGTCAAAAATCCACTTTTCGTTGATAAAACAGGAGCCGATATTGACTCCGTAATTGCTCCGGGACTGGAAAATGAGTCTTTTGGAGGGGGCACCCGAAGGCACCTGAGCAGCACGGAGGTCTCCTCCCCGTTTCTTAAGCTTGAGTTTGTCAAACACCATAGTAGCAGCGATTTAGCAGTAGCAACTATAGTCAATTGGAAAAAACCAGAGGGAATTCCTTGCTTTTATACGCTTCAGCATTCGGTTGCTGTGTTACGCACGGGCTTAGCCTGTGGGGCCTGACCGCAAAAAATCGGCCCCAAAAAATTGGGCCCATCTCGTATCAGCTATTTGGCAATACTACGCGACAACTCCAGCACAACCCCCCAGCAACTCAGGTCTACGGCTGCTATTAACAGAAAAAACACTATATGGGCACGTAATGGACCCGCTCCCGAACCAGTTTCTGGTGCTATATAAGAAGTTCGTGCAAATAAATACCCATCTTTCCTTCCTCACGTCCCATTCTCGTCCCACCATCCCGACCTATGACGTGCTACATGAACTAAACAGAGACATTTCCAAGCTAGATCTTGCCATGATCACTTACCTATCACCAAAAGGTGATGTGGTATACCAGTATGTGGACGAGAACCAAGTTATGCTTTCATTTGTCGAAAAAGTCGAGTTTTCGTGGGAGAAAGGCTACAAACAACAGCTCGTTCCGTCCATGGATGACGTGTATGAAGAAGCCTCGGGAATGAAGCGCAAAAGGCCGACTCAGCTTCTCATATTTGAGTTTCTGGACGTAAAAACTCACGGAATTGGTGCTGTAATGATGGGTGCAAAGCGGTTTAAACGTAAATCTCCATCTCCAGTGCTGGAAAACCCTGACTTCTTTCTTTCCAGCAAAGAGCTCAGTGTAGGGAGCTTGACCCAACAGCAGCTTCTAGGCATAATCCGGACCCGTAATGATAAGTTTAGGCAGTACATAGATACTTATTTGACAGGAAAGGACCCTGAAAAGGCGTGGAACCAACTCGAAGCCACCTGTCTAGACTTGATCCCCAATATTCCATCGCTAGAAGATCCTGTGCAGCACGTAATGCAACAACAAGTGACTCCCGTGCTGCTGGAAGAAAAACCATCCATCGAGGAGATGATGGCCGTACTCCGAGACCCTGAGTTCTACAAAGATCATATAGCTGCGGAAGAAGTGCTAACAGCAAAGCAGGATGCTCAATATGGCCAATTAAACCTAGATACTATTCATCCAGAACTAGAACAGGCCCTTAAAGACTTCAGGAATATTAGCTTGGCTGACGGATTGTACTCTCACCAGGTGAAAGCCATCAGCAATCTCAGTCTGCGTCATGTCATCGTAACTACTTCCACCAGTTCAGGAAAGTCCTTGATCTACCAGATCCCTATTCTAAATGATATTCTTTGGGATATCACCAATGGAATCAGTGATAATTGTCGTTCTACAACGGCATTTTTCATCTTTCCCACCAAAGCATTGGCCCAGGACCAGAAACGGCATCTACAAGAGCTCATCGACTTTCTTCCGTCTAATTCAAAGCGTAAGATTATCATTGATACCTATGACGGAGACACCCCTTCAAAGGCTAGGAGCCATATTCGGAACTTTGCTGACATCATCTTCACTAACCCCGATACAATCCATGCTTCTATACTTCCCAATTTTGATTCCAGCACCCATGACTTCTCTGATTGGTCTGATTTCCTAGGAAAACTCAAATACGTAGTAGTAGATGAACTTCATGTCTACAAGGGAACCTTTGGTGTCCATGTGAGCTACGTTATGTCTCGTCTTCAGAGAATTAAGGACAAAATTAACTCTGAAGACACTTCTGGAGGTTGTCATGAAGTCAAGTTTATCTCTTGTTCGGCTACAATTCTGAACCCACTATCTCACTTCAGAACCGTATGTGCTATACCACAACATCAGGAGATAGCGCATATTGACGAAGACGGCAGTCCGATGGCTGAAAAGAGACTAGTTGTGTGGCAGCCGGCCGCCTTGATGAACAAATTGGGAAACGTCCAGTCAACCTTAGAATCTGCAACTTCAATCAACGAACCATTCATACCCCGTGAGAACGTCATACCGGCCCTGGCAAAAGTATTAGTACAATTGCTCGACAACCTTCCAACAATTAAAGTCATTGTCTTCTGTCCCATCAGAAAGATGTGTGAATTATTGATTAAAGAAGTAAGAACTTTGGTGAAATCTGCAAAAAATGTCAGTGAACATGATATCATGTCCTATCGAGGAGGTTATTCTAAGTCTGATCGTCGACAAATAGAGCACAGGATGTTTTCAGGTCAATTGAGGGCAATTGTAGCCACCAATGCCTTGGAACTAGGTATTGATCTTTCTGATCTTGACGTTGTAATTGCTGCTGGCTTTCCTTCCCTGAAACTGAACTTGCACCAGCAATTCGGTCGTGCTGGTAGAGCTAGGAAATCCAAGGGTAGTTTGGGTATTTTTGTTGCAAGTTCATCTCCTGTTGACCAGCATTACTTGAGTAATCCCCAGGAGATATGCGATAAACTGACTTATGAGGATTTATGTGTTGAAGGATTACTTTCCAATACCCTGAGCATGTTTATTCTAGAAATGCATTTGCAGTGTGCTGCTTTTGAAATTCCCATCAATGTGGAAAATGATGCAAAGTGGTTCGTTCAAGCTTCTAAGGATGTGAAGCATTTCCAGAAGCTATGTGAATCCCGTCTCCTAAAGGGCCCAGATGGTCTCTTCCACGTTGACAGAAAGTACCTTCCCCGTCCATCAGAATTGGTAGCTATTAGGGCCATTGAGGAGACTTCATTTGCTGTAGTTGACATTACCAATAATAGAAACATTGTTATTGAAGAAGTTGAAGCCCTGAGAACAAGTTTCACCTTGTATGAGGGGGGAATCTTCTTGCATCAAGGATTCCCTTACTTGGTGAAAGAGTTCAATGCTGACGAGAAATTTGCCAAGGTAGTTAGAGTCAAAGTAGATTGGATTACCCAGCAAAGAGATTTCACTGATATTGATCCTACAGAAATTGAAATTATCAAATGTTTGAGTCCAGTAGCTGTTGATAAACCATTTGATGTGCCAATATTCTTTGGGAAAATAGAGACAACAACCGTTGTTTTTGGCTATTTCAAGGTAAATAGACGGTCTGAGATTTTGGAGGCAGTTGAAGTGAAAAATCCTCCTGTCAAGTTCTTTTGTAAAGGTTTATGGATTGATATTCCCACCGAGGCAATAGATATTGTCCAGGAGAAACAATTATCTGCTCCAGCTGGAATTCATGCTGCCCAGCATGCAATAATGAACATTTTACCCCTCTATATTAGTGGAGGAGCAACAACAAACCCCAATGCTAGGTTTAGTTCCAATGTCGGAGAGTCTGAACTTAGTACCGAATGCAAGGCCCCAGAAAAAGAATTTGCCCAAAGAGATTCTACCAGAAAGAGACCTGCCCGTCTTATATTCTACGATTCTAAGGGAGGAGCCGTTGGATCTGGTGTTTCTGCAAAAACATTTCAACACATTGATGAGATTCTTTACACTACTTATTTAAGAGTGAAGAATTGTGAATGTGAATGGGGGTGTCCACTTTGTGTTGCTGGTAACTTTTGTAAGGAAAGGCTGTTGGTTATGTCAAAGCCAGCAGCTATCATCATTCTCGCTAGCTTATGTGGTTTAGACATCAACAAGATTAAAGATGAAGTGGCTGACGGACCAGAAATGAATATGCCTGGTATAGTCATAGAAACAATTGTGCCTGGAGCTACCCATGTCAAGTTCTCCCCTGATGTCGAGATAATCGACGTTCGTAAAGCTACAAAACCATTGGATCCTGTGATTAAACGAGAATCACAACAAGGTCTCTAATAATATATAATGAACGAACTTATTTAATGATATATAATGAAATAAATTAACCTCACAAATTTTAGTACTTACTGTTCTTTCTACCCGTAATTATCGATGCCTTACGGGATAAAATCTTGGATAAACTTCCCTTTCTATTTGATGGTTCTTCAGCAGAATCCCCTGCTATAGTTGGTAGTGGAGGTAACCAGTTACTTTTATCTGAACCCATACTACTGGCAGTTGATGTTTTTCTAACATTTGGAGGAGGAACCGGAGATGGTGTTTTGTATTCGGACCTTAGTTGCTTGTCAAAAGAGCCGGAATCTTTTGGTGAGTTACTTTGAGAGGGCGTTGATAAAGGTCTTCTTGGTTGTAGAGCTGGAGACTGTGGAAGTCTCTTTTGTTTGGCAAGCCGGAACACTTGCTGGATAGGTTTTAAGTAGATGGAAGCCAACGTTCCTATGTGCAATTCTAATTCTTCTAGAACATCGGGGTCGATATTATCGTTGTCGGCTGATATTATCGGATTATCATTTAACACTATTTCTTTCGTTACTTTCTGGAACTCACCATTTTCGTTGACGTCAGCTGAGGATATAAGTCTCCAATAGAAGTAACCTCTGTCTCTCACATCCGGATTATCCACTTCTTCGGTAGCCCATTGGAGGAGCTGAATTACGTATTTCTCTGCTTTGGCAGGTTCTTTCAAATAAAGCTTGGTTACAGCCGTTAACGAAGCGTATTGGACTTCGATAGGATCATCCTTGAAAGAAGAAGTTAGATCTTCAAGTATAGAAAACGAGTTTGGGATGATTTCTCCATGCTGACCAATAATCCACACCATTGCTGCTTTGGCACTTGGTTCTTCAATTAAATGAGAATGTTTTGCGAGTTCATCTATGGCGGAATTGAACTTTCCAGGATACTTTCTCAAAATGTTTTTGACAACCACTACTGCTTCTTGGACGATGTAGGAGATTCCATTGGAAACAAGCTCACTGAGAATCTCCACACAGGTTACCGCAGCCTCTGGGATTTTAATGGCGATGTTGCCAAAGGCCCTAATTGCTTTACGAGCCATGGCAATATCAACTTCGGTTGCGTATTCCTCAAGCTCTCTCAACACAACATACACGTTATCCTTGTTGGCCAACAAATAAATGATTTCTAGCTTGGTATCTTTCACGTAGATAGGGTCATCGTAGTCACAGAAGAACATTTCGACGTCGAACTGGACAAGGTACCTTCTTCCCAAGAGAAGCAAAATGACGTTTCTTAACACTACAAACTGGATTTCCGATGGCTTTGACGACAAGGATACAAGCGAAGAACCCAAACGTTTAGGTAACGAAGGGAGAATGAGTTCGGGATTATTGACGTAGTTACTGAAAAATACAATAACCTTGACGGCATTGAGGACTATTGCCGAGTTTTCGTGCTGGAGAGAGGGAATAATGATCTCAATAAGGCTCAATGCCTCTTCGGATGTCTGAGGAACGTATGCCATCAATGCATTGAGGATATATATCTGATTCCATTCGTTGGTTTTGCTGAGAAACCCAGTAATGGTCTGGCAATTGGCTCTGTCTATGGTAAGAGTCAACGACTTACCGGATTCGGTGATACTATTCAATGCAGCCAATGCGTTGGACAACACCACCTGGTTAGAATCATCCAATAAGTCGTTGAGATCCTCCACCAAGTCGAATTCGGCGGTTTTGGACGGATTTTGCTGATAGAGTCGGGCAACAGCAAATGCTGAAATACGTCTGACGTAGGGATCCGAATCCTTGAGGCCTCTTTTGACACTTTTGAACAGCAAATCGGAAAATTCAGGGATATTGATGGAGGTCATTGTTTTGATGGACAAGGCCCGGAGAGTAGCGTTGGAATCCTCTCTGAACCGGGCCAAAAACGGGAGGGCATTCTGGGCCTCTTTCCTGTCAAGATGGCAGTAATTGATGAGGAACTGGAAGCATAACTTACGGACCTCCAAATCATCGATTTTCATCAAAGGAATCACGTCCGGTAGTAAGGTAACCAATTCGTTATTGTTCAAGATGATATTGGCCACGGCCTTTTTCAACACTATCTTGACCCGGTTGTGGGGCTTCGACTTTTTGAATGCCTGGTCGAGCTCGGCCCGCAATTCGCTCGACTTGGACTTCGAAAACAACTTCCAATCGCTCATGATGGTGCTATAGAAAGAGGTGAAAAGTAGGTGGTTTAAGTGGGCAGGGTTTTTTCGGATAAATTCCACGCACAACCCCAGTTCGGGCTGATTCGCAGATCAACTTGACAGGGTAGGAGATAAGGTAGCGGAACATAACGAACGGAACAACCATAAACGAACATAACGGAACAACTATAAACGGAACAACCAGAAACGGAACATAATCGGAACATTAGAATTGTATAGAATGTGTATATTGTATAGAATATTGTAGAACGTGTGTAGAGCTTGTATATAGTATAGACTTAGTAGAGGCATAGCCTTTGATTTGGGCTGTCCAGTAATTGGGCCTGCCAATTTCGGCTGAATTGGCCCATCTACAACCTGACATAACCCGAAGCGTAACTAACACTACTGTCATCCACTGTCAACACTTTATTGCTCTGACTGTACGCAATCCAGTTGAACACTGGCCCTGAGCTTTCGTGACCCTTCTCTTTCCTGTACCTTTCAAGGAGCTTAAGAACAACCTCAATGGGTTTCTGGCCGCAAATGGTATTGCCTGTGCTACCAATGTACTCTGTCCAGGCAATCGAGGACCCAGTAGACGCAATTTTCATCGCCTCCTTATCCAAGATCTCAATGGACTTAAAGATCTTGTTGTCGTGTGGTCTGAGAACAGATCCTCTCAGTAATCGCTGTACATCCTTGTATTTAAACTCATCGGGGCCATGAGGAACATAGTTGGTGTAGTTAAACCGGAGCCCCCAATGGCAGAAGTCAGAACTGATAATAAACGTATTCTCCTCGTCCTGTAAATAGGGGAGCAATTCTGTTACTACATCGTCCACCCCTGTGCTGTCGAGAGAACTTATCATTATGGGGACTATCCGAGGAATTCCCTGGGGCAAGTTCTCGGTTTTATAGTAGATGTAGGGAGCATGCATTTCAAAAGAGTGCTCATCATCATCCATAGTCTCGTCCATGTACCGGAACACTTGTTTTCCTGTCTTTTTACCATTCAATTGAACAAATTTATCCATAAGTTCAACATCAACAGGTAGGTTGCCCAATGGCGTCTCATACTCACTATAAGCCGTGACTCGAGCAAATCCCCGAAAGTATACGTGATGAGATGGGCCCAAAATAAACACCCGTTTGACTTTGGAAGTGTCCCATACGTTGAAGGACTCAGCCAAACGTTTGCCGGAGTAGGTGTATCCAGCATGGGGAGCAATTAAGATTCTTGCCCCTGGAATCGTCTTAGTAACGTCATCGCCATTTTCATTGATCTCCCTAACAAGTTGCGAAGCCCCTCTGAAAAACCGGGAAAACTGGGCCCTCAATTCTGCCCTGTTGCTGGAGTACCACGAGCCAGCATGAGTGGCCGGCCGAACGTAATCCATGGTGCTAAAGAAAAAGAGGTGGTAATGGAGTAGAAGAGGTTTGCTGCTAACATAACCTCCCTCACTACCCCGGATTCTGAGAGTCCACGTGACCGGGACGGAAGTGGAGTTGGGACCTGGTCAAGAACAGAAATTGGTCAAGAATTTCGTCAAGAATTTCCAGCTGCCAAGCATACAGGCGAAGATTCATTAAGATCTCCGGGTGGGACTACAAGAGTTGTCAAACCTTATGTTAGCATTCAATACATACATCCGGTGACCACTTGGTGGGCCGGTTTTAGTGGGGGAACTTGTTGGATGTCCAGTTTTGGTGGACTTGATGTAGGCTCACTTTTTGGTGATTTCCAAGGTCCATTCGACAGTGTACAATTCCTCATCACCGGCGTAGTAGGTGGAGGTACATGGGTAGGTGGCTCTCACCAAGAACCCACCTGGAGTGGTATCCTTTTCGAAATCCTTGCTGTAGACGGTTTCGTCAGAGGGCTCGTACGAAGGACCAATGTCGTAGTCGTGCTGTTTGAACGTTATACCATGTCTCTTGACCACCTGCTTATACTTGAGGTCGGTAAGGGTTCTATTTTTCACCTGGAAGTAGACAGTCGTGTAGTAGTTCGAAGACTCTGGGATCTTGAATTCGATTTTATCGGCACCAGCAACGTCCACGGTAACAGGATCTTTACCTTCGACGTGGACCACGAACTTAATGATCTTTAAATCAGGATGGGTAGCGAGCGGCATGACAATTGGGGTAATTTGCTGCAAAAAAAAGAAAAGTACTGTCAAAAGCTTAACTAGGGACGGTTGGCAAGATGGGCTAATTCAACAAATGGTGAGAAAGCAGCTTGGTTTCCAAATTTAGCCTTTGTAAATAATCCAACAATCTGGAATTACCATATATTTTATACCAAAAATCTGGTTTAACCGAGGTAAACCTTTGTAGCGGGGCGATGGGATGGCTTCGGGACGCAAGCTAAAAAAAGACCTCTAGTATCGTGGTCGCGGTAACTGGTGCATTCACATGCCCTTTCCCACCGACGAGGAGGTAACAAACACGGGACCATGCGTATGTCCTATTTAAGCCATACTGGGGTAATGAGATAGCAGCCAAACACCAGATACACCCCCACATCTTCAGCAACTTGATTCATATCAAGGCCTGGGCATAGAGAAGAATTGATAGATAGGACCGGCTTCCTAGGCAGAGTCATGGGGGGAAACCGAGCTTGTGGGCCGAGCTGGGGGACCGAATTTGTGCCGAATAAAGTTTTGACGTCCATTCGCACCTCAACGTCTCCACCCACCAGAATCGCAATCTACATGGACGATAGCCGTTCGTGCTTGAACGATGAGACTTCTCTTTCTAGTAAAAGATTTAGCTGGGGCAACGTCGTAGTGTACTGCTCAAAGCTAAAGTCAAACACCAGGCTACACCCGGGCTCGTTTTCTTCCTGGCGGACGGCCTGAAGATACGGATGGCTTATCACCTCTTCCACCGTCATACGCCCGTATGGGTCCCAGCAAACCAAGTTGTCAATGACATGTAGGCCATTTCTGTCGGCATACGGGTAAAGTTTTTCCCAGGCAGCTTTTTTGTAGAATGCATTGGCAAGAAACCGCCATTGGTGCTTATTGATGGTGTCGTAGCTGGGATTGCCCAATACCTTAACGATCTCGTTCAACTGATGGAGTTGGTCCTTACCAACAAATAGAGGTCGCCGACCATACAACTCCGCCAAAATGCATCCTACTGCCCACAAATCAACTGGCTTCCCGTACATCTTGTCCGAGAGCATCAATTCGGGCGCCCGATACCATCTGGTGGCCACATAGTTGGTGATTGCCGAAGATTTCGTGGTAAGATACATGGAATTGACTCCCCGGGCCAATCCAAAGTCACAAATCTTGACATTTCCTTGGATTGTCACCAAAATATTGCCGGGCTTCAAGTCTCGGTGAATCACGTCGGCAGAGTGGATGTACTTGAGTCCACACACAATCTGGTAAAGAAATTTCTTGATATGAAACTCCGAGAATTGTGTAGACGAGTAAATCACCCGGGCCAAGTCAAAATCGGCCATTTCTTGGAAACAGTACAATCCCTCGTAGGGATGGGCGTACACAATCTCCAAATCAACCAAGGTTACAATCTAAAACCGTTAATACTCGATATCACCATTGAAAGTGGGTATGCTTACATTTTTGTGGCCCCTGAAGTGTTTCAATAGCTTCAATTCACGAATGGTTCGTTTCATCAACACCTCCTTGGCAAAGATGTTGGAAACTTTCTTGATTGCCAACTTAACATCGGGCCCAGCAGTATCGACAGCAGCACAAACAGTACCATAAGAACCCTTGCCTAAGAACTTCCTAATTTGGTATCGTTTATTTATCAGGAACTTTGCCTCCTTGTAGACTACATGATCATGACCCCAAACAGGATCTGGTCCAAAATTTTGATAGTACACTTCTGTCATTGGTAAAGGAATAAGGTTTTGTTGCAAAAAAAGAAGATTGTGTCAAAAGTACATAAAATGCGTTGCGCTAATACACTACGACGCGGCTTAGTAAGGAATTCGGGAAAGCCTGGTTCTGTCAAGGCTCCCAGAATTGGACACCGGTTCTAATTGATCCGGCGTTCTTCGGGGTGTCGAAGTCACACTACCGTGAAGCTTACTAAAGAATGTGCAAGGGACATAGCATTTAATGTACAAAGAGCGTGGTGACGAAGTATTAAAGTTTACAAGCGATCCGGGTCTTCCTATCGTGGCTTACTAAACACCAACTTACTTAGACCGACATTCGATCGCTCCTATATCACGAAACGTATACCTCTTGACACGCACGATACTCTTCCGGACTAAAAATAGCCATCTATACCGATGTACACAATAAGGTGTGTCGAAGGAATCCTGTCAACACAACAATTCAAATGACATAGCCCCTACTATAGTTAATAGACTAATTCTAAGGCGCAACTCATTGTACAGATTCTCTTATCCCATTATTGTATTTATCATATACCTTAATGTGTGATTACGAAAGATTCCTCTAGCTGGCAAAGTTAGGTTGTGGAAGGAACTCTGGCCTATCTCAATGTAAGCTAGTGGCACTTAGAAGCTCTAGCTGAATCTATATTCAGTGAGTTACATGACTGTCAGAAAGATCCAGATTCTTTTACGATTGACATTATATATACTATCCAGTTCTCTCCATAGGTAGGATACCTTGAGAGATCCCTCAGTGAAGATATAGAGCTACGAAAGAACTGGTAGCAAATTTACTCTTCTTTCTTCCCTGTAAGCTAATGAGTATAATCCAAGACTCAAATAAGATACCAAAGGGGAGTGGCGACTATCAAAGGTTAGTTTAAAAGAATCACTTTCTAATACTACACCTTCTGTATACAGTTGCTCTCATTCAGAGACTATAAATAGGGTGTGTGGTCTAGTGGTATGATACTCACTTAGGGTTCGCGGCTTCTGCTGTGTTCGCTAAGTTGTGAGAGGACCTGGGTTCGATTCCCGGCTCGCCCCGTTTATATTTTTTTTCCTTTAACTTTATTTTTGTGGCTCCCCACAGTCATTCTCAATGCGGTAGGTTTCAGTTTTTAGTTTCTGTATGAACGGCAAGCATCATTATTGGTCGTTTCCTCTAGGGCCCGACCTGGCATGAAATTGTCGTTAGCAACCTGACACGAGCAACCCCGGGGTATTCGGAAACTTTCCTGACAAATTCAATTATTCAGTTTCATGCATCTCCCCTAGTGGTATCCCGAGAAAACGCAACGGCTTCGTTAGTAGTTCGGAATTCTTTTCGCTCCTGCCGAAAACTAACTAGCCGCACCTGTCGCCGGGCCGTAGCTGCATAAAAAATTTTGACCCATCTACAGATGACAAATGTACTTGCACGGGTTACACATGAAAAAAATGTGTCATCATTACAGCTTTGACTCAACCTTATAATTTTCACCTATTCTACTTGTCTCAGCATCCAGTTCAACTAACTGATATAAATTAGTCTGTCTGCCCTGTGCTGTTGAATGCATTATTCTCGCCTAGCCAGAAAAATACGATGACGCAGTCAATACAGGAAGTGGAGAGTCATAGATCCGTGGAAACTGAACGCTATGATCCCGTCAAAAAGGATAAAGAATGCATAAACAATAGTGACGAAGCTGAGGATGAGGGTCCAGGAGAGAGTGAAAGCAGAAGATCGGAGTATGAAGTGGATAACTCGTTTGAAGATTTTGAAAAACAGGAAGAAGAGGTTATTGAAGACGTTCCCGATGGAGGAAAAGGGTGGCTTGTTGTGTTTGCAGTCTTTTTGCTAAACGTTGGTACCTGGGGTGCCAACTCTGGGTTTGCCATCTACTTGGCTTACGACTTGAACAATCACGTTTTCAAAGGTGCTACCAAGTTCGATTATGCATTGATTGGTGGTTTTGCATTTGGACTTGCATTGTTGTTCTGCCCCCTTATCAATTTCTTGCAAGGTATTGTGGGAACAAGAGGTTTAATCTTCATTGGTAATATATTCCAGTTCTTGGGGGTATTTCTTGCCAGTTATACCAAGGAACTTTGGCAACTTTACCTTACACAAGGGCTAATGAATAGTATAGGATTGGCATTTATTTCTTTGCCAGCATTGACCCTCTTGCCTCAGTGGTTCAAGAAGAAAAGAACCTTTGCCAGTGGTATTGGAACTGCTGGTTCCGGTATTGGAGGAATCATCTTTAACTTGGGTATGCAAAGAATTGTCGATTCGGTATCGGTCTGGTGGGCCTTAAGGGCTCAAAGTATCATTTGTGCTGGTGTAGTTCTTATTGCCTTGCTATTCATCAAAACCAGAATCGAAAAGAAGCTTGAATTCACCGTTTATGACGCTGATGTGCTCAAATGTGCTGGTTTCTACATGTTGCTTTGCTTTATCATCACCTGTATCTTAGGATACGTTATTGTGTTGTACACAATTGTTGCTTCAACAGTGTCCTTAGGTTATTCTGCCAAACAAGGTTCTATTGTCGCTGCCATGATCCAAGTGGGTTCCTTCTGTGGTAGACCGTTAGTGGGTCTTGTAGCTGATAAATATGGGACCCTCTCAGTTGGTGCCATTGTCTATCTCTTGTGTGCTATTTTCACTTATTCCATGTGGATTCCTGCCACCAACTACGCTACTTTGATCTGCTTTGGGTTGATCATTGGGCTGATCATGGGGTCTATCTACAGTATGACTCCAGCCATCTGTGCCAGATTAGTGGGAATCAGAAAGATGAACGTGTGCTTTTCCATGCTTTGGATCTCTATGGCTGCCGGTGGTATCTGTTCACCTGTCATTGGTGTTGCATTGGCCACCCACCCTGGTCGTGATAAGTACTTATACACAACCGTCTTCGCTGCTACCGCATTTGCTGCTAGTGCCTTGTCGCTTTTATTGTTACGTGGGTACATCAACGCCAGAGATGCCATTGCTGGCGATGATGAAGTTGATCCTGATTTGGGTCAATTAAAGTACACAGTTTCATTCTACCTGCCCTTCCGTCATTTATTTGATTTCAAGAAGGTCTAACTATCGTTCATAGTATGCATGTGCCATACATTTCTTAATAACATAATATCACTATGCATTTTAATATTAAATAACATTACAAAACGTAGAAATTTGACGTAATGTACAACTTATCTTAGTCCCGTACCCTACTAAGAAGCTCCTGTCTCTTCTGGTCACTAATGATGGTTTCCAGTTTAAGAAGGGTCTCTATCCAAGATCATAGGACTGTATAGACAGAGTCGCAAATTTTTCAGATAGTGTAAACTTTGATGTCATCTCAGCTCAGATAACAAAACACAACCAACCCTCAATCCCGCTACCCATAATGGAATCTACGGACTTGATACGGCTTAACTCGGATAATGGCGAGCTGCTACCCAAGGACCTTGAAATCTTGGAAGAAACCCCTCGAGAATTCGATAAGGTCATCGCAGAAAAACATGCTGCAACCATCGAGGAACCCAAACTAGAAGATTTAGACGCTTTGCTAGGGGATGTCGACAACAAAAACTCTTCCGAGGAGCCTCCGTCGAAAAAACTAAAAACTGAAGAGTTTAAGCCGTCTGTTATTCCAATCCTGGATGCTGTTATAGAAGATAATACTCCATCTACAGTACTTCCTGAGCCATCTTCCGAAGCATTGGGGATAGAAGCAGCTACAGAAAACAGTTTAGCTGATAAGTTAGTTGCTGAACCAACTCCAATAATTGTGAAAGAAGAAAACCCACTCAGCCAACTTGCACATCCACTTGAATCTATCAAACAATTCAATGACTCTACTCCATCTCCACCACCTCCTCCCCTTCCTACTACTGCTCCTATATCATCACAGGCAGCTATTCCTTTCAAAGCAGAACCTACACACATCCCTCGTACAGTCCCCGTTTCAACCACTCTGATTCCAGCAACACTCCCAGTAAACCATCTTCCAGTCTCAGCATCTTCTCTACCTCCCACATACAACCTGAATGTTTATACTCAAAAACCCATCTATACTCAGCCTCTAGATTCCCTAGTGAAACCGCAGCCTATCCCAAAGGTTCCAGTGGAAAGAAGGAACCGGTTAGTGATAATATATGATCAACTTCGATTCCCCCATACAAAAGCACAGCTTTATGATCTTCAAAATCTTGACAATGAAGATCTCACAACAATTGAAATAAGCAAAATCTCGGATGTTGATACTAGTAAAAAGTACTACTATATCAATTTCATCATTGAATATACTAACGAGTTTGACAACAACATGCTAAAATTTGTTAGTTTCATAGAAAGCAAACCAAAAGTCTTGGAAGAAGCAACCGAAATAGGCTACCATTTCCAGTTTGACCAATCATTAAAATGGGCAGACTATAAACAGAGTGAAAAAGAACAGTATAAGAAATTCTTGGACGTTTTGAGCAAAACGGCAGGTGATAAGGTTGTTCAATGTTCTGTGATCAACAAGTACAAAATGTCAACTATCTACCTATCTGATAAAGGAGATTTAGAGAAACTTGCACAGGAGATCCAGGAGGATATTGGGAGATGGAAAAACTTGAGAGTTTTGGACTATGGTGAGAATTTCATACGTTGTATTGCCGACCTAAAGTTCCCTTCTACCCTTGAAACTATTAATGTCGGAGGAGGTTTTGCCTTAGAAACATTATCTGATCTCGCCATTCCTCCAAAGTTGAAAACATTTCATGCTTTTGGTGGCTCTATCACAAGTATTGATAATGTCGTCTTTCCATATACTTTGGAAAGATTGAATTTGGTGGATAATAAGATTCATTTCTTAAACTATGTTGAATTCCCTCCTTTGCTTATGAATTTGGATGTATCTCAAAACAGAATTGAAAGTTTAAAAGGTGTCAATTTACCAAGATCTTTGAAATCATTGTCCATAGCTAATAATCCTATTGACTGTATTAGGGGAGTGAAATTTCCAGAAGGATTGGAATACTTGGACGTTTCTTGTATCCCCAACGAATCAATGACGGGAGTGAAATTTCCAGATCTGTTGAAATCATTGAATTTGCAACAATCAATGACTAATACGAGAGGATTAAAACTTCCATACTATGTTAAGAATTTGAATTTAGCAAGTAATGGTGTCAATAGCATAAATCCATTGAAATTACCCAACACTATTGAAAACTTATACTTGGGCGACAACAACATCAAGACATTGAATAAGGTCCAGTTTCCATCAGCTTTGAAAAATTTGTATCTAGGTAACAATCTTATAACCACTTTGAAAAATGTTCAATTCCCTGATTCAATTGAATTGTTGGATATGGATATGGATCCAGAAATTGACGAAAATGAAAAACACATTACCACATTGAAAGATGTTTCCTTTCCCCCAAATCTTAAGACTTTAAAGCTCGGTTACCACTCTATCAAATCCGTGGAAGGTATCCATTTCCCAGCTTCCTTGGAGCATCTTTGCTTAGCATATAACGAACTTAAAGTATTCAAGAACAATAAGTTTGGTCCAAATTTAAGAATCCTTGATTTAAGTGGAAACCAGGAGCTTTTAACTCTTGATCAAATGCTTCTTCCAGAATCATTACAAGTATTGAAGATCCCCAGTCAACTAGTGAACAACTTACCTGCTTACATAGTAGAAAGGGCTAATAGAGAACAGTTGACCATATACAAATCAGAACCTTACGAATAGATAAATTTTACGAATAAAGTGTATAGTTATACATGACTAATATACAAGATTAAATACACTATATTTCATGGTATATAGTTTATTCTTCATCATCCGAGGAATCATTTTCTTCAGCTTCCTTTCTTTCCAATAATGCTTGTAATTCAGCATCTTCAGTAGCAGTAACAGCTTTTGGAGCCATAGTAACTTTACAGTTACCTCCGGCAGCTTCAATTGATTCACTTATCTTTTCGATGGCCTTTTCTAACAATGCAACACCTTGGTTCTTGTCCAAGGCTTGGGTGGAAATAACGTATAATGGAGCAGCAACCAATTTGGCTTTAACTTGCATTTGTTCGGTAGATTCATCTTCAGCAGCTTTTAAAGCCTTTCTGATGGCATCAATACCTTCGTATGAGAAACAAGATACTTCAACATCAGCTCTTATTTTAATGGCTTGAGGAGTTAATCTTCTGGAAATGTATAATTTTAATTCCTCCAAGACGTCAGGAGATGGACTTTCAACAATGTCAAAGATAGTTGGATCAGTAATGGACAATTTAAATGCATCATAAGCATGACCATACTTTCTACTTAATGGCCAACCAATGGTTTGATACAAAGTTTCTAATGAAACATTGAATTTTTCAGCACAGTGTCTTAAGATAGAGTGAACTGACTTAGATTTATTGTATCTTTCGTCACACTTCACAATATCTTCAGCAGAAACTCTTCTCTTGGATAAATCAATGTAACCTTTTTCTTTATCAACTCTCAACACCACAGCAACTTCATTCTTACCCACACGGATCAATTTTTGAATAGAACGAATACGTCTTCTTGACAATTCGGATAAAAGAACCATACCTTCGATGTTGTCGTACTCTAACAACTTCACGTATGCACCCATTTCGGCGATTTCTTGGACGTTGACCATGACAACTTCATCCACTTCGGGATACTTGTTTTCATAGTATCTGCAGTTGGAAGAACTCATTTCTGTGATGGATACTACTTATAATTAATTACTTCTAAAAGATGAATCATTGATGGCACCAATTTTTTTTCAATTTTTCTCAGTGAAAAAAAATTTTTGTTGCTTATGTAATCGGTGCACGGGAGTTAAAGGTGAGTTATGAAGTCTATGTCTAGAAGAAGAAAAATGTATAGGAATAGAGTAAAGGTCCTTAAGAGTTGTCTTATGAAGTTATTTGTGAATCTTTGAAAGAAGGGGTTAATTTTGGGCAGTTTTGGGCAATTTTGGTCACTATTAGATGAAATAGGACATGCGCTAGAAGAGGTTGCAGACAGTTTACCGAGTAGTAGTATTATATCATGAAATGACTTATTGTAAGCGAAAGAGAGTGGTAATGCATCAAAATCCCTTGGAACTACAATTTTGGCTATTTCTTGATTTGCAGCTATTCCCTTTCTTCAAATCATCGCTCAATTTTAATGAATTTCTTTCAACTTTTGCAATAATTGAGAATCTTTCAACACAGCTAATCGTTTACTTAGTTTACATACATACATACATACATACTTAGTTAAGTACTTAATGTTCTAATGCTCTTTAGTAGCAGTCATATTATTGTCGTGAAGGACTTTCCTATGATTTTTTGTTTCTCTTATTTCTATGTAGTCAATCTCACTGTCAAAGTACCAGGTTGCATTTTTGTGAGTGAAAAATTCGATAAGAAGAATAGAGTCGTTTTCAACTTTCTTCACTGACAATGATACTGCCACGGAAGTTGGTTTTGCCGTCAACATTGTTGAATAGAACCACACTATGGCGTTCAGATATAAGACTATTTCATTCTAGTTGGGTGACTTTGGACAGTCTGAAGCTCAATGCTGTTCCTATTCAAAGAACCAGAAACATTGGTATCATAGCTCATATTGATGCTGGTAAGACAACAACTACAGAAAGAATGCTTTTTTACAGTGGAAAGACCAGCAGAATCGGTAATGTTGACGAAGGTGATACGGTCACCGATTATTTACCGTCAGAGAGACAAAGAGGTATTACTATTCAACTGGCAGCCATCACGATTCCTTGGAATAACAATAAAATTAATATTATTGATACTCCTGGCCATGCTGACTTCACCTTTGAAGTTATTAGATCACTCAGAGTGTTGGATGGTGCAGTGACAATTCTTGATGGTGTTGCTGGTGTTGAAGCCCAGACAGAGAAGGTGTGGAAACAGGCCTCCGAGTTGAATATTCCTAAGATTGCATACGTTAACAAAATGGACCGAGACGGGGCGGGATTCAGTAGAACCGTTAAGGAAATTATTGAAAAGCTTCAGACCAGAGTGGTTTTATGTACTATTCCTTATTTTGAGACTGGAAAAGACGGTTCACCTGAATTCTTAGGAGTTTTGGATGTATTACAGAAGAAATTATTGAAATGGGATCCTCTGGCGGACTCTACTGGTAGAATAATTTCAGTGATTGATATCGAAGAAAAGTTCGAAGAGTACCCTGAATTGTACGATATGGTGAACAGTGCCAGAGAATCGATGGTAGAAACATTAGGAGAGTTTGATGATTCTATTGTCGAATCTTTCTTTGAACACGATGAGGATTATATGAAAGTCCCAGTTCAAGTACTTAATTCGGTTATTCAGAAAGCTACAATCGAAAACTATGCAGTGCCCGTGTTCTGTGGCTCATCTTTTAAAAACATTGGAGTTCAACCATTATTGGATGGGGTTGTCAACTATCTTCCTTCTCCTTTGCAAATACCATTACCTGAAATTTCGTCCAACAAAAGAATTGGAAAATTGAAGTCAAAGAAGAAGAAGACAACTGAGAAAGAAGATGTTTCGGTTCCTATTGAAATGGATGCCCAGAAGGGACTTGTCATCAATAAGAACCCCAACTTAACTGTTGCATTAGCATTTAAAGTAATCACCCATGCTACTAGAGGTGTGATGACTTTCTTCAGAGTCTACAGTGGTAAACTCACTTCAAACACAACGGTAATTAACACTAGAACTGGTAAGAAGTTGAGTTTTAGAAAATTATTGTTAATTCACGGAGATGAACCAGAAAATGTGACCTCAATTGGATCCGGTAACATTGGGGTCATAAGTGGTATGGAGGATGAATTAATTACTGGTGACACTATTGTTTCTCACGGTCATTTAGCATCTAAGAATTTTAGTGAGTTAGAATCTAACCTAAAGATGCTCCCCATTGAGATTCCACCACCACTTTTTAACTCATCAATTGAGCCCTTAACGGCTGGAGATAGTAGACACATGAATGCCTGTATTAAAATTTTGGAACGAGAAGACCCCTCTATTGCTGTTTCTATTGATGAAGACCTTGGGCAGACAATCATTAGTGGAATGGGAGAATTGCACTTGGAAATTCTTAAAGAAAGATTGGTAAAAGATATGAAAGCCAATGTTAGATTAAGAGATGTTGCCGTGTCATATAAAGAAACACTAGCCAAGCCAAATGGTTTAGTTTCAGAATTAGTCTCCCCAGAAAATGAAAATGTGTCACTCTCTGTCCAATTGGACTCATTCGAAGACTTGGCAGAGAATACTGATTTTGCTGATGAAGAAGGGGCCGTAATCTTTCAACAAGAGAACAACATTATTATTCTTGAGCCATCTGCTACCCCTGCCAAAATGTATCAAGCCATCAAAGAAAGAAGATGGAAAAGTGAACATTCCTTGGAAGACCTCCAGAATACCATTATTCAAGGGTGTAACACTGCCTTACAAATCGGGGGTCCTATTTTTGGATTACCACTTCATTCTATGGTGATCAGAATCAAGAAGTGGGACTTCCCATTTGACGATAAGGCCACCAGCCCAAACTTGTTGTTAGATATTAGTAGACGTGTGATTCGAAACCATATTCAGGAGCTCTATCAAAAAGACTCTGGTTCTTTTACAGTGTTGGAGCCAATTATGGTCACCAAAGTATACGTCAATTCTGACGTGCTAGGTGAAGTTGTTAATGATTTAACCCAAAGATGCCAGGCAGTCATTACCTCTATTGATGATGCTACTGACGACGATCTTGATGCCGCTTCGTGGGCAGCAGAACAAGCAGAGAGAACATACTTGCCTCCAGACTACACTATGAAGTCAAGCAGCAGTCACTCCAACGACATCAAAAACTCCAAGATTATCATTGCTGAGACGCCATTGAGAGAAATGATAGGCTACTTATCAAAGCTTAGATCTATTACTCAAGGTAGAGGGACTTTTGATATGTCGTTTTCCGGAATGAGAAGAACCATCAAGTCTCGTATGGCCACCATAGCCAATGAGTTCAACATCTCCGTCTAACCTGTAAATATGTATATAAACATCCAGCATTTGCTGGGAAATTGTAAAATCCTACGGTACTTTCTGTATTGGGCATTTAAGTAGATTTCGTCTGGGCCAACATTCTGATTTTTTGCAACCGGCACACAACTTTCTCAATTCACGTGCCGAGCTCGTTTTTCGTGATAGTTGGCCCCCCCGCCAAATCTGATCATACTATTCTTCTACACTGATCTTGACAAAACACCCTGGTAAATTGCCGGTACAATCTTGTCAATTGATCTGTTGCATCTGGAAAGTAGTAAATTTGATATAATGGCAGGTATTGATAGGGAATTTCCCTCTCCTAGTATCGATATCGAAGGTACCATCTCTTCCACCTCGTCATCGTCATCCTTCGTTCCGATTGACGAACACCACATCCAAGATGCCATTCAGGTAATTAACGAGGAGAAGAAGTTTAATACCAACATCATGGAATACATCACCAAATGTACTCCTTCGTCAATAATCGGTAACAATTACCATATCATCTCGGTATTTGGATCTCAATCTACTGGGAAATCCACCTTATTGAATAAATTGTTCAATACCAATTTTGATGTTATGGATGAAACTAGACGTCAACAAACCACCAAGGGTATTTGGTTGGCTTATTCACCAAGCGTCAATACCACCAAGACAGCAGTTAGCCAGAAGAACCCCCAGCTCAACGAAAACATATTCGTCATGGATGTTGAAGGTACAGACGGTAGAGAAAGAGGTGAAGATCAAGATTTCGAAAGAAAGGCCGCCTTGTTTGCATTGTCAACTTCGGAAGTATTGATCATTAATATTTGGGAGACTCAAATTGGATTGTACCAAGGGGCCAATATGGGCTTATTGAAGACGGTTTTCGAAGTTAACTTAACGTTGTTTGGAAAATCAAAATTGAATGATTCTAGTAACCATAAGGTATTGTTGTTGTTTGTAATTAGAGATCATCTTGGTGTTACCTCAAAGGAAAACTTGGCAGCAACTGTAACGCAAGATTTGGTTAAGATGTGGGACAGCTTGAGCAAACCAAGCGAGTTGACCTCATTAGAATTTAGCGACTTTTTCGATATTTCTTTCCATACTTTGGGCCATAAAGTCTTGCAACCAGAGAAATTCATTGATGATGTCAATTTGTTAGGAGATCGTGTTGTTGATCATAGCAACACAGACTATATTTTTAAACCCGAATACCATCATAACATCCCAATTGATGGCTGGACAATGTATGCAGCCAACTGTTGGGACCAAATCGACAATAACAAAGATTTAGACTTGCCAACTCAACAAATTTTGGTGGCCAAGTTCAAGTGTGACGAAATTGCCAATAACGTTTACGAAGAATTCTTGGGCAAATTCGAGCACCATTTGGCAGAAAGTAAGGCTGTTAAGGATAACAGCATCGACTTTAAGGAATTGGGCCTTTTGTTTGTTGACTTACGTAATGATAGTTTAGAAAACTATGATATTTCTGCCTCCAGATACACTTCTACGGTTTACGAAAGCAAGAGAAAGTTGTTGAATGATAAGTTAGTCGAGAAATTCAAGGAGATCTTTGAAATTTATAATAACATCTTGGTGGCTTCTAACATCAAACAATTCACCACAGCTCTTAGTTTGGGGAAAAAGAGCTTACCTGGTAAAAACTTCCAAGAAGGCGTGGATATATTAAAAACGAAAACACTTGGTGCATACACCGAGAACTTGAAAGACATATCATTGGGCGGATCAATTTTGTTTGACGGTCACCAGCAAAAAATCAATGACAAGTTGGATAATTTGATTAAGAAGCAACAATACATCGAGTTAAACAATGTGATTAATAAGGCCAACAAGAAATTATTCAACGGTTTAAACAAATCAATTGTATTCGAGTTAAATGACTTGAATGAAACCACCTGGGATAATGTTTTAGCTAAATTCAACAGCCTTAATCAAGAATCACTTTCTAAGTTTGCAGACGAAGAAGGAGGGTTTGATTTCGGATTGGGAACTAGTGAAGAAATTAATAAAGAAGTCGTAGAAAGAATCAAATTCAAAAACTGGCAAAAATTCTATGAGTCCATTCATAAGTACATCAGTAAGGACACTTTGGTTAATCTTCTTCAAGATCGTTTTGACGATAAATTTAGATATGATGAAAATGGATTACCTAAATTATACCAAAATGCCACTGAATTGGATGACAGCTTTGGAAAGGCTAAGACATATGCATTAAAGGTTGTTGATATTCTTACTGAAGCCAAGTTGAGTAGTGGAAAGGAGATTAAACCTGAATATGATATATTTGATAAGAAGTTGACTGCAAAATACGGAGAAGATATCAAACCTGCGGGAGAGGAAAAAGTTGAAGTTCAGACCTACGACTCCAGTGATGAAGAAGACGAGGAGACAGAGGAGGCTGAACAGTCCGATAATAAGTTTGCAGTAATCCTTAACAAAAAAGATAAGACATTTGTGTTAAACAAATTCAAGAAGGAGATCGATGCCAAATACGTTGAAACCAAAAGATCCATAATCCAACACGTTACACAAATCCCATACTACATTTATCTTATTATTGTGGTGTTGGGATGGAACGAATTCATGGCGATTATCCGAAACCCCATATTTTTCACTCTCATTATAATCATCGGGGCCGGAACGTATGTGATGTATCAATTGAACTTACTAAAGCCCGCCATGGTGGTGGCACAAAGAATGGGGGAGGAAACATTAGACATTGCCAAACAAAAATTAAAGGAGTTCTTAATTGACGAAGGCCCAAGCGTAGGTGACAATGCAAGAAACCTAGGCAGAATTAGTGGCAACAAGGAGCTGGAGGAAACCATCGAATTGGAAGATTTAAGTAATTAGCATTTGAACTCGTTGAATATACGTCTGATTGTCTAAAATAGATAATACGACATGAGTACTGGAGATAAACCGGGTTACATGGTAGCAATAAGTATCGCCCTTTGACATCGCCATACTACACCGAACCAGCCGTTACATGCAACCTACGTTAGTAATGGCATCAATGCAGTAGAAGACTTCCAGCCAATACTTGTAGATAGGAGATTAATGCCGTAGTGGAGACTATCTCCAAGTTCTCCACGTTACGAGAACTAGTCCCGTACCCCCATAGTGTAAGTCCGTACCCCCCATTGATAGCCCATTATGACTATCATGTGTCAAGATCCTCTTTTGGGATGGGCAGCACAAACGCACACAACAAAATGCAACCTCATGACAGTTCGCAGCCTGCACCACAACTCAATTACAACCGATTAACATTGGCAGACGTGGCCAGGTTAAAAAAAACAACCCGGCAACGGCTGTGGTGTACCGATTTACTGGGTAGCGATTGCCTAGGAATGATAACCCTATTCATAGCAAACACCACAACAATAATAACCAGGTTATACCCCCGGTGGTAAGCAAAGCACAGAAACGTCACTACAACATCACACAGAAAGTCGCACAAATGTTCCACTGCTACATCAAAAGCAAGAAAAAAAATGTAGGGCCTTAGCGCGAAAGTTATCGCTAGAATACACTTAGCCCAATAGCATCTAGCACAATCGTATCTTAAAGCCTAAACTGGTAAGAGATTTTGGGTCTGGCACCATTTGGGGATAAGTTTTTTACTTTTTCTGTTGCCTTACAAACTTTTTATGGTTGCCTTGGGCTCCAGATACAACTTTGTTATCCTACGTTACTTTTCTGTTTTGTACTAGTATCTCTGAGATTACATTCTTGTTCCAGTCCCCTTATTTTATTTTTTTTTTTTTTTAATTTCTTGCCTGCCCTTTTTGTTCTTGCATCTACCCATAGACTGTACTATCAACGTTACAGTCGGGACAGGTTACAGTCTCCCTAAAGGTGGGTGTTTTCGGGCTTATTTATATATACTGATTTTCCTGTTAGAAAAAACAAATCCAACTCGTCTTTCAGGCCCTTACTTCTCAGATTCCATACCTTTGCTTAGTTGGTTTGTACCTCGCCATTTACTATGATAGAGACCTTGATTACTACTACTCCTACTCCTACTCCGACCCCCATTTCTGCCCCTGCTGCCACCTTGACATCCTCAAAAATGACAGCCTTCTTAAGTGGTGGTGGTGGTGATTCCAAATCATCCACTCCTCATCTTGATGCCATTACCGAGTTATACACCAAAAACGTCTCCAATTCTAACGTTAAAACGTGCTCCGATGAATTATTACTTGACTTCAACGAATCATTACTTGAGAACTCCTCCATTACTATGCTTCCCAATTATAATATAAATCCTACTGGTGAGGAATTTGGCGATTACTTGGTGATTGACGTGGGTGGTTCCACTCTTAGAGTTGCGGTCATTAGCATTGATCCTCCGTTATCTCCCCAGTCATCAGCATCTTCGTCCCCTGAATCTTCAGCCTCTTATCTTGGCGGTGAAGACCGTTCGAACCGAGTCCATATTATCATCGAGAAGAAGTGGGAAATTGAAAACTCCTTCAAGAACATTGACGAAAACTTCTTCAAGTGGATCGGCTCCAAAATCTTTGAAACTTTAAACGAACAATCGGTTATAACCACTAACGACTTTACTCAAATCATTAATACCGGAATCACCTGGTCGTTTCCTTTAGAAACTACCAGCCATAACAGTGGTAAAATCAACTATGTTGGAAAAGGTTATACCATCGCTGATGATATCTACAATCGTGATTTAAAGGAAATCTTGGAAACTTGTATGAAAACTCATTTTAACCTTACCATTGATGTACAGGCCATAGTCAATGACTCATTGGCTGTGTACGCTGCTGGTAGATTCTTGGACAAATACACCCGTCTTGCCATGGTATTAGGAACGGGTTTAAATTTGTGTGTCGCATTAAACTCCAACAATTTGCACCCAAGCAAGCAAATAAAGGATGAATCAATCGTATTGTTGAATACGGAAACATCTTTATTTGGGAGAACTTTCCTTAATCACAACTCCAACAAGTTTGATGTGATTATTGACTCAAGATTTAAATATAATCGCCAAGACTTGCATTTCAAACCCCACATGGAAACAGATCCAGTAGATCAAACCATCTTTCAACCCATTGAGTTGATGACAAGTGGTAGATACTTACCGGAATTAACCAGGTTGATTGTCGAAGAATTAATTGAAAGAAAGGAAATTTTCAATAATGAAAAATTCGACTATAATCAATTTCATCAAATATATAACGGATTCACTGGTGAATTAATGTGTTTTGTTTCTGAGAATGATAACTTCAATGAAATTAAATTGAAGATTGCTCAAATTTATAATTGGGACCCAGTTTTGATAACGAATGAAGATATTGGACGCTTAAAGTTAGTTATTAACAATATTCTTAAACGTGCAGCTTTTATTGTTGCTAGTGTGATTATCACTTATATTAAATTGATAAATCATCACAATAGTGAAGTGTTCAATTCTAAGACTCGTTCAAAGAAAATCTTCAAAATTGGGTTCGTCGGTTCAGTTCTTTCCTACTTCAATACTTATAGAGATTTAATTTTGCAATATGTCAACCAAGATGATTTTATCAATAATTTGAACTTAAAGGTTGACTTTAAATCGGTTGATAATAGTTCAATTGTCGGTGCTGCAATTGGTGCTGCTTACTATAAGGATAGATGTTAAATTATGTATATACAATAGTCATGGCTTCATTTAAATACTGTAGTAATTCTATTAATCGAGACTATTAGTCCTTGGGGGATCGGTAAGTTTCCATACCTTCCAGCCGGTTTCTAAAATTATAAAGACTGTTAGAATCGTTTAAAGTTACAAGTTCCATATGTTGAAGATTATTATTCAGACTATACACATTTATTAATTACACAATTTTCACAATTTGGGTTTGAGTCCAGCAGCACCATAGTCGCTAACGATTAATACATTGGCATGATCTTGTAAATAGGAAGATGGGAATTTTGGATCATTCTTTTGGCCATAGATGGTTTTTTCTAAAGCAAATTGTTTGTTGCTACCCAAAACAATGATAACTACTTCATCCGAGTTATCCAAGATAGTCAGAATACCCACAGATAAAGCAAACTTAGGAACCTTGGACAAGTCATCATTGAAGAATCTCGAGTTGGCCTTGATAGTAGATTCAACCAAAGACACCTTTCTGGTAGTAGAAGTTCTCTCACTTCCAGCTTCATTAAAAGCAACATGACCTTCAGGACCCAATCCACCCATGAACAAATGAATTCTTCCAAAGGCTTTGATTTTAGCCTCATATCTCTTGCATTCAGCATCAACATCTTTGGCTAAACCATTTAAGATGTTGATATTTGATTTTGGAATGTCAACATGGTTGAAGAACTTGTTAAACATAAAGTAGTGGTAAGACTGAGAATTAGAAGGAGGCAATCCCAAGTATTCATCCATATTAAAAGTCACCACGTTCTTGAAACTTACTTTCTTTTGTTTGTAAGCTGCAATTAACCTAGCGTAAACACCTTCAGGTGAAGAACCAGTTGGCAATCCGAGTACAAATGGTTTGTGGGGAGAAGGTTTAAAATCATTGATTTTTTGGATTATATGATTAGCAACATAATCAGAAGCATCGTCGGTAGATGAAAAGATAGCTTGTTTCATGGTGATTTATTGTCGAATTCCAACCTCAAGAACTTTTCGGCTATATCTGGTTCACATATATATATTTATTTGCAATTGCGTTAGCTTGGTATTAGTGTATAAGATCGATCTCGCTATCTGAGGAGAGCCCGGAAATGTGACGTTGCATCCATCGCGGGTTCCCCCCCTAAAAAAGCCAAATGTAACATGCGCATGGTTACATTGCAAACGTGCTAACATTAATTACTGGGTTGTAGTCACCTAAATGTATGGTAACCGGAGACTATTTTCATGGAGATTATATCCTTGGAAAGTTTTTGTTTTTATTGAATAAGATTGCATTTCGTTTAGATAATGGTCTTAGATTATTTATTATTTGTTTTTCACTTATACTTGGAACCACAATATATATAACTTAAGTTTCCGTTAGATTTTGGAAATTTGCATTCTTATCTCATCACTACTTTAAGGCTTATATCTAATGTCATATACTAAATTTACCAACGGTCATCTTTGCGATAATGGGATCATCTATCACAACACCGACTTGTTCATTGATAACAAGACAGGTAAGATAGTTGAGAGTATCCCTTTATCCGTGAGTTCCAGAAATATCAAGGTGGTGGACTTACAAGGTAATATTCTTGCTCCAGGATTCATAGATATCCAAAATAATGGGATCTATGGATTAAACTACTCAAATTTGAATGCTAAGTCAAGTCCAGAAGACATCAAGCAATTCAAATCCTTTTACAGAGATGCCATGCACAAATATCTTTCTACTGGGGTCACCTCAACCTGTCCTACTGTTACCTCTAACTTCCCTGAAGTTTATGAAAAGGTATTACCCATCTACCATAAGTCCAGAACCACTGACCAAACCGATTCCTTGGGTGCCCATGTCGAAGGACCATTCATTAATATCAAGAAGAAGGGATGTCATCCAACTGAAACCTTCGTTAATGCCAGAGAAGGTGAAAGTAAGCTCTATAAGGTCTATGGAGAATCCAATTTATTGGACCATGTCACCATTTTGACGGCTGCTCCCGAAATACCTGGGGTCGTAGATTTGATTCCTGCTATTGTTAGTAAGAACATCAAGTTCTCCTTAGGTCACACCATGGCTGACTACAAAACAGGTTTAAAGGCCATTGAAAATGGGGCCACCATGATCACTCATTTATACAATGCCATGCCGCAACCCCATCATCGTGATGTCGGGGTTGTTGGTCTTGTGACTTCTCCGGTTGCAAAATCACACAAAACCCCATACTTTGGAATCATCAGCGATGGGGTTCATGTTGATCCTTCGATGGTTGTCATTGCTTACCGTGCTAACCCCGAAAAGTGTGTGTTGGTGACTGACGCTATGCATTTGATTGGTTTACCTGATGGAACCTATAAATGGGATAACCAAGCCATAACCAAAACTGGTCCTATACTATACCTTGAAGGTACTACCACCCTCGCAGGGGCTGCCACCACATTACCCCAGTGTGTAAGAAACTTGATGGAATGGGCCAATATTCCATTGGCAGAAGCAGTTAAAACCGTCACCAACAACGCTGCTGTATCCATTGGTTTTGAACATGAGAAGGGATTCTTAAACCCAGGTTGTGACGCTGATTTGGTTGTTTTAAATCACGAAGGATTCGTGAAATCAGTGTATAAGTTGGGTCATATGCTTAGAGCTGTTGATGAAAACCAACCAGGTAGTTTAATGGCTGCTTTGTAATATGTATTTATGTGTAATAGAGATTAATTTTTATACCCAGTGAGATAAATGATGTACAAGAACAAAGATTCTTGAGGATATATTCTTGAACTGTCCATTTCATACTTATTGTAGATGTTAGGTGACCAGTTTGAAGTGGGATTGTTCCCTTAAATTATTAATGGCCAAAAAATCACACCAACTTATATCCAATTCCCTAAGTATTCGTTTATGGCTGTAAATCTGTATTTAGGACCAGATGCAATTACTCCTTTGCAATTCATACTCCTTTGCAATTCATCTTCTTCAACTAGGACTTCCGGACCGTTTTGAGTATTGGGATCTATTTGGAAACAAGTAATTGATGTAATCGAATATTAAGCTTTTTGCAATCAGTTCTGTTTGTCGTGCAATTGCTGATAAGAGACAGAATCGCCAAATTTACATCGATTCCTTCATTGTCGCTTTCATGAGTTACATTCCTGAAACCATCAGCAACGATTAGTAACCATACATGTTTTTATCTGAGACTCTATCTGTATCATGGAGATAAAATGTCGCTCGGTCATATGAGCATTTATTGCAACCGCTTTTTGACGTTTTTTTGTCCCGAAATCGGTCGGATCCTAAAAAGGATCAAACCCCGAAGATCGAAATTGCTGTACTGTCATATCCCCTGGTTAAAGTTTTATCACTCTTTTTTATTGTTGTGTACTTTTTTTTTTAACTATTCCCTTTCGTTTCATATTTATTCATGTTTAGTAATTGCATCCGGAACAGGATCATCGTGAGCTCTTCCCGGTTCAGGCCCGCTTTTCTGGCTACATACGCCACAGCTGCTAGTGATGGGAAAGATAACATCAAAGACCACCATGTAAGACAAAATTTACATCCCTGGCCAAAGAGCAAAACACCCACGCCATACGAGATATTCACCGTGGAAGACCATAATGATCATGACGTTTATTCGAAGAACTTGAAGTCGATGTACCAGAAATACATCAAGATTTATCATCCAGACATTAGCACTAAGCTCACTATTTTAGACCACCAGCTAAATCCGATTCTGAATGAACAAAAAAGAACAAGATTCGATCAGATCCAGGACGCGTACGATATCTTAAAGAACCCTTCACGTCGTATGGCTTATAAAACATACTCTACCACGTCTTGGGATGGAGAAAAGTTTCGTAATAGCCAGACTTCAAGTACCTTTCATAATTATCGAATGGCTAATGCCCATCGTAAGAAGTACGATTTCAAAAACGACGAGGCCTTCTGGCAAGCTGGTACTTGGGAAGACTACTATCATATGAAATTCAACCGAGCCCCTCCTACGCAGGAAGAACTTGATAAGAATAAGTATAACATCTTGATTGGAGTATTGGTAGTAGCATCGCTAACCACGGGATTACAGATAATGTTAGCAATTGACAGAACTAAAGACTATAATCGCCAAACGGCGTTGATGAATTTGCAGGCAATGCAGAATATGGATGCCAGTTACAACAATTATGATCAGGGATTGTCGAGCTTCCTGAGACTCAGAAGATTCTTATTATTTAGACGGTCTGCCATGGTTGAAACAGAACAAAACTTGCGGCTCCAGGGAAGAGAAGATGAGGCAGAGAAGATGAGAGAGAAGATCAGTGACGATATTGTAGTCAACAGCCAGCATTTGGACAATCTCAAGGACGAAGAGGAGAGAATATTGAAGAAGTATGCCCAACAAAGACTTGACAAGCTTAAGTAGATATGAATGGAGCCGATATTGGCTGAGATCTTAAGTAGTTACGAATATATGAGCAGATCACCAAGCTACCAAGTACCTACTCTACAATTAACTTAGGCCCCACGACTTGGCCCCACGACTTGGGGCCGCTACTTTGGCACCACCACTATACACCTGCCTTCAATAAATACACCTAAAACTATTCTTCTCTTTATTCTGCATTATCTTTGACCTGGTCATAAAAGCCGTACCCCAGAATTGGGGAGTTAGTATGACTCTTCGGAAACCACCAAAAACTCTCGCGCGCCCTTACAATTTCGAGATGGACAAAAATTAACTGTACGAACGTCAACTCTTCATCACCACCATGGATTTCACCAAACCAGAGACCGTTCTCGATTTGAACAACATCCGCCATGCGTTGGTTCGTATGGAAGACACCATTGTGTTTGATTTGATCGAAAGATCCCAGTTTTTCTCCTCTCCTTCAGTCTATGAACCTAACAAATTCGACATCAAAGACTTCAACGGGTCCTTTTTGGAGTGGCTATTATTACAGGTGGAAAAGACCCATTCCCAGGTAAGAAGATACGAGGCTCCCGATGAGACTCCGTTTTTCCCCGACCAATTATTACCACCCATTCTTCCGTCATTGGCGTACCCCAAGGTTCTTGCGTCTTATTCTGACGAAATCAACGTCAACGACGAAATCAAGAAATTCTATGTGGACGCCATCGTTCCTCAAGTGTCGTGTGGAGACAGCGACCAACAAGAAAACAGTGGATCGGTAGGATGCTGTGACGTTGATTGTCTACAAGCATTATCCAGAAGAATCCATTTTGGGAAATTTGTTGCCGAGGCCAAATATCAAGCCGACAAGGCCCATTACATTGACCTTATCCAGAAAAAAGATGCGGAAGGAATTGAGAACTCAATTACTAATTCTGCCGTAGAAGCCAAGATCTTGGAAAGACTCGTCATCAAGGGTGAGAGTTACGGAACTGACCCGTCATTAAAGTATAGTCAAAACCCTCAAAGTAAGATTAAACCGGAAATAATCGCCAAACTATACAAGGATTATGTCATACCTTTGACCAAAAAAGTCGAGGTCGATTATTTGTTGAGAAGATTAGAGGATGAGACCGAGGAGGAAATAAGTAAACATACTACGTAGAAATTTGAGTGAATTTCATCTTTTATCATTTAGAAAGCGTTTATACCGTTTATGGACACGTTATCTTCGGGTGTCTTGACCGATTTGCAACCACGTTCCCTGTTTTCGCTTTCTTCGCCACGTTTGTTGCAACTTTTTTTTTGACAGCTCGCCCATGTGGTGAAGGGTATTTGCACTACTATTTTTTTCACAGCCGTTGCAAATGCTGCAATCCTGGTGGTGGGTAGTAAAGTTTTTATTGGACGAGGCAGAAGTTGTAAACTCGTGCTACCCATTCACGTCTTTCACCAACACGTCGTCAATTGTATATATATATAATTTCGTTTGTCTTTCCCCCTTAGATTTTTATCCACTTTTTTTTTTGTTCTTTACCTCTCTAAACTCTGCAATGTCTGACATCGTGCTAGAACAACCACTTGAATACTCGAAGTTGTACCTCGGGGCCAGCATCACCACTATGGTGTTTGTTGTCTTACTTACGTCCAAACTCAGCGACCGGATTCGCTCTCTCTTCGTATTTGCCTGGGCCTGTTTCATCAAGCCCATGGTGGGCAAAATGAAGGCCAAACCCCACGAGCAACAACAGCATTTGGAGTTGTTCTACAAGAACCAGGCTCATATTTACGACACCACGAGAGAATTCTTATTGAAGGGAAGAAGAGAATGCTTGCAATTGGCAGTGTCTCATTTGAAGAAAACTAACGATTTGGTTTGGGTAGATATCGGTGGTGGTACCGGAAAGAATATCGAATACATGGACGAAATTTTATCCCTTTCCAAACACTTCAAAGCTGTTTACTTGGTAGACTTGTCACCTTCTTTATGTGAAATCGCCAAACAAAGATTCGCCGATAAGAAATGGTCTAACGTGCACGTTCTTGTAGCTGATGCTTGTGACTTCACCATTGACTACGAAAAGGCAGACTTGGTGACTTTCCTGTACTCATTATCCATGATCCCAACCTTCAACTCAGCCATTGACAACGCTGTGGACTTGTTACACCCTTCTGGTATCATTGGATGTGTGGACTTCGGAATCCAATCTTCTGACACTTATATGGGTAGAATCAACACTGTTGGTGGTTTGGTTAACAGAAATATTCCTTGGATTTTAAGAAACTTCTGGAGAATCTGGTTCGAAGCTGACAAGGTGTTCTTAGACTCCAGTAGAAGAAACTACCTCGAATATAAGTTTGGAACTATCAAATCTGTCAATAACTACAACAAAAAATTAGGTAAGATCCCATACTACATCTGGTTGGGTTGTGATAAGTCTAAATCATCAACCTTACTCCATAGATTAAACTGCTTAGCTACTGAGTCTCCATACCTTGCTCCTTCTGACAAAACCCAGCAAATTGAATACGACTTGCCAGTCAGTAAAGGTCACGAAGCTGCTTTATCAAACTTTTCCAAAAAATTACCATTTCCTTCCATCTACTACCAACAGGAAATCTGGAGAGTTTATTATGATGAAATTAATCCTCAATACCACCAATTTAAGGATCAATACATTTATGCTTTCACCTGGGAAGATCCTCGTGAAGACCACCAAATCTTGAAGTTCTCAAAAGACGATACCGTCTTAGCCATTACCTCTGCTGGTGACAATATTCTTGACTACGCTAGCTTACCCCAACCCCCAAGAAGAATACATGCTGTCGATTTGAATCCTTGCCAAAATCATTTACTTGAATTGAAATTGGCATCGTTAAGAAGTCTTAGTTACAAACAGCATTGGTCTCTCTTCGGAAACGGAAAGATCAAAAACTTCAAGAAATTATTGATCGAAAAAATTGCTCCCCACATCTCTTCCAATGGATTCCAATACTGGTTTGAAAGAGGTGAATCAACCTTTGCCATTAATGGAAATGGTTTATACGATACTGGGTCCACCAGATGGGCTTTAAGACTTGCCAGATACATTTTTAAGGTATTTGGAGTGTCTGACGACATTGACAAATTATGCGAATGTCAGACCATAGAACAGCAAATGAAGATCTGGAACGAGAAGATCAAGCCGGCCTTATTCAATCCATTTGTTGCCACCTTGATGGTTGGTAACCCAATTTTCTTATGGAAAGCCCTCGGGGTTCCTGCTAATCAGGCTGCCATGATGGGAGACTCTGTCCTTAAGTACGTTGTCAATACTTTGGACCCAGTAGTTAAGAGATCGCTCATCTCTAAGGATAACTACTTCTACTATTTAACCTTGAAAGGTAAATACAGCCCAAGCAACTGTCCTAGCTACTTGACCGAAAAAGGCTACGATAAATTAACTACCAAGAACCCATTGACCAAAGAAGCACCAATTGACACCATCAGACTTCACACTGATACTCTCAACGATGTATTTGCCAGACTTAACAAAAAATCCATCAACATCGCTATTATCATGGACCACATGGATTGGTTTGATCCAAACGGAGAAGATGCAAAAAGAGAAATTTTGGCTGTGAAAAAATGTTTAGCAGCCAACGGAAGAGTTATGTTGAGATCCGCAGCCCAATACCCATGGTACATCAAAACATTCGAATCATTGGGCTTCAAATGTAAACCAGCTGCCATTAGACACAATGGAGAATCAATTGACAGAATCAATATGTATGCTTCGACTTGGGTATGTACCAAAGTCACCGAGGACGAAGATGAGAACCCAGATTTCGTGCCTCGTCGTCGTATGAGTAGTTTGAAGATTTAAGAGAGTGAAAACAAAAAGCAAAATAGAAAAAAAAATGATTAAAAGTTAATAATCGAACATTTATTACTGTCAATTACATATAGTTATGTATTTATATTCATATATTCAACTGTCACTTCCAGTAGTACCGGCCGAAGACTCGGCCCAAATTGGTTTCTGGTGCGAAATTGGGCCGGGACACTTTTGCTCTGGCGCCGCAGTGGACCCAAAACCAGGAAAGCCACCAGATTTTCGCTCGGTAATCGACCCACATTTGAAAAATGTCGCTGACTAATTTATATTTTTCACTATACCTTCTTCATCCGCCATGACCAAATCGTTCGAAATTGTCTTTAACGTTCCATTGGAGTGCCAGTCGTGTGTTGACTCGGTTGCTAGTGCCTTGAAACCCATCAACGGTATCTCCAACTTCGACATTGACCTTGAATCCAACATTGTCAGAACTGAGGGCTCGTTACCACCTTCTGAAATCGTAAAAGCTATCCAGAGTACTGGGAAGGATGCTATTATTCGTGGAACTGGGAAGCCCAATTCTGCTGCTGTGTGTATTCTTGAAAGTTTTGATCCCAAAGATATCCAGCAACCGGTGAAAGGTTTAGCAAGAATTGTCAGCGTTGCTGATAATGACCTTTTCGTTGATCTTACCGTCAATGGTTTACTGAAAGGTACCTACTATCCCTCAATTAGATCTTCGGGTAATCTCTCTCAGGGTGCCCTTTCTACCGGGAGATTATTCTACGAATTGGCCCCAATTGATGTGGAACTGCCATCTGACCCTTCTACCGTAATCAACTCTCTTGGGGCATTTGAAACAGATCAAAAGGGTTCTCTCTTTTCAGGCCATGCTTTCCTTCATGCCAACCTCAGTGTCAACGACTTGATTGGCCGTAGTGTCATTTTATCTCGTCTTAAAGATGAGATTACCCCAGATTCTCTCTGTGGAGTCATTGCCAGAAGTGCTGGTGCTTGGGAAAATGATAAGCAGGTTTGCAGCTGCTCAGGAAAGACAGTGTGGCAGGAACGGGTTGATGCCGTGCAAAAAGGTGTGACTCTGTAGTATGTAATGATAATGAAAAACGTATGTACCTAAAGCTTCAAGTGTAAGCTTGAGACCGGCGGACGTAAATGTCAGAATCAGACAATTTTGTCGCCGAAAGAGGGGGAACGGGAAAAAAAGATTCGGTCCATTCTCAATCCAATGGGGGCGATGGTACCGATCAGACAAAAAAAATGTGCCAACAGATTTCAGGCGAGGTAAAATCAAAATCAATACATAACATCATCAAACCACGTATACAACCCCCTTCTTTACGCCGATTTATTGTCTTATCTCCAGCTGTATCCCCATTTTGAATGATCACCTCGTTGTTTGCGCTATCCAATTGTTTACGCTGACTTCTCATCCCCTGAATCAATAACTACCTTCCCCCCTCCTTTTCCTCATCCCTAGATCATGGCCCTGCCGTATCTATCATTTAAGACCCAGATACTACTGGCCCTAAGTGACCAATTAGATCAGATCAAGAACAAGAAAACCCTTAAGCTAAATAATATCAACAGTCAAGATACTCTGATTTCTGAATTAGTTGAATGTGTTCATGAATTCCTCCATAGCCATGTCCCTCCTCTAGAAATTGAAAGATTATCACTACAAAGAAACCAACTTTCTAGTTTGCCCAAAAATTTCTACATCATTGCATCCAATATCAGGTACCTAGACCTTCATAATAACAACTTCACTGTTTTCCCTTCCAATATCACCGATTGTAAAAAACTCGAAATCTTGGATTTATCCAGTAACAAACTTACATTGATTCCTAGACATGATATTCTTCAACTCCAGAACTTAAAGGTTATTTCATTGAAAGAGAATAAATTCAAGTATTTACCTCCTGCCCTTGGAGACTTATCTCATTTGAACTTGATAGAAGTGGCAGATAATCCTTTAATAGTTCCTTCTTCAGACATAATCAAGAACTTCCAGAACCAATCAGCGGATCATGACTGGGTGAATGAATTAAAACAGTTCCTCAGATTAAACAGTTCGGCCATCGAAGCCAGAATCAGTGATCTTGACCAAAAAGCACTTCCTCAAAAGCCAAAACATTCCCCCAGCTCTTCCGGTAATCTTCAAATGTCTAATCCTCCAAATGCTAACATACCGCCTCCACCTATTTCTCGATCGAAATCTATTTCAGAAACCAAAACTAAAGCATCAAAAGCAGCCAGAAGAATGGGTTTAATCATCAAAAAGACCGATGAAGGACCTACTCCTTCACCAGCAACCCCTACGAACAACAGTAAAACACTTCCGTCTACACCTGATGTCAGGCCAGACGCAGCAAATACCTCAGATATATCTGCGGATTTGAGTTCCCATAAAATAACGTTGGATCCTTCATCTAATGGCCATCATGACTCGGAACCAAATGGTTCTTTTAATGACCACTTGGAGAGTAGTGGAGCCACTAGCACCACTTTCCTTACTGCCCCCCATTCTGCATCAGATGCTGTATTTCCTATCTCTCCTCCACTGCTAGGAACCACATCCACTGCCACTACTGTTCCAAACTCTCAGTCAAGCTCTCCATCTGCCACGCCTGTACCTGGTATCAAATCTTCTTTATCTCATTCAAGCTTATCGAATTTAAATCCTTCTGCTACTGGAGCGTCATTGAGCAGATCATCGAGTAGAAATCGCTCCAGATCAAATACGTTGAAAGAAATCGACAATATTCTTGAAAAAAACGATAGTGTTGACACTGAACACAAGTCAGGAGCCTATTTCAGAAGATTATCTACTTTGCAGGAAAATCCAATTGATGAAACCATCAAATCTATCAGAAATCAGCCATTACCTCCACTCCCATCGAATATGTCATCGAGACTGGGATCATTATCAGTACCTTCCAAGGATCAAATCGAAGCATCAAAATCCTCCGCTAAATCTCCACCTGCCATTACAAAGGGTCGGTCACCTTCTCTTGGTACAGAAACTTCCCCATCTAAGCCATCACCTCCTAAGAAGGCATTTTCCCATGGTTCCTCCCTGATTGTAAAAGTGTCTCGTAAGATCTTGTTTTCCTTTAGTGAGCTCCATTCTTCAGTAAGAAGATTTACTGGTTTTTGTATTGATAAAAAGATAACTATTAAAATGGTATCCCTCCTTTATACTACTAAGTCGAATATTGATTCTCTTGTGGAAAATTTGGAAATTTTAGAAGAAGATGGAGAGAACGTTGACGCCATAACGAACTCATTATATGCTTCCATATCGTCGTTTAAATCGATCATGACCCTTTTAAGTGAAAATTTCCATAAGTTTGTTGCCAAAATCGATGTTTGCTTCATCCGAATGCTTTACTTAACCATTTATGGAACGTTTAACGAATTACTTAACGCGTACAGAATATTAGTACCGGCACCCAAACTTGCCAGCTTAACCTCGTCGCTGTCTATCGCCGTAAATGGAAGTCTTGATCCTAAGGCTGCAAATAAACCAGGATTGACCATCAATACTTCAGGTCTCAACGGATCTTCTATGGTCAATGGAAGTGCTAATACTGCCCTGACTGCAACTGCTGCTGTCAGTACGGATACTGATGATATTGATGAAAAACTTTACCAAACCGTAGAGCTTGCAACGACCAAAGCCCAGGTGGTGTTCAGCGAGTTGACCAAGGCCATCAGCAAGAGTGCTCTTGCTAGCACAAACAATCCACAGTCTATCAACAATTCTGTTGCCGGTAAAGTGAAGGAGTTGACGAACATTTGTATTACTTCGATGGATATCACCAAACGATTGAGAACAAAGTTAATTACTATAAGAAACAACCCTTCCTTGACTTCGAAAAAGCTCTTTTGGGATGATGTTAATCAGTTCTTGAAAGCTATTGTCAATACATTGGGACCTGTTAAGATCATTATGAGAGATCTTCCAATTCTCAATGATGCCAGAGCGGCCATTTTGAATTTGACTAAGACTACCAAGGATATTACGATTCTCTTGGAAGTTTCATCTTACGGATCTTTGTCTGATTCTGCTACTGGCCAATTATCTTCAATCTCAGCTCAGAATCCAAGTTTATCGAGTATGTTCACTCCTCTAACTGCACATCCATCCACGTCTCTGTCTCTGGCCAATCTTGCTCTTATGAACAACCAGAGTCAACCAGTTCGTACTCCGTTGGTTGCAGCTCTCGGACCAGCAGCTCAAGCTATCATCTCCAGTGGAGTGGTGGATCCAGCATATGTTACTGGCAGAGTTGGTTCTGTATCCAGTCCAATCATCAGTCCTGGTGCTCTCAACGGAGGGATGGCTACCGCCCCAGCCCAGTCTTCGGGCCAGTACTATGCTAAGAATGGAATGAATCCATTTGACGGGTTGATTATGGCTAATCGAGACCTTAAGGACTCACAATAGCATCACCACAACTGTATATACAGTAATACATGTCTACATCATCTACAATTACGAGTCCACTATTAAACCGTCCTTTATCTTCACTTTAAAACCCCCCTCTATCATCTTTTTGTAATATTCGGCATGTCCTACTTTATGGTTTCAGTACCTTACCTTGTGAAAAAGCCTATCAGCCTTGTGCCATAGATAAGCGAGCAATGAAAAAAATGAAAAATTGTCAAGTCATCGCAAGAACTCGGGGTAACCTTATTTAACTACAACCAAACCACCATGGCTATTGAGATTGAAGAGGAACCTTTCACCGACGATAAGGCTCAAGTGTTGAAAGATTTGTTCGGAGGAACCGTTGGTGGGATCGCACAAGTTATTGTGGGTCAGCCTTTTGATACGGTCAAAGTCAGATTACAGTCTGCTCCTGAGGGTACATACAACGGAGCTTTGGACGTAATCAAAAGATTGATTGCTAATGAAGGTCCTAAAGGTTTTTACAAGGGAACTTTGACCCCATTAATTGGTGTAGGGGCCTGTGTTTCTGTGCAATTCTCTGTTAATGAATACATGAAGAGATACTACGATAATATTCTTAACGGACAACAACTTTCCTTGCTTCAATTCTTCAACTGTGGTGCTGCTGCTGGTTTTGCCAATGGATTTTTAGCTTCTCCTATCGAGCACATTCGTATTAGACTTCAAACTCAAACTGTTGACGTTAAACAATTCAACGGACCCATTGACTGTGCTAAGAAGCTTTACCAAAGTAATGGGATCAGAGGTATTTATAAAGGTTTGGCACCAACCCTTTTCAGAGAAGGTGTTGGTTTAGGTATTTACTTTGCTACTTATGAAGCATTAATTGCTAAAGAAATTCAAAAGGAAAAAATCACCCGTAAGGACATCCCTGGTTGGAAATTGTGCTTATTTGGAGGGTTGTCTGGTTATACTTTATGGATTGGTATCTACCCTGTGGATGTTATCAAATCTAAATTGCAGACCGATTCGTTATCAAAACCAACGTATAGAGGTTCCCTTGATGTGGTAAAGGATATTTGGACTAAGAATGGTATTAAAGGTTTCTACAGAGGGTTTATCCCCACCATTTTAAGAGCAGCTCCAGCTAATGGAGCTACTTTTGCTGCCTTTGAATTTACTATGAGACTTATCTCCTAGATTATTTATTATTATAGACGTTGTATTAGTAAATTAACTGGCGTGGTGCCATTGTAAGTGATATAAAATACAAGAAAGAAAAAAACCCATAACCCTGTGAAGGTATTATCATTGTCGTTTACGATAATGAATACCATCTTCAGAAAGATAGTTTGAGCTCATTACATTAAACCCACTATCTTCAATTAACTCGATATCTTCGTTATAATCTGCTGGTTTAAGGACCTTAATAAACTCCATAAAATCCAGAGTGAACTCAGCGTTGAATTCATACCAGTCAGTTCCCATTATTTCAGCCTGTTCGTAAGCTTTACCTTCTTCACTGTCAGCAATCTGTGTTGGCGAGACCTGTGATTCCATATCGACCCCTTCTTCCTGGTTATCTCTATTATTACTCCGTTCCGAATCTCTGACTCTCTTATTAAAGTCTTTATCGATTCTCAAATGCAAACCAGGAATATAGTCAATTATGTACAAGAATACCAAGCTCATCACAAACACATAAGCAGCAGTAACCACACAACCAGCCAATTGGTAGCCAAATTGAATCCAATGACCGTGAACCCATCCACCTTCCGAGCCGTATTCCTCATTGGCAAAGATCCCCACTAAGAGACTACCAACAATTCCAGCTACCCCATGGATAGCAAACAAATCAAGAGCATCATCAATTCTAAAGAAATACTTCAATCTGGTAGCAAAATTGCACGACACAGCACCGATAGCTCCGAAGAGAAATGGTTTCCAGAACTCAACCGGTGTGGATACATAACCACCAGCAGGAGTTTGGACAACTAGTCCAGTAATTATACCAGATGCAAACAGATTCATGGAGAGTTTCCGTCTCAGTTTGCTTTGAGGAAGAGAACTTTTGGTTTTGGAAGTTTTGGTATCGTCTCTGGTACTTGAAGTGTCAACTTGGCCAATATCTATTTCTCCTTCGAGTGGAATGGCCGAATAGTAGTAATCGATGCACATCCAGACGATTCCACAAGTGAATGCTGACAAAATGGTGTTGACAAATATATAGATGGAGAGGGTTGAAAACTTGAAGTCACAACCTCCGATAAAAGCACACCAGCCACAAGTGATGAAAAACATACCAATGACAACATAACCAAAGTTGGAACTTCTGTAATCATAGAGGATCTTTGGGTTTCTTGGGCCCAAAATGTACGAATATGCAAGAGCAGTAAATCCACTGACGACATGAATACAGTTACCACCAGCAAAATCAAGAACCGGAACTAATCCGAGCTCCGTAGAGAGCCATCCGTTACGGTTCCAGAACCAGTAGGTAACGGGATTGTAAATGATACAGGACCAGAAGAAAAGGAACACTAGCATAGGTAGTATTCTTCCTCTTTCGGCGATACACCCCGGAAACGTGACTGCAGTGCAAATCAATTTCATGAGACCATTAAACAAGAAATGATTAATAGAGAGGATTTGTCCACGGGGAGTCGAATAGATAAGGGCCTTAGGGTCTCGTAAGTGCCTTAGCACTGCAAAATTTAAGGAACCGATGAATCTGTTGCCAGAAGAGGCGTAACAGAGTGAATAGCCCCAGATGAACCAATCAATAAACACAATGGGGGAGATAAGGAACGGGACTGAGAGCATGGTAAACGACGACCGTCGTTGGGTGAGCCCGGAGTAGAAGAGAGCTATACCTAGGATGATCAAGGGAAGGATACAGGTACATATCAACATGTAGAGGGAGTTGATAGCTGTGGACTCGTCCAAATCAGGAGCGGATTCCGTCATGCTTGATCATGGAATGTATGGATCACCTCTTACTTCGTTGATAAGTCGTTTCACTAGTTTGGTGGCACGTAGGAAATTAATTTATGGAATAAAAAAAAACAGTAGCAAATCTGGGGAATGAAAAGAAGAGAAGTGAACAAGGCTAAAAAGCTAATTTTCATCAAAGATCTTTCGCTCATCGCTCTCCGCCCAGATCTTTTTTTCTTCCACTTGCCCTGCTCACTTCCGGGTTTTGTAGCAGTACGACAGGAAGCATTTTGCGCAGGTCCGGGGCGGGCGGAACGCCGGCCGCCGGTCGAACTGGCGTTTGAGAATTGCGCACCCGACGCAATGGGCCCAGGCCGTGGCATTGTTAGCAGTGGCTGCGTTATAGCCGTTTGTAGTTATTGCAAGTACCTCGGCCAAAGTGTAGCTGAGCTGGAAAGTGGAGGTATTGGACGGGAATGAGTACTCGTAGTTAGGCGTATACACTATCAAGGGAGGCAAGTCCATGGAAATGTGGGGAGAAGTGCCTGAAGTGTAGTCCTTGGTGTTGGGAACTGGTGGGTAGTCATCAGGATAGCACCCCAAGAACATAGGCTTATCAAGCCCCCACTTTAGAAGCTCTTCTGGGGTAGGTACAAAAGGAAACACTTCTCGGGACTTAGTGGAGTTCTTGTAGGGAGCAGTGAAGTAGAGCGAGCTTCTGTTGGTATGATACCGTAGTGAACTGGCTGCTAATGAGGTGCCGTTGGGATAATTGTTCATATCTGACGTCATATCAAAAGCAAAAATAATATCAACGCCTCGAGGCTTTACCATGAGAGAGTCGAACGGGATGTTTTCCCCTGTGTCTCCTCCGTCTGCCAAGTAGAGGTTGTGGCTGGTGGAGAGTACCTCATCTTTTGCTGCAAAAAGCCCGTAGAATGGATTGGGCGAGATCAATGCGTAGTCTACATGGGTCAGGCTGTTTCCAAGTCCAAATGCTGCAAGAACTGTTAAGATTCCTCTGGAAGCATCCTGGTTGATTCTCATAAGCATCTTGTAGAGGTAAAGAAATACCTGATTGAATAGACTCGATGAGGTACCTATGACAAATCCAACATTGTCGTAGCCAGATGTACAAATGGAAATATTTACGTTTTCAGTTCGAATGGATGGGAAGCCCTTGTACAACGAAGTTCCAAGATACTTCAACTTCACAAACGCTCCAAGACCCCAAGATCCAAATTCGTATGGAGAGAATTCAAAAATTCTGTTAGTATCCTCGGGAGAGTTAGGTGACTTTTCTGCAGCAACAATCAATGGGTAAGGCTGCTGAAATGTGGCAAATGAGGGAAGTTTTGTACAAGACGTAAGGGTGATTCCTGGTGCTCTGTACAAAAACTGAAATAGCTTTCTGGCCAATGCTCTTCCCCAATAGTCTGTAAATGAAATTGGAAATCCAGCTTGCTTCTTAGTCCTGACTTCAATTTGAAGGTCTTTGAAAAATTTGAATGCCTCTCGCGAGCTACCCTTTGACTTTTGGGCACTGTTGGTTTTCAAGAAGAATGTTCTTACCATGTCTTTTAAGAAGTCGTTGTTTTTACTAATACGAGTCTCTTCCAATAAGGAACTGGTTTTACCAATTCCAAAAAATCTCAAAATGTTATCAGCAACTCCCCAATTTGTCCCTCGTACCTCCATACTTTCTTTATCTACAGGTGATGAAATCTTCTCCCTCATTGAGGTAGGATCGAAATCTGGAACACCCTCTAGTAGCTTTTGATGGAGTGACCATGTTCTGTCGTCATGAAGTAGCTCGTGAACTGGTCTCAAGTCGTTCACATAGTTACTAATTACTAGCCACGAACCTCCAGAAATCCCAGCTATGTATGTAGTGGCTTGTAACAAGTAACCCAAACTACCGCATGAACTGCCACATGGTGTTCTTGAATCATAGGCAGCTAAAACCCCAGTAGATGTCAACATTGAGCGGTATCCACCACCAGAAAATGCAAGGCTTATTGTGGTAGGTTTTGATTTCCATTTAGCAAACTCAAGGTAGTTGAAATCGGGTATGTCAATGTTGGCAAAAAAGCTTTCGAGTGCCTTTTCCGTAAGAAATTGGCGACTTTTAACATAATTAGCCTCATCATCACAAAGGGTTTCCTACAGTTAGTATTTTAAATCAGAAATCCGGTTCTTTTTCTCTTACTTGTTGGAAGACTCGTACTAGGGAAGTTGATGGGCAGAGAACAGGGTAAGGAGCATACGACATGTTAAATGAATAAGCAGAATGCCTATTGGTCCAATTATGAAGCAATAGCTTTGAATCAAGCGGTGCTTTCATGCCTAACTGTTCAGCTCCAACAGCTAATACTATCAAAAGGAAGTAAAAAATCATTAGCCCGAATAGAAGATTATTTGGCTGCAATTTGACAAATCCCATTTTTTTTGCGACCACAAATTATTCTACAATGCATTTTAAAATCATCTATAATATTAAATATATATATAGAATTAAACAATTAAGCTAAGCTAAAAACATAATATGTATAGATTTAAATAATGGAAAATGAAAACAAACAATGAAAATTAAAAAAAAAAAAGGATTAAGGTGAAACGAATCTAATATTGAACAAAAAATTTTCTTCTTAATTTTTTAAAATAAATAATGCAATCAATATTAAATTTAGAAATCTTCATCAGAAGAAACGTAAGCATCACCCAATTCCTTCTTCTTCTTTAATCTTTCCTTCTTCTTCTTTCTTAATTCAGCAGAAGATAACTTAGCCTTCTTCTTAACAGCGGCAATCTTGTTACCCATAGCATCGAATTTGTCTTCTTCATCTTCTTTCTTTTCCAATCTTGGACCAGCACCTTGACCTTGGACCCAGTTATGACCGGATGGAGTCATTCTACCGTCAAGAACGGCCCAGACTTCTTCGGTGATATCTTTGGTGAATTCGGCAGAGTGAGTAATGATAACAATACCACCTTCGAAAGCTTTCAAAGCCTTGGATAAAGCACCTAAAGAGTCACGATCCAAATAGTTAGTTGGTTCATCCAAAACGATCAAGTGAGGTCTTTGCCAGGTACAAGCAGCTAAGACTAACTTAACTTTTTGACCACCAGATAAACCTCTGATTCTGGAGTGAGAAACTAATTCAGCTTCCAAACCCAACATAGAACAATGTTCTTCAATTTCCTTTCTGGTTAAAGGTCTGAATTGACCAGAAGCTAAAGCTTCCTTCATATCAACTTCAGCAACCATCTTGGAGTGAGTTTCCATTAATTCACCTCTTGGCAACCAAGTGTTGTCAACAGACATCATTGGAACCCATCTTTCACTCTTTAAACCAACGTTTTCACCCAAAGTCCAAGAAATTTCATATTCGTAAGAGTTCTTGAACTTTCTTCTGGCGTGGATACCAGCAATCTTTCTTGGGGTACCTTCAACCTTGAAGATTTTGTTCATGGAGTTTTCATCATCTTCATTGATTTGTCTAGAAGCTCTGTCCATGGTTTCTCTATCTTCACCGGTTTGGAATCTCCATTGGATATATTCAGATGGAGTCTTGTCCAAGTGGGAGTCAATATGAGCGAAAGCATGTTGTTTAATGTAAGCGATACGACAGTTTTCGTGAACGTAAACTTCACCAGTGGTTGGTAACAATTCACCGGTTAAGACATTAATCAAAGTGGATTTACCAGCACCATTTGGACCAATAACGGCAATTCTAGAAGACAAAGAACATTGGAAGTTAATGTCTTGAATTTGAGGTTTAGAGGTACCTGGGTATTGGAAAGACATACTAGAAACCTTAACAATAGCTTTTTGTTTGGTCTTAACACCTTCTAAGAAACCTGGCTCTGGGAATTTGAATTCCAAATCAGAGGCTCCTAATTCGTAGTAAGATTGAGCGGATGGACATTTCTTAACGAATTCAGATAAGTTACCCTTGTATTTTCTTAATTTGAAACCTTCGTAGTGGATAATGTATTGACAGATCTTGTCTAAGAATCCAGAATCGTGGGAAACAATAATAGAAGTAATACCACAGGTTTCTAAGTAGTTGACTAACCAAGCAACGTTAACGGTATCCAAATGGTTAGTTGGTTCATCCAATAATAAGATATCAGCGTTCTTCAACACAGCTCTGGCTAGAGCCAATTTCATCTTCCAACCACCGGATAAGGATTGAATTGGCATGACAATCATTTCTTCGGAGAAACCGAATTCTCTTAATTTGTCGTGAACGATTTCTTCAGTTAATTGAACATCAGCATCTTCAATGACAAATTGAGTAACAGTAGTTTCAGCATGAGTACCATCAATATCGTGTTCGACGTAAACAGTCTTACATTCATCTTGACTTGGGAAGCCTTCAACTTGACCGTTAGCAATAGCTCTCATCAAGGTAGATTTACCGGCACCGTTAGGACCACATAAACCGTATCTTCTGTTTCTCTTTAATCTGAATTGAGTCTTGTTCAACAAGATCTTAGCACCATAAGCCAAGGAGAACTCACAGTTACATAAGTCTTCACCTTCATCTTCTTCATCTTCGAAAGATGGTGGTTGAGGAATGTTGTCAATAGCTCTCTTTCTGAATTCTTCAATGATTTCTTTAGATTCTTTTTCGTGTAAGAAAATAGTGGCAAAAGGTAAGATATCCTTGGTCCAGGTTTCTGGTTGGATTTCTCTTTCGTCAACTAAATCACCGGCAATAGCAGCAATATAGTTAAGAGCTGGGTCGAATCTAGCAGCAACCTTTTGGTCTTTGGTTAATTCTTTGAAGATAGCTAAGGTAACATCAAGATCACCAGCAGTAGAAACTTCTGGGATAGAGTCATCTTCACCAACGGAACCAACTCTTCTTAAGGTGTTTAAGGCTCTTAAGGTAACGTCACGAGCTTCTGGATCAGCCATGGTGGAGAAGTTAGCTTTCAAGGCTGGTAATAATTTAGCCAAGAAAGGAGCAACAACTTGTGGATCATCGACCAATTTACACATGTTATCAACAATAACAGCAGCTTTACGTTTGATAGCGGTTTCACGTTCAGCTAAACCTCTAGATAACAATGGAACCATGATAGATAAAGTAGCCATGGTAACTTCAGAAACGAAAGTAGTAGCACCCAAAATGTGGACGGTTTCTGGAACTTCAGTTGGCTTAGCAATACATTCAATCAACTTTGGAATGAATTTTTCGATATCTTTGTTGTCAATGGTTTCAGTGGATTTAGTCATAGTCTTGTGAGCAGCTTCTTTGACTTCTTTCTTGGTATCCCACATAGTTTCAGATAAAACTGGGATCAATTCAGGCATTCTCAAAGCGATTTGATCCTTAGCAGTATCAACCAATTGGGAGATAGATTGCAAGATAGCAATTTTTTCAGTCCATTTGTTAGAAGCAGATAAACTTTCTAACAAAGCTGGCAACAAAGCTTTGATGGCAGTTGGGGTGATAGAAGAGGCAAGAGCGAGTAAAGCGTCGGAAGCAGCAGCTTGGACATCCTTGTTCTTGTCACCGGCCTTGGCAGCAACATCTTTAGCTAAAGCAACAACGAATGGTTCAACAGATGGGGTTAAACCGTTAGCAGAACAGATGTGAGTGTAAGCCTTTAAAGCAGCAACAGAAGCTTCAGCATCTTTCTTGTTGTTAATTGACTTGGTTAAGTCAGTGAAGAAATCAGATGGAACATCGTGTTCAACAATTGAAGAGTTCAAGAAGGAGGCCACGTTAGCAGCGGCTTCTTCCTTGTTATCAGCAACTTTTAACTTGCTTAATAACTCTGAAAGCACTTCAGCAGAGTATTTGGATTCACTGGCAGCAGACATTATACAATGTGAATTAGATCCAAAAGAATAATCCAAAAACAAGAAGAAGAAGAAGAAGAGAAGAGAGTAAATTTGTATTAAAAATTTTTAGGGAACCAAAACGGTGCTAGGATCATCTTAGTGAAGAGGAACAAAAAAAAAATTTTCACTTGCGTAGTTTTGTGTTATGTAACCTCTTCGCATAAAAAGATTTTGTATGGGAAATTTTTTTTTACCCAAAACAACACATGGTCCCTGTATGCAGTATAAAGATAAGTATATGCCTGCATATATAAACCAATTTTTTTTTTTTACTCTTATCTGTCAGCGTAAATTTGAGTCTCTCTTACAACTGCAACTTCGTTAGTGGCCAAAAGGAATCACGTGGCAATCAAATTCCGGTGGCTACAGTAAATCTGAGAATCGGTTACCCGGACCTCAAATTGCTTTTCTCACCAGGGAATTTCTTTTTATCATGTCTTTAATAGAACGAATAGAAAGGTACGGAAGTAATGCATTTTTGCATGAATAGGGAATGGACAGTTTCCCTGCGTTTTAGATCGGTTTCAAGCCCACCCGTACATTCTACTGATTATACATTGTTAATTCCAAAAGACATCCCCTTCCATGAATAAGAGTAATTGGATGACTCGTAATTGACGAGATTGTACCTTAAGAATTCCTTGTTGGGGAATTCAACACCTTGAAGTTAGTTCACGTGATTAGCACGTGAAAACATTATTCAATATTGACGCGAAGTGCCTAATTAGGCTGACTGTTTACTAAAACTTATATAGACATCTATCGACGTAAATGTATCCATCATAGCTATTCCTCACCAATGTCTGAATATATAGGGTCAAGGGTGTCAATTCCTGGAACTCGTGGATATGGGATACTTAAGTACTATGGACCAATCGAAGGAAAACAAGGATTTTTCGCTGGTATTGAATTAACTGGTCCTATTGCTGCTTCTAGAGGGAAGAATAGTGGGTCTGTCAATGGGGTCCAATACTTTGATGTGTTACAGCCTATGACAGGATTGTTCCTTCCCATAGAAAGACTCAAGCAGTCAAATCCTCAGTTGAGCAGCATTAACTACCTGTCAGGCTTTCAAGAAACACTTTTATCAACTCCCTCCCCCTCTTCGAGAAATAGAACGAGAACCAGCTCCCGAAATAATCTGTCACCTATTCATTTAAATAACCAGATAATTAACATCTCCAAGCGGGAGCTCAAGAAAGCAGTTCTGAAAGCAGATCTCAATTCATCTCGTAAAACATCGTTGTATTCAACCATAAATCAATCAAGAAAATCCCTGGACGAACTCAGCGATAGGATTAAACTACAGAAGGAATTCAATGAATTGAAGCAAAAATACGATGCTAATGAAAAGGAAATGCAGAATAAGATTGCCATATTGAATGAATTGAGAAATTCGGTTAATGATCTTCAGCCATTACTAGAAGAGTATGAATTAGAACTAAGTGAGAAAGACAATAAATTAAATAAACAGAGAACTGACTTTGAAAAGGCAAGAGAGGAATGGAGACAAAGTTTGGACCTTTTAGTGAGTTCCCATCTGGAAACGGAGATCATTTATCAACAGAAGCTCCATGACTTACATCAGCATATTGAGAAAATCATGAAAGAAAAAGATGACATTTTGAATAATCAGCCTAATTCTAATAATAACAAATCATTACCATCGTCTGAAACAATTGACAAGTTTAATTTAAAGATCCAAGATTTGGAGTTGGAGAAATCACTATTAGAAAAGAACACCAGCTCCAAGATCAAGTCACAAGAAATACAAATAAAGCAGTTAACAGAGTCATTGGCCACGTGCCAACAAGACTTGGGTGAACTAACCAAAGCATCATCTTACCAACAGTTAACAGGATCCACTGAGGATGATGAAAAGATCGAAGAGTTGGAGAAACAAGTCAAGAAGTTGAGTCAAGACAACGATTCATTGCAGTTTATAATTGACGATTTACAAGCCAAAATCAAAACCAAAGATACTACAATCAACCAGCTAGAAGATAAATTAGATGAAGTTGAAATTAGTAAGGTGAACGAGGGGATCAAATCGGTAGACCTCAACGACAATTCAAATGTCGCAGAATTAGGCAAGATTATAATGGATCTCAAACACCAGCTCGAAATTAGGCCGACGTTCGATGAGCTATCTGAGTTACAAAAGTCGCTTGATGAAATCGACAGCCTCCATCAATCGGAGCTTGAGAATAACGCAAAGCAAATTGCCTCCTTAACTAGGGACAACCAAACATTACAAGCTGAATTGGCGAAGTCTACACTGCTAGTTCAACAAATGCAAAAGGATATAGATGCAAATGCTGGCGGCAAAAAAGCGGAAATTAACCCTATTGGTACTAACTCCAGTGACGGCCAGTTACCCATTTACAAGCCACTGGCTCCCACGGACCCTTCGAGTGGCAAGGAAGATTGGTGTGGATTATGTGAGCGTGATGGGCACAGTAGCATAAACTGTCCGTATGAAAACGATATGTTCTAGGAGCTAAGAAGAATTTCCTATACGGGCTTTTCTCCGATATTATTCCATGACGTTCTGCAGTCAACAGTTTTATTGCTGTTTGCTTTGACCTATGCATAATAAGGAGATAGTTGGATTCTACGCTTCCGATTAATAAGCAAATGATCCTGGATGTACCGCTCGTATAGTTCAGGCTTGCATGATATCCCTTGTCTGCGCTCTGGCTATTACCGGCTACTGAAAAAAAAAAAGTTTCTCAAATTCCTTTTTCGGTCATTTCGTATCGGGAGTAGTCCGATCTTGGTAACTCCGGCCAAACTACTGCAAAATAACAGCATGAATAATTACAACGCACTCTGGTGTTAGCGAGCACATGTACAGGAGTCAAAACTGCGGCTCTGAGAGTGGTTGTGGAACACTGAGATGAGACCATCTCTGGATGGTATAAATTAACTTGGATTCCCGTTACAATTCAATTCACTTTTCCTCTAATCAGTTAATTTATTGTTTCAATCTCAATTCAACTAATCAAACCAATTCCATAAATTAATTATAATGTCTGCTAATACTACCGTTTTTGTTTCTGGTGCTACCGGTTACATTGCTTTACACATTGTTAGAGATCTTCTTGCTGCCGGTTACACTGTCATTGGATCTGTCAGATCTGTTGAAAAGGGGGACAAGATCACCAAACAATTCAACAACAGCAAATTCTCGTACGAAGTGGTAAAGGATATCGCTGCCCCTGGTGCTTTCGATGAAGCCTTGAAAAAACACCCAGAAACTGATATCTTCTTACACACTGCTTCTCCATTCCACTTCCACGTTACTGATGTAGAAAAAGAGTTGTTGATTCCTGCTGTCGAAGGTACTAAGAATGCCCTTAATGCTATCAAAGCTTACGGTAAAAATGTTAAGAAAGTTGTCGTCACTTCTTCTTACGCTGCCATGTTTGACCATACTAGAGAAAATGACCCAACCCAAAGAGTTGATGAATCTTCTTGGAATAACCTTACTTGGGAACAAGCCAAAGAAAACCCTCTCGCTGGTTACGTTGCTTCCAAAGCTTTCGCTGAAAGAGCTGCTTGGGATTTCGTTAAAGAAGAAAAGCCTCAATTCAAGCTTATCACTGTCAATCCAGTTTACGTGTTTGGTCCTCAAAATTTCAAGGAAGATGTCAAGGGTACTTTAAACACTTCTGCTGAAATCATCAATGGTTTATTGAAATTAAAGCAAGGTGACCCAATTCCAGAATATAACGGTCTTTACATTGATGTCAGAGATGTTGCCAAAGCTCACCTTGTTGCTTTTGAAAACCCCGCTGCTGAAGGTCAAAGATTAATGCTTGCTGATCAAAGATTCAACTCTCAACAAGTGTTGAACATTCTTCACGCTAAATTCCCAGAGTTCACCAAAGATATCCCTATTGGTAACCCAGACTTCAAGATTCAATACTCTGTTGCTAACAATGATAAAACCAGAAAAATTTTGGGATTCCCACTCATCGACTTGGAAAAAACCACTGTTGACACTGTTCAACAAATTCTTGATGCTAACAAATAATGATGATGAAGAGCTTATTATAACGATTAATAGAACAGTTGATGAGTAATTACTACTTGTAGCATATCTTAGAACTATCCTGTAAACAGATCTAAACTAATTTTAATCAAGTTGACTTTTTTTTCCGATACTGCAAACTTGTAGTTATTCCGGTCCCAACCTCTACCATTTTAGGAATGTCAAAGAAAAATAAGCCCTCGCAAAATATCAAATTAGGCTAATCCAAGCGTTCGAATAGTGATACCAATAAGGTGCAATTCTGAAGTGATTTTCCAACGGTTGATAAGAATGGCTTATCAGGAAAACAGTGTGGACTGGGCTGGTGGTGAGTTTAATTGCTTCTTGCTATGTAAGTACAAGGATTCAAAAAGCTGCGACCTTCTAGAGACCTGCGAACAGAGTAAGTTATACAACAACAGCAACCTGATAATTCATTCCAGTCTATGTAAAAGATAGTGAAGCATCAATAAGAGGAAATGCTATCACCATTCTTGTATAGATCTGCTGCAGGTGACGGAATCTATGCTATGCTCGCTTAGAGTTTTAAAGTTTCATATGCTTTACGCTTAAGGCTGGTGCTTCCGAAGGCTGCCCCACTAAAATTTTGGAAATATATATTTCCACAAAATTTCCTCTGATAAACTCTCACAGGGTTTAACTTATAACGATAACTATGGCTGGACAAACTGTATTTGTTTCTGGTGCAACTGGATACATTGCTTTGCACACTGTCAGAGTATTGCTTGCTAAAGGATACACTGTAATTGGGTCAGTCAGATCAAGTGAAAAAGGGGAGAAAATCAAGAAACAATTCAAAAGTGATAAACTCTCCTACGAAGTTGTTGAAGACATTGCGCAACCAGGTGCATTTGATGAAGCTTTGAAAAAACATCCAGAAATTGAAATCTTTTTGCATACAGCATCACCTTTCTATTTCGATGTCACTGATGTGGAGAAGGAGTTATTGATCCCTGCTGTTGAAGGTACAAAAAATGCTTTAAGTGCAATTAAGTTATACGGTCCTAACGTTAAAAAAGTAGTAGTGACGTCATCATATGCTGCTGTCTATGACATGAAGAAAGAAGGTGATCCTCTGCATGTTATTGATGAAACAAGTTGGAATAACGTCACCTGGGAAGAAGCCAAAGAGAATGGATTAGTGGGATACGTCGCCTCTAAGAAGTTTGCAGAGCAGGCTGCTTGGGATTTTGTGAAAGCGGAGAAGCCACAATTCAAGCTTAATACGGTGAATCCAGTATTCGTCTTTGGTCCTCAAGCTTTTGATGAAGATGTGAAGGGTACCTTAAACACCTCGGCTGAAATCATTAATAATCTCCTCAAATTATCATCTGATGACCTGGTTCCTCGTATGCGTGGACCCTACGTTGATGTAAGAGATGTTGCTGAAGCTCATCTTGTTGCCTTTGAAAACCCAGACGCAGAAGGTCAAAGATTATTATTGTTAGATGGGACATTTAGTAACCAGGAAGTTATGAACATTCTTCATAAAAACTTCCCTGACTACACAAAAAGCTTACCAATTGGTAAACCCGATCAAAAATACAGATACTGTCAAGTGAACAATGAAAAAACCAGAAAGCTTTTGGGATTTCCATTGATTAACTTGGAAAAGACAACCGTTGACACAGTTCAGCAAATCATCAATGCAAACAAAACTACTAGCCATCTTTAGACAATAAATATTTGTAATTGATATATCTATTTATCCATCATAATATTTCACGATTGTATAAGCCCTCCTTTATCTCATTTATTACTCTTTTGGGTGCATTGCATTGTTTTACATAAATTTTTTTATTTATGCACAAATTGGGGATTTTTCGCAGCTTATTAAACAAATATTTTGAAGTGCAAAATAATATAGAAACTACCAAAGTATGATATATATATTAATTAAGGAAAAAGCTAGCAAAAGAAAGACTGAAGTCAATTGAGAAAAAAAAAAACACTATATATTAAGTGAAAAAAAACACACAGTTCAACTAGACTTCCAATGTATTAGCCTTTGAAAAGGAGGCATATCTCTTGAATGGATCTTTTCTTTCCAAATCATACTCTGGGTTCAGAGCCATAGTTTTTCTGTAGTAAACTCTCTTGACCCATTTCCAAAGTTCACAGAGGATTAAGAATAATACGGTAAAGGCAACTGCAAGACCCCATTCGTATCCGATAGGGTTGTGCAAGAAGACAATATCATTTATGACAGGGATGTAGACTACTGGGAACACAGAAACAAACGCACCCAAGACAGACCAAAACAAAAACTGATTGTCCCATAAATCAATCATCAACTGCTTGTACCATGTATTTTCCAGTTCTGGTCTCATTTTGAAAAATGAGTAACGGAAGTGAATACATTCCCAGGCTAAAAGCAAAGCACACCAAGTGAAGGCAGCAAAGGCAGCTGATCTACCTCTGAATACCAAGTCACATCCTTCACCTGAAGTGTCATTACAGCCAAGACCAAGATTACCATCACCTTTACCAAAAACGACCACGACAAAACAAGCTAAACAACAAGCAGCCATAAAGAAACCGTAAACAAAGGTGTCGACAATAACTTCTCTCGTGAAAATACTACTTGTTGGAGGCAATTCCAAAATATCATCACTAGCCTTTTCTTGACCCAAACCCATAGCCGGGAAACAAGAGGTGACAACGATAATCCACAACACTTCAACAGGAGACAATGGGAAAACAGAGAAACCGTCCTTGTCAATAAATGCTAACCCGATAATCAAATACAACGCCTGGGCAACATTTTCAGCTAATAATTGTAACACGAATTTCTGGATATTGGCAGACATTCTCCTACCTTCTTCAATTGCATTAACAATAGAAGCAAAATTATCATCGGTCAAAACAATATCAGAGGCATCCTTGGCAACATCAGAACCATTCATACCCATAGCAATACCAACATCGGCCTTCTTTAACGAAGGTGAGTCATTGACACCATCCCCAGTCATTGCGACATACTTTTTACGACGATGTAAAGCTTCAATTAATCTAACTTTGGTTTGAGGAGCACAACGAGCAATAACCAATGGCAAGACCGGCAAAGCATCAATTTCATCATCAGACAAAGCATCAAATTCACTAGCAGTCATGACCATAATTTTAACCACCTCATCACTGTAGTGATACAAGTTGTGGGGAATAATACCCACTTCTTGTGCTACGGCTCTAGCAGTTGAAGGATGGTCACCGGTAACAACTCTAACGTTGATACCAGCTTTATGACATAATTTAACGGATCCAGCAGTTTCAGGACGAGGAGGATCATAAATACCAATTAATCCAATGAAGATTAAATTAGATTCAACGACTTCACGATTATTGAAATCTTCCTTAGCTTTGGAGATTTCACGTTGCGCAAAAGCTAAAACTCTTAAACCTTCTCCCGATAAACAGTTCATATTACCTTCAATAAGTTTTTTATCTTGCTCAGTCAAAGGAATAAGGTCGCTTGAACCATCAAGACCGTACCAATATTTACAACAATCCAAGATTCTTTCAACGGCACCTTTAGAATAAGTTGTCACAGTTGAATCAGAAGGATTTTCATAAATAGTAGACATCTTTTTAACAGAAGAATCAAATGGGAACTCAACAAGATGCTGCAAATCGTCCTTTTCAATAATTTTGTCTCTGGAGTAGCCCAATCTGGAAGTAAACACATTAATGGCAATTTCTGTAGCATCACCATGGGCTTCCCAAACTAATTCTCCTGTTTCTTGCTTAGTGACTTGACTCACAACAGCAATGTTGGCCAAGGTGGCAATTTGCATCCAATTTTCAAAACTCTTTGGATAAGGAGTTGGCAACGTGCTGGAAAAATTGAATTCTTCATCAGTTTCTTTCATAAAAAGAGGAGAATTTTCGTTAAAAGACACATCACCAACAGTAGGGTTAAATGACTCAGTAGCATTTGATACTTGATATGTACCAATGCCTGGAATCCAAAGCTTTTTGGCAATCATCTTACCCAAAGTCAAGGTACCAGTTTTATCAGAACAAATATCATCAATACTTCCAAGAGCTTCTAACGAGTCCAATTTTCTAACAATAACATGTTTAGTGACCATTACTTGGGCACCAATTGCCATAGTGATGGTCAAGACCACGATCAAAGAAGAAGGAATCATCGACAAAGCCACACAGATAGCATAGATAGCAACATTTCTGGTGACATCCATTTTTTGAGTAGCCATCACGACAATCGCAAAAAGAACAGCTACCCAGAATAAAATGATAGCTAACCAAGACAACTTTCTTTGTAATGGAGTACCAACATTAGTACCCAAAACGTTGAAAATAATGTTGACAGTAGATTTCCAAATAGCAGTGAAATAACTGGTATTTTCATCGTGTTTCACGATGACAGCATCGTCGTTGGACTTCAAAGAATCAGCAATTTTACCCACTTCGGTAGTAATACCAGTTTTTACGGCCACACCAATACCACGACCCTTAGAAACAATAGAAGAACTGTAAGCCATATTGAGACGATCACCTACCGGGATTGGCTCAGAAAAGTCAGGATACAATTCCTTGTGATTTTTGGCCACTGGCAAGGATTCACCTGTCAATAAGGCTTCGTCAGTTTCTAAATTCATAGAATCAATCAATCTAAGATCAGCCGGGATGGTATCACCGACCTTGACGGTGACAATGTCACCTGGGACGACTTCTTCAGCATTTACAACTGCTTCGTCACCATTTCTCAATACTCTAGCGGTAGGAGAACTCAAGGATCTCAAAGAACCCATTGTTTTCTCGGCCTTGTATTCCTGAATGAATCCAACAAAAACATTCAAGAAAACGACGAATCCAATAACACCACCGGAAATCCAATCCTTGATAGCCAAGGCAATGATCATCGAGATAATCAACACCAAGATCATAGCATTGAACACTTGATGAGCAAGAATTGCCGTCAAAGAGATCTTCTGTTCAGCACCTAAGTTGTTGAGTCCATACTTGCCTCTATTAAACTCAACCTGAAGGTTATCTAAACCTGATTCGCGGTTAGTACCAAACACCTTAAGGGTTTCATCAATGGTTAATCTGTACGGCTCCTCGTACCCATCCCCTTGGGGCTTTAACCTCGGTTTTTCACCGCTTTGAATTTCAATTTCTTCACCATAGTCAAACACATCTTTATGGTGAGTAACTTCGTCGGAAGACTTGATTTTAACTAACTTTAAACGAGCAAAATTTAGCAGGAGTTACACGAAACTAGGAAAAAAATCTATTCAACAGTAACTTCAGATCTATAAGTTACCAACAATTTTAATCAGTGTAAGTTTCGATAGTGAAGAAGAAAAGAAAATCCTGAGAAAAAATGGTTTGCGCATCCTCTTTATAAGTTGGAACCTTATCGCAGCTTTGGGGTCTGCAGCCTCATCTGAAAAAAAATAAAAAAAAAGAAAAATGCGTCCCAACAGCGAAAGATTCTCATTACAATAAGGAACGTTGAGAGTATTCCCGAAAGTTAGTGGTTAATGGTCTCAGATCAGGCGGCAATTGAGTACTGGAGAGGCATTATATTGACAACGTGGGTACTAATCTGTTAATTTTAGAAGATGATGAACTCTTGGCATCTTGGCCAATGTACAAAAGAGATGAGCCCAGTGTAACGTAAGGGAAATACGAGATGCCTACAGGACCAAAGATCAAAAGTGAAAAAAGGTTAAATATTAATAAATAAATAGACTAATGAGGTTGTTCTAAGGACTTTTTAGCCAATTCGAGAACAGCTTCTCTGGTGTTAGCACCACCAATGAACCCAGCAGCATGAACAAAGATACATCCGGGAATATTGGTCAACTTGCTGAGCTCTTCATCTCTAACCCCTCTCCATAGTTCGGGCATTCCTAATCTGAACTCGAAACTGGTGGAGGTCACCGACACAGTAGAGATTCTCCACTTGCTGGAAGAATCTTGGAAAAGAACAAATTTAATTGCTCCCTGGCTATTGTTCTCCTTTTCAATGGCATATAAGTGTTCTTTCCATGGACAGAAGGTTTCCAAAATGATGATTTCTCCAGATTTGTCAATATCAAACCTGGCATTGAATGCATCCTGGACAATAATTTTGGCTGGCAACCAAGATTTTCCGTATCCGTTTAATAAGTTCAGGAACACCTGTCCCATTAAATTGGAACTGATTTCAAAAGCAGCATCGAAATCTTTATCTGTTGGATTGGTGTTCCAGTTTGGGTTCAACTTGGAAACGACAGAAGGCAAGGTGATGTTTCTATCGTTGAACTTCTTTTCTTGTTCAGCTTCACTGGAGTAGTTATTGATCCCATTATCATTGGCATCCAATGCTTCGATAAATTCCTTGTAGATCTTTATGTACAATAAGTCCACGTTGTCTTCTGACAACTCCGGACTTACTTGCTGGATTATTTCTTTACCGAAATGTTTGTAGATCAAACCAGCGGATGATAACTTGGTTTTAAATTGGGTGGAGAAAACCTCGCTGAACTCACGTTGATGATGGTCAAAGAATTTCACTCCATCATACTTACCACCAACATCAATGACAATGTTACTGCTTTCCCAGTCCAGTGGGTTTCTGGATCTTACCAAGATGGCATTACAGTATTTAGGTAATAATTTTATTAAATAGACAGCTAACGACTCGTCAGCATGGAAACTTCCAGAATGGGTGCAGATAGTCAAAGGCTCACCTTCCAACTTAGGCTTCTTATTCACAATATCAGACATTTCCTTGATCTATAAAGAGTAGTTCATAAGTTTTCCTCATCGGTGGCAGAATTTTCAGCTGACACCCGTACCCTCGATGACTTCTACTAGCAAAAACAAATTATTAATACTTCCGGCCGAAATCAATCATACTACCGGTAAATTCTTGCTGGTTTTGGGTATCATGAATCGCGGTAAATATACTAAATATTGGCATGATTGGAAAAATACCGAGGGTATGAAAATTTAAAACCGGTGATAAGGACTTTTTTCTGCTCATGGTATGAAGCAAAACCAAAATGACTATCCCAAAAAAAATAATTTCAGAGGTACGGATGTTTCGTTGAGGCCCTTACACCAAAAATGTCTCGCCATGTCAATTATTTTTCTGCAACTCCTGCGATGGCGCATAAAACGGGCAGCTAGTGAATAGCGGAGTTGAAACCAGTTCCGGTTTGTTGACTATTGTTTGCTAAATTAAAGCTTTTATGGTCACTCTCTTTACAGGCAGTTTTAGGTATAATAAGATGAGAATATATTGATAGTATATTAATAAATATTTAATGGCTAAAAAAAGTTCTCCACTTTCATTCTTTCCTACTCAAAGTAGAAAAATCATATTCAAAGCACAAAGCAGTAAGTTTACATAAATAATTTTTTCATTAAGTCATGGATACATAGCATCCTTCTTGAAGACACATTGTTAAGTGAACCGATTTCTTTGGTGGGTATGGAGAGTCATCTTTGTTAACTAAGTTGGGGAACATTTGAATTAATCTAGCAACAACGTAAGAAGCTTCAGTTAAAGCAAATTGTTGACCAAGGCAAATTCTTGGACCCCCGTTGAATGGAACATAAGCCCAACCAATTCTCTTGATTTCAGCCCATCTCTCTGGTCTGAATTCATCGGCATCTTTACCGTAATATTGTGGATCACGATGAGTAGCATAGACAGAGTAAGCAAAAGTAGTACCCTTTCCAACGTATATTGGTTGGGATTGGTCTGGACCACCACCTCTAGGTAAAGTAGTATCTTTAGTAGCAACTCTAAAGTTAATTGGGACAGATGGGTATAATCTCAAAATTTCATTAAGAACAAATTTCAAGTATTCACATTTTTTCAATGATTCAAAAGTAATGTCCTCTAATTTTACATTGTCGCCAGAACCGAAGTTTTCATAAATTTCATTCTTTAATTTTTGGTAGACTTCAGGGTTTCTGGCCAATTCGTAGAAAGTGAAGGATAATAAACCAGCAGTAGTATCACGACCGGCAACTAAGATGTTCAATAACTGATCTTGTAAAATTTTCTTGTCTCTAGTTTGTTTAACTAATTCATATAAGAAAATGTAACCATCCTTGTTATCTAATTCTTCTGGAGTAGCGTTTAAAGCTTTGTTAACATAGAAAGAAGCGAATTTATGAACATCACGGCAAGATTTTCTGAATGCACTATTGTTGACAAAGAAGTAGAACATTTGAAGATAGGATCTGGTAGCCAAGTAAGCTTGTGAGACGTTAAATGCATTAGCAAAACTAGCACGACCGTCGATATCTGATGGAGGAACTTCTCCAATCTTTTCTTCACGCAAGGAGTAAACGGATTCACCGAATAAAAATTCAGTAGAAGTGTCAACAGTTAATCTGAAGAATAATTCTTGTAAATCAACAACTCCGCCTTTGGCATACCTAATGTGTTTAGCAAAAGTTTGTAAGTGAGGTTCTAAAGCCTTAACGTGAGCAACTTGTTCTCTAGCAAACTGAGGTCTCAACATAGAACGAGAGTTTTTCCACCCAGAAGCATCAAGAGTGAAAATACCATCGCCTAATAATGGCTTGAAATGAGCGTGTCTAGTACCAAGAGCAAAATCATTAAATTGTGTTGCTAAAACAGCTTTCATGTTTTCTGGATCAGTAGAAAAAATGATTGGAACACCAACTAACATGGCAACAAAGGTGTCTCCAATAGCGCTAAATTGGGTACGGATAAAGTCAACCATTTCCCCTTCCTTCTTACACTTCAACACCTGGGATAAAGTAATGAGCCCAAAACCCGGAGGGTTGAAAATGATTGGCTGGCCACATGAGTGAGCTTTCTTGAATCTATAGATTTTAATTTGATGAGCAACATAAAATAAGAAGAAGGCTGCAGGGAAAACCACATACCACTGGGTAAGGTATTTCTGATATTGGACTTCACCTAACTTAATCTTTAATTCTTCGGTGTTAACCATGATAATAACTGAAGGGATAACGTACTAAAAAGAAGTAGACAAATTATACTCCACGAAAAGTTGAAGATGTGGGGAATATCCAATATATATAGTATGGCTACTTAAGCTGATTGAGCTTATCCAGTGAAAATCACAGCAAATACAACAAATATTATTGTCGCTTAATCTGACATGTGAAATTGGCATTATCATTTCTTATTATAGGGTTTGGTGTACTGGGTGAAATCAAAAATTGGCGCAAACGACAAATTAAACTAGTCCAGCATAATTCTGCAGGAGTGGCCGACAAAAATAGCATGGATCTCTAAATTGTCATGAGGGGTTGCATCCGGAAGAGGAAATAGACCTTGAAACACAAACAGAAAAGAAAACTTTTTGTCGACAACTGACGGTTTACAAACCTGAGATCCATTTTCACAGGGTTGAAGGGTGTTTATCTGCTTCATGTACTCAATTCCCCACCTATTCATGTGGGGCAATATTTTTATTGCTTTCAGGGCATGGGCCATGTAGGTAGCGGGTATATGATGTAGCCTACTGGAGGTGCACCAAAAATGTCGCCGTTTCACGTTCATGGGACATATACAAATAATTCACATGAGGTAAATGTAGGAAGCTGTGTTCATGTTATGTGAACAGGGAAAATGTGTATTGTGCAATCTACAGTTATGAGCCTGGTAATTGTTGGAATTGAATTAGCAGGGGAGCATGTTCCCAATGTACGTCTATTATCTCCTAGATTTCACCACATTATTATACATTCGCTTGTCTGTTTCATTAGTAAATTCAATTTCTAACTCATCGCCACTGTCTGACTGGTGCTCATATGCTGAGCCTTCATTGGCTGAGCATTGTAGGTATCGCTGGTGCACTTTCTTCTCATATTTATGCAAGTTTTCGATTTGCTTGTCTCTTTTTTGTCTCTTCATAAGCTTATCTTCGGTTGACAGTTTAAGTTTACGAGACTCTTGCCTCTGAAGACAGATGTCATTTAACTCCTGTAGCTTTTTTACACCCATAGAACTTTTACTCGAGATATTCGTGGGATCAAATCCAATTTTGTTCAATGAAGAAGGTTTAAACGCTGTCAGTCTAGTCGTCTCATATGATTTTTCGTCGATTTTATCGATTAAACCAAGAGTCTTGATAAATTTTTTTTGATGCTGTGATTCCATTAATTGATCATGCAATTTCTTATTTATAACTTCGTCTTTGACTTTTGCTTTCTTTACCTTCTTGGTTTGTAGTGTTTCAGGGTTGATAAAGTGCAGTTTACGATAGGCAAGCTCTCTCTCATTAAATTGATAATTCTTGGTACTCTCATTTAAGGTGCTAATTCTTTCATCGTTTCTTTGGGTCGAAAGCCTAGGGCCAATCGACGAAACACCACTAAATTCCATTCTGGACAGTTTACTCAAGTACTTTTGTTGTTGGTGATATTCACATAAATGACTTTCCTGTAGGTTTATCACTTTTCCACATTTTTCCCCATTTCTATTCCTAAACAGACAGTATCCTAGAGTCTTGGACAACCCGATTTCAAGTAGACTACTCAAATTGTCAGTCAACTTCAAATTAAACTTACCTCCATATTTCGAAATCTGAGGGTTCAACATTATGATAATCTCTCCTACTCGCAATTTCCAGTAGTTTTTGAATGCATCCCCAATCACCAACACGTCTACAGATTGGCTAAAGTTCCCCACTTTCATCATCATATATTTCTTACCATTGGACGATACTAAAGGATTCGATTTGCTGATGACTGTACCAACAAAACACCAGTTATTATAATTAGGAGGTTCAAATCGCGGGGCAATTACTTTAGCAAATAACTTGCTGATTCGTAGTATCTTATAATTTTGAATCAATTTCAGTAGTCGATCTTCACTTATATAACGTTGTTGGATTATCTCCCCTGAAAACTTCTCTTTTTCTTCAACAGTCTCGTTCAACTTGTCATAGGAGCCGAATTCGTGATCTCTTTCTTCATAGTTTACTGGTTTATTCACCTGTTTCGCTGTATTGTACAACTTCTTGCCAAATTCACTAGCTTCTGCTTTCTTTTGAAGAATTTTTTGTCTTTCAATCTTAAACTTCTTTTCTAAGTCCGCCAATTCATCATCAGAATCTTCTGTTAGTTCCTCAGAATCAATTATATCTCGTGGATCCTCCATGGCCGTTGCATCATCACCATCTTCCTTCTTTTCTCTAACGCGTCAATTATAAGAAGGTTTTCTCGTGGTGGTGTGCGGGTGTTTTGCAATCGCAAAGGTGTACGGACCTCAAATCTTCCATACAGATTTCTATGACGTTTCTTAAACCACCACTGATGATTTGATAACCACCACACATGACCAGGACTAGAAGCAAATCAATCGTTCAGAAAATAGCGGCGGACATACCCATTTTCGAAGAGGAACACCTAAATATCGAAAAACAAAAGAAGCCTGGCCATGAATCTCATGATATTGAAGTATCACATCCATTGATTCCAAAAAGTCGATCCAAATCATTCACTATTGAACGAACCCCCGAGACTAATGCATCTCCTCTGTTGTTACTCTATCCATTTACCAATAACGAAGCAGAGGAGTTGTGGCTTAACTATATTAACAACTATAACTACAATTGCATGATAGATGAACATCATATTAATTCCATCAATAATTTGCACGATGATTTCATCTTAAATTTCGAGAACAACTGTTCCTTAAATATTGAGTCCATAAATGAGCTTATCACCGAAAATAGCCAAATTTTGAATAATTTGAACTCGTTGATTTTTCAATATGATAAGATTTCAAAGGGCACTCTTGAATTTGCTAACCAGTCAACGAATTTGATAATAAAACAGCAAAATTTCGAAAGTACAATAAATGAAATCGGCCAATTATTATCAATCTTCCTGCCATTGGAAAGCATAACCAAAGATTTATCCAGGCCAGGAAATTATTTGATCAAGAAGCAAAAATTCAAAGACATATTAACTCAATTGGACAATTCCATCAGCTTTTTGGATAAAAATCCTGAGTTTAAACAATCAGATTTTTATAAAATCAAATTCAGGCAATGTTTAACCAGATGCTTGACTTTGATCAGAAATTATTTAATTGATAACTTGAAGACATTGCTGGATAAAATAGCCAAAAATCTTTCCACACAAAAGATATCAACCAACGATAATTTGAACTATGATATACTTATTTACAACGAGTTTTCAAACTTTGTCGAGGCAGATGAGTCCAACAACAATTTCTCCAATCTAATCAATGAGATCATTGCCAGAATTCCTAACCATGTTGAATACAAAGGTTTATTAGATGACGTGTTACAGCAGTTTTTCAAAATCAGATTGAGCCTTTTATCCAATTATATTTGGGAAAATATCAACTCAGAAAACTTGACCAAAGATAATAATGATATCGTTCAATTTTGTCAAAATAATATTTCATTTTTCAAAAAAGTACTTGAAAAGGAGTTCATTTTATTCAAGAAATTTTTCAATTATAATACCTTACCTACCAACCAAAAGCAATATTTGAAATTCGAATTGTACGAATACTTCAAGAATTTGATTGACCCATTATATGATTTAATTAGACAAAAGATTATCCGGGAAAACAACATTTCCAACCTATGCCAATTGACCATTTTACTTCAAAAGTATTATGAATTTGAAGATGACGGTTCAGACATTCAGTCAATTAATAGTAACTCGGTGATAGACTCTAGTAATTCTATTATGAATTACGGAGAATTATTTGAACCCATTTTAAGTGATGTTCAATCAAGAATTATATTCCGAATTCAAATCTATGTTGATGAAAAATTGATCAAGTATAAACCCAAGCCTGAAGATTTGCAGATTGGCCATAGAAAGAAAAGTACCAATAATTCAGAAGTGAATCCATCCTCACTTGATGTTGATTTTGAGGAGAATTTGTTTCCCCATTTATATCTTCCATTAGGGAAGGCCTTGTCCATCTTATCAAAAATCTATGAATTAATCAACTCAGTTGTCTTCGATGATTTGGCCCATTACATTGTTCATAGTTGTATTTACATCCTTAGGGATGGAGCATACAAATTGGCCATTACTCATTTAGGAACTCTTGACGCCAATCTATTCTACTTAAAGAATTTGATCATATTACAGAACCAATTGAATAATTTCGATATCCAGTATGTTCGCACAGAAACTACTCTTGACTTTACCAGTGGTATAAATGAAATCTATCAAATCATTAGAAATGGAGAATTTATTTACAATATAAATCATACTGGGAGATTAATTGAATTGGTCAAAAAATCGGTGCCCAAAATTATTAATAATATGATCGATGCCAAGTATGAGATTGAATTGGAATTAAACAATGCTGTTAATCAATTCATTACTGATTGTGCCAATAACATCATCAAGCCCATTTTATTGACAGACTCAACATCTGAAAATCCATTGCAGGCCACTTATAAATTCAGAGATAATCTTATCATTGAATTACCCAAAATCCACAATGAGATTCGACTTTTCATCGATGATGAGATCATCATTAAATTTCTCATTGATAACTTATCAAATCTCATAATCTCAGCCTATGAGACGTTCTACAACAAAATTGAAGAAGATTTGACTTCTAACAAAGCATTGGAGCAGCATTTTGACGAGATTATGGCCACGGACACCCTAATTAATTTCGTCAACGATCTTGTTTCCAGACTTTACGAGGAAGACGAAACATCCCACATTGAATTCAATGAGGACATATTAAACGACATTGAATAGAATTTCTCCTTATTATACGCATGTAACCGCCAGTAGATTATTGATCCTCGAAAGGATTGTAGATGTTCTTGGATAACAACTTATTTAACTCACTTTTCACATTCTGTACCTGGTCCAGTTTGATGAGAAGATGGGTGTCATCGAGCTCGTCAATGACAATTCCTGGGGTCTTGGAGTCGATTTGTAGAATCAACGCCCGGATGGACGGATCACATTGGATAAGCACTCCTTTACTGGCTGTGGGCATTGCTTTGACGAAAGAAGAGTATATAAAGAGAGAGAAATTTCTCTACTGACTATCTATTTTTTTTGATGTTATCGCGATAGTATTTAATGTCACACTTTTATCATACCCAATCCCGTATAATACACATCTAAACCATTGGCACAATGCCAGACGATAAGATAGAACCAGTGGTGGATCAGGGAGGACTGGGCCATGAAGATGGTGGAATTGAACCGAGAAACGGTGATAGTAATGGAGCTTTACACCCTGAAGTTACTAATAATGGTATAGAGACAGAAGCAGAAACCGTACAAGAATCTAAAGATACAAACGAAGATACTGAAAAAGAACATCCTGAAGAAGAGGAAGAGGAGGAAGAAGATGAAGAAGAAGAAGAGTCCAGAATTGAAGATGATGATGATGATTATGACGATGACGATGATGAGCCTCCTAAATTGAAGTACTCTCGACTTAGTCAATTGCCTGCAAACTTCTTTACCCGAGATCCTGTGTCAACTTGCACATTCCATGAGACTGTGTTCATATTTGCTACCCACTCAGGTATAATCCACATCACAACTCCAGATTTCACAACCATACGAACGTTCAAAGCCCACAGAGCTTCAGTACTCTCCATATACACCGACGGGGTTTTCTTTGCCTCGGGGTCAATGGATGGAACCGTAGTTATAGGGGCCATCAAGGATGAAAATGATATTGTTGCCTTTGATTTCAAAAGACCCATCCATGCAGTTATTCTTGAGAAGAACTATGCCAAAACACGAAGCTTCATCAGTGGTGGAATGAGTGGTAAAGTTACCTACTCCTCAAAGAACTGGTTGGGCCAGAGATCGGACATCATTCTTGATCAGGATCATGGGCCTATAGTGTCAATTCAAAAAGTCGATGATCTCATTTTTTGGATGAATGATAGAGGCATAACAATATACCACATTGCCACAAGACAAGTCATTTCAGTCATCAAAAAGCCAGAGGATTCTCCCCGTAGTGATTTATACTGGCCTCGAGTTCATTTCCCGGAAGTAGACAGAATCTTAATTGCATGGGGAAATTATATCTGGTCCCTAAGAGCCTCTATACGAACTCTGGATGATCCTAATGAAAAACTGACAATTTCTACCAAAAGTAAAATCCTACCGTCAACGGCCACCATGTCTTTCAGAGCCGTGCAAGAAAAAAAAATCGAAGTTGAGCATATCTTCAAGTTAGATTGCTTGGTATCAGGAATATCAAGTTTTAAGGATGATCTATGGATGATTTTAACATATAATCCACCCGAGAAAAACGAAGAAACTGGTAAAATTGAATTTAACTGTCCTGACTTGAAATTAATCAATTCCATTAATGGAACCATAGAGCATGAAGAGGAGATTGGACTCAAAAGTATTGATGGTTTAGGGCTAAATGACTACTTATTAGGTTTACATTTTGGTGACAAGAATATTCGTTACTTTATTATGAGTGCTAGAGATGGAGTAATTGCCCAAGAAACTCAATTAAATGATAGATTACAGTGGTATCTTGACAAGAAAATGTACTTGAAGGCATGGGAAATTAGTCAGCATCTAGTTCTGCCAGTCAAAAGAATCAGTTATGGTATACTGTACGTTGATAGCTTGATGGCCACGGAAGAATGGCAAACTGCAGCAGTGTTCTTATCTACCTTACTCCATCTTAATCTTGAAGACCATGATAGTGACTCTAAAAGTACTATACTCACCAGCCAATCAGCTGGTCTGAATAATGAAGAAGAACTCATTAATGAAGTTATTTCACAGTGGAGTATATGGGCTGATATATTTATCAAGTCGAAGCATATTGATGAATTAAGTGACATCATTCCAACTTCGCCCAAATTAAATCTTCCTCAAAATATCTACACTCGAATCTTGGAATACTGGATCACTAAAGTCAATGAATCTCCCAAATTTTATGAACTACTTGAAATATGGGAAACTGATCTTTATAACGTAAAGAGCATTCAGTCTACCTTAGAAACTTTGCTAGAAAATGAAGATGGCAATATCAAGCTCAGAAGATCTTTGGCTGATTTGTACGTTAAGTCCTATGAACCTATCAAGCTGGTACCACACTTAATACATTTACGAGACCCTTCTATCATTTCATTTCTTAACTCCCATCATATTCTAACTAATTTTATTGATGATATCCCTCGAATTTTGAAGCTTATGTTCAAAGAGAACGAGCTCGAATTACTTCCAATTAATGAATTAAAGGACAAATTGAGTGATATCATTGATATATTGGTTGAGAACAGACATGAGATACTTCCTGAGAAAATAGTGGAACTAATGGCTGATAATCATTTGGATTTCATCAGTTTCTTCTATCTTGAAAGGCTAGCTGTCATTGATGAATTCTTGACCAGCAATTTTGGTAATGAAAGAATCAGACTATTTGCTCAATACGATAGATCTCTCTTATTGCCATTTTTGACGAAGTATAGCAATTATGATATCGGTAAGGCGATCCAACTATGTGAAGAGGTTGATTTTACTGAAGAGCTTGTTTATCTTTTAGGTAAGGTTGGTGAGAATAAGAAGGCATTAACGTTAATTATCACTGAACTAGACGATCCTGAGAAGGCTATCAAATTTTCAAAACATCAAAACGACAAAGAAGCTTGGTCCATCTTGTTAGAATACTCCATGACCAAGCCCAAGTTCATCAAGGCACTTATAGAATGTGCTGATGACCAGTCAAATTCATTTTATGACCCTATTGATATCTTGGAAAGAATGCCTCCTAATATAATGATCGACGGGTTGAAGAAATCAGTGACGAAAATTTCGGTGAATAATGACCTTAATTTAATCTTAAATCAATTGATTCTTAAGATTGTTTACAAGCAGTCAGAAGATATCTCTTCTGTATACAAAATGGACAAACTCAAAGGACGTGAGATAGAGATTGAAAAGACCGAAATTGACCGCCTAGTTAAGAAGTATGAAACCATCTTAATGTACAGTGAACCAAACTCCAAAGGTACCCAATACCTAGGAGAAACTGATTTATTACAAGAAAACCGACTGAATTTGCACAATAATAGTTACACCACCTTAGGTAATAAGTTGGAACATTTATCAATTCTTAATGAAATTTTGGATCGTTCATAGATGTTGTATATAATAATAAATTGCTATACGGCAATTTCCTTATTACTGCGAAAGATTCACAAGTAAAATGCGATGTACAAAAAATGTCAAATTTTGCAACAAATTTCCGAAATTTGTGAGACCACATAAAGATTCAAAATTTAACTATACGTAGATAGGCTTTGAAATGCCAATCTCTCAGACTTCAGTAGTTATATCCTTGCCCTTAATACGTTGATTTTGAACTCAGAAGTAAACTCTTGGTGTGAAACCTCATTTTGCGGCAATACTTTTTTGTACCTTAACCGTAACAATATTATGAGAGATATTCAAGATACCTACATTATGACTCAAGATCTTGAGTTTAATACCTTGTTTACACTGAAGGGGAGGTATGGGCCTCCGGTAAGCCTCAGCTCTCGTGAGTCACTTGGGACATCTCCAAGGAACAACCAAGGTTTGCCAATATCAAAGATAAGTTCAATTTCTAGTTTCAGTACTGGCATATTTACAAAGATAAAAAGATACTTTAATCCACAACATGATGAACAATTGGCCTCTATTTTGGATGAAATATATGATATCTATTTGCAGACTCCCCCATTAAGTGAAGATTTTCTCCCTTCTCGTCCCAATACTTCAGAAAGCGTTTCTTCGTATTTTCATCAAAAGTTTACCACATTGTCTTTTTTACCAACCAAATCTCCTTGGTTTCTTACAACAAAAAGTTCAAATATTGGCAACAATGCAGATAACAGTTGTAGCCTAAGATCACACAACAATATTTTAAGCCTGGCGGCCAGTGAACAAATTTCTGGAAAAAGTATACTTAGAAGAATACGACAGACCCACTATCTGCCTAGCGACATCAGCACTGAAAATACAGAGAGTGATCCCTCAAGTAGCATTTGCCAAAATAGTAGAATATTGAAGCAAGTTGACACTAATACAATTTCTCTGAGACGATCATTAAGAGATAGAATTGGTGAAGGGCTAATTAAAGCAAGAAAAGTGTACAATGAAAAAGAGTATTCTGACGAGGTGACGTATGTAAATTGCAATGTCGACAGTATTACATCAAGGAAATTGTCAAAGACATTAAGATTGAGGAAGAAGATAAATGATTATATCAAATTTGATGTGGAGACAGCTAATCTATAAAAACAAATGTATGGAGCATTACACCGTTTGTAGATTTAAGCAAATGGATTAAACCGACTAAAAAGACTTCCAGTTGCTCTAGACAAGATATTCGAAGCCAAATTATTAGCCTTACCGAATTTATCACACTTAGTGAATGCCACGGCATTGGTTAACGACAATGAAATGGCAATGACAACTAAAATCAAGTAAAGAAATTTAAATCCAAGTATTGCCAAAATACCCAACACTATCCAGGCAATTGGTTGTCCATATAATAACAACCAGAACATTTTTGAATCGATTGGGTTGATAAACCGATTTGGATCTGCTGATTCAAACACCCATACATTTTCAAAGTCTCCTGTGGGAGAATCTTTGATAAAATTGGTTTCATTCCACCATCTGAGACCTACCAATAATCTTCCGGAGATGTTTTTAACGTTCCAGAAATCGGTTGAAATCAACAAGATTAAGATGATAAAATGCAATATGAAACGATTGGTTTGAGTAATAAATCCAAGGATGAAGTTTCCAAAGATATACACGAAAATTGGACTTACTCGGAATATTATGTAGAATAACAACGCAACCGGATGTGATGATTCTTTCAATCGTTGGTACCATGGCCAATTGGCTGGATCAGTTAAATCCTGAGGATTATCTCGGGGCTGGGTCGATGGGGTTTGATTAGGTTCATAAGTTCCACCCCGGGATGATTCATTATAAGGATTGGGGGGAGTAGGCGTGTCATCCGCTTCTATAGGCACGTAATTGTTCATGGTATGACAATGCTGTTGAATAAACCGAAGATGGATTGGTGCCAAAATCCTGATCTTTGTTTCTCGTATGTGCCACATACCGAGATGTACGGAACTTTAGAAAATCCGAGCGGTACGGGTGTTCTTTCCACGGGTTTTGATTATGGGATGTTTTTTCAAAGGCCTGATATTGGTTCCTTTTAAACAACCATAACCAGAACCCAAAATATCTCAAGATGTCTTCAGCATATCGTAAGTTCATTGGGGGAATGACAAGAACCCAGCTAGAGACAGGAAAGGTATGTTTATTTACAGTTTTGAAGAATTTCGGCCAGTACTAACAAATTTTAGTTTGGATTCTGTCTTTTAACTCCTATTGCTGTCATGTACTACGTTGGTTTGGATCCAGATAAGAAGTTCAATATGCCAGGTTTCTGGCCTGATCCTGCCACATTAAACCAGATTCCAAAAGAACCCCATGAAATTCAAGCAGAAATAGCTAGAATCAGAAAGGAAAGATTCGAGAAGAGAAAGAGGTTGGAAGCCAAGGCCAAGGAATTAGGAATAAAACTTGAAGAAGATGAAGAGTAAAATTTACTGTCAATACCATATTTATCTCATGTACATAATAACAAAATGCTAATCAAATCATAAATAAACTATACTGTAAAGGCGGTGTAAAACTATAACATCAGAATGGATGAAAAACTATAATAAGCAAAGAACTGATGAATACAAAACTATAATACATATTATTAGATCTATAAATGGTGATCGCTACTTACTCAAATCATAAGGTCATTAAATCGTTGCACTTGAATTCAATTTGGAAATCTCTCTTTATTAGCCTGCCTGTTTTGTAATGCCAGTAAATTGAGCTTTAACTCGTTGATTGTGGAATGTGATAATTTTACCGTAGTATTAGGACTGTTGACATTGGATAGAAGTTTTCTCATTAATATCATCATCTCGTTATCATCAGCCTTGTTTGTTGCAGCAGGTGACTGCGAATTATTCTTCGTGTATAAACTAGAACTGGATTTTGACCTGTAGCTAATTCCACTGAACACTGTCTTAGGTGGAGCTGGAATAAACTGTGGTGAAGATGTAGTGGTTGATGGGAGGGAGTCATTTAATAATGGAGGTGAAACCTGAGATAAATTCAAATTCTGTCGAGAAACTTTAGGAGACATTTCAATTCGTTTCTTGTTATTAACAGATGATATGTCTTCAAGATGACGCTTCCGACTGAAAAAGTCATTAGTTTGTGATTTAAGTACGGCATCGTTACTCATGAGGCCCTGACTAGGAGGTAGTGGCTGCTGGGGAGAACTATCATCAACTCCCAAGAGAGGAGAGGCATCATTCAAAGGAATAGACGTATCTAAGGAAAACTGATCTGGAGCAGACATCAGCTGTTGCCTGGTCACACTTCTGTATGAATTTGTTGCCACCAGAGATGGACGACCAATATTGGTTCCTGCTGCAGAAAGAAGGAGATCTATATTCATCGTAGCCAGGTTAAGCACCGAGGTATCATTAAGGTCAGAATAAAATTCAAGATTGGTTGGTTGGTTTCCCTCTAATTGTTGAGGATTTTGGGGTTGCTTCTTTTCATTTAACAATCCCATAGCTAAGTCGTTGTCCAACTCTAAAGGTTGTTGAGGACTATTCGAGGAAGAAGAAGATCCCGATAATGAAGGTGATGCAAGGGGATTATTCGTAGATAAGTTGGAATTGGTGATGTCATACCAATTAGAATCTGAATTTAATCCTGAGTTGGTCACCATTCCAGTATTATTATTAATATTATTAGTATTATCAGAGAATGGATTATCAATGTCACCAAGACTGTGAGATTCCAGTAAACAACTACCAATTATTTCTTCAATGGACCCATAACTCAATGTGATCTTTCCTCGCTCATTAACTAACCCAAGCAAGTCATCAATTTCCCATGGGATCACCACACTTAGGTATTTCATTACTTCCTCAAGCTTTTGATGACTTTTTGAAGGGTTGTAATTGTTAATACGGGCGATTAATGGTAATATTGATTGTTGAGCTGCTGATTTTATCGCTGGGCTAGAGGTTGGCCAATGATCTCTAAGGTTTATTAAGTGAGTTCTTCTCCAAGAAGAGAAAATCTTTTCTGGAGAGATTGAGTCCCAGGATCTTTTGATCCATTCAATAACTTTAATCAACGGAATATGATAGTCAGATTCAGCCAATACAGTGGTATTAGACGTTCCATCCATCATTGATTTGAAATCTTTGAAGTTAATACTATTGGATTTGCTAAGTGGAAATGGTCCATCACCATTTGTTTGACGCACATTTATTCTCTGTAAGTTGATCATTTCCAAATATTGTTGCAACCGATATAGAATCTTGAACTCTTCAATGATTCCAAAACTCATAGGCAAGTAATCAAACTTTGAACCACTATAAACTGAATTATAAGGGTTTCTGTGGTCATTATTATTCTTTAAGTAACATAATCTTATGTTCTTAAATTTCAAATTGATAATTCTGTGAGAAGATGAATCATCGAGAATGATCAAAAGCTTTCTTTTAGGGGAGAGGTTGGATAATTTATGCTCTAGTGTTAATAAGTAGTTCTGGAACATACTAGATGTTATCCACTTATTTGTATTTGATTTGTAGGATAATTGGTAAGCCCTTGTAATCTTGTTCATAAGGGTTTCCGTTGAGACAGATGTTGATGCCAAATGCTTGAGATTGTTCTCTGAACTTTGAGAAACGTCGAATCGATCGTACTTACCAACAATTAACGGAGTAAGTTTTTCCAGCCCATCAAGATTACATCCCAACATGATAGTCAATGAGTTTTCAGTAGAAAAGCTGGACTGTTTCAAACCCTTGTCAATAGAAGAAACATCGAAAATTTGGTCAAGTGGTAAGGAGTAAAAAAGTTTGAATTCATCAATAGTGAAGATATCACAGGGACGATAATTCTCTCGTTCAATTAATTCTTTGAGATAACTCTTAAGTTCTAATTTTTCATCTAACTTCCACACCTTATTCAATTTGTAATTACTGGGATTATTTTGAATATCTTCCAGGTTACCAGCAAGGTTTATGTTCAATTTCTTAATGAAATAATTGCACCATTTATGATTAAATATCCCGTTTCCATCCTTTTCTGAATTAGGTAATCTGTTCCAAATGGCATTGGCTGTCAGTTGAATAATAGGGGTAGTGATTGGAATGTGTTCCCAACATGCTTGGGTTATCCACTCGCTAAGAATTTTTCTCAACAAAGGGTTCAGCTGCTTTCTTCTACGGACCAATTGAAAATCTGTTTCTTTGGAAGCGATCAAGTCATTCTTAGAGCTTAAGATTCTTGATATAGTGGTTTGTGATGGGGGTTTCGAACCTCCATATTGCAATTGAGCCCAAATAGCCAAGTCTGCCTGGGTCATCCCTGGATCAGACTCAGCTTTCAAGCATATATCTATTTTCTGCTTTATAGTATAACCCATTATTTGAAAGTGATAATACTGCAGAACCAAGGATAAAAAAACGAATAGGTTTTACGTCAACTTGGTGAATTCATGAAATTTATAGTTGAAGTGCCGGGGGGAAGGGAAAGAGGGGGGTGAAAATGAACAAATGACAGATTGCAGAAATTCGGACACCTTGCAGTAGCGACAGTAAATGCAGAATTGGGGCCGAAATATTTCACTAGTCCGGAGGGATCAAGAATTAAATTGAGTTACTTTTTGGAACAATTGGGGGTAAGGTTTGTGGAACGTTTCACTTTTCAGGCTTTTTTTTAGACAAAGCACAATGGCTATTTATATATGGATGTAGTCAAGGACAATGCTAGGGCAATGAAGTGCAAAAATTGAGAATGTGAACAGAATTCAGGGATAGAAGATGGATCTTGGTTTAGATGAAATAGATCGAAGATGAGGGAGTGCAGCTACGGTAAAATTGAACAAGCGGGACTTAGTTGAAACGAGGCTATCACCTGAATGTGGCAGGAAAAGTGACAGGGGGATCTGAAAGGGAGGAGAGGGGCGCAAACGTAGATTCAATTGGTAGCTATCACGGGGTTGAAGTCACCAATAATGTCAACTCAACAAGATGCGCCAGCTCTAATAGGAAAAGAATCTAACCACGAAATAAGAATAACCAAACAGCCTATTTCAGTTTTTTTCTTCAGTCCCAGTATATGACTTTTTGGCGTGCAGGATGAGTCAAAGATTTGGTCCTGCACTGGGCGTAAAAATCCTGCATCTGCACCATATCCGTTAATCACCCGACCGAGCCACTTGGGCCAGGGGCGGGAAAATGGGTTGGATTCGGCCCAGGCACCTCGCCAATGGGCGGGTCCACATTTGGCACCAGATCGTACGAGGCGTCGCAGCCCGGTCCGATTGGGTAGGGCGTTTTCTGTCGAATTCTCACCGATACGAGAACATATCCACCAATCATCCCTGTCAGAACCCACATTGTCGTTGGGTTGCAGGTGAGATTGCGTTACCTCGCAGGAGGACGATGAATCTGAAACGTTCGGCTGTGGGGACGTACATTCGAATTGTGTCAATGATGAAATAGATAAGGGCCCATGGCACAAGTGGCACGTAGTTTGACACCATTTTGACATAGACAACGTTTTGACGTAGATGCCGACAACGTTTTGACATAGATGCCGACAGCGTTTTGACGTGGTGCTGACAGCGCTTTGACACATCATTGCTTGGAGGACAGATTGGCAGCTTCAGGGGTATTGTAGCAGATCGACCCTATTGTCTACCCCGGTAATTGTTGCCAGGCGAAAAAGGCTGATAGAGGCGGTTTGGGAACAGGGTTGGTATTGGCTCTACATTGGCTGCAGGCCCAGCATGGGAGACCGTTACCGGAACAGATTGGCTATTTGAGGTAATGGACCTGGCTTTGCTGGCTTTTCATTAGCTGATGGCTGCGGTTTAGTCTAAGTATGCAGCTACGATACAATAGAGCACGTTGAGAAACTACAGGCTTATGCATAGCAACCGTAGACAAATTATATATTAAGAATTAACACCATGAGCAGTTTAAAAATAGCCGATGGGTACTAAACACGATGGTACCTAAGGGTACTAAACACTAAGGGTGGGTACTTGTAACACTATGGTACCTTTGGGTCTATGGGTACTTGTTTAAGAAATTAGTCAAGTCTCTGAAGACATCAGCAAAGATCTCATCGTTTTCAATCAACAACGAGTGTCTACCGTCCTTAACCTGGACAAATTCCACATCAGTGGTATCAGGAAGAAGAGAGTGGAACTTCTTGGTACCTTCGATCCAGTTGATGTTATCGTTGGTTCCGTGAAGTAACAACAATGGGATGTTTGGGCCGAATTTACTGACAGTTTCCTTCTTGGTCAATTTTTCCCCACGAACAAACATATCGTTGAACTGTTTGACGGTACCAATTAACTTGGTGTCGTGAGATTTGATGTAGTTCTTCCATCTTTCGTTGGAGGTGATGTAGTCATAGTTCAATTTGGAGTCAATCTTGAAGTTAGGAAGTAATCTAGTAAGAACAGGAGCAGCAGCTCTTAAAATCGCGTTTGGTTCGGTATTAGGGTGCAATTTAATCAATGGACCCACAGCAAAAATGGCCTTGACACTGTCCTTGTATTTACCTTGGACACCGTAGTTTAATATAATTCCACTACCCATAGAATGGCCCCCCAAAATGAACTTTTCTTCTGGGTTGGTTCTGTTGTCCAAATTGTGTTTGATCATGAACTCCAAGTCATTGAACACATGGTATTCGTCAGTCTTTCCGACTTCCTTCCCTGGAGAAGTGGCACCAGCTCCTCTTTGATCAAAGAAGAAGATTTCGTAACCGGCCTGGCTCAATTTATCAAAAGCTTCGGTGTAAATGGTGGAATGTTCACTGAATCCATGAACAAAGATAATCTTACCTTTATACTCCACGTCTTCTGGTACTTTCCAGGTGACGGTCTTGAATTTGGCCCCATTGAATGGGATAAAATCAATCACGGGTTCTCCCTTAGCTTCATAGGGAATTGGAACTTCCTTAGCACTCATTATTTATACTGTACTACAAGAGATGAGAAAGAATAAACCAGAAAGAATACAAGTAAAAGTGTTTATATTCTATATAGGCGCACTTTATTTTGGCACTACCCCAGTTGCCACAGTGGAAATACAGCCCTGGCAAAGTGGTGGGGAGATGCGCGCCGATGGCTGTTTTGACGGCGGCGCGAATTGGGCTGGCGGAGCCTCGTTTGGGCCCGCTTTTGCCGGAGGGTGGGGACCCACGCTGGGCCCGCGCTCGCATGTGAAACGCTAGGGCCAGCCATGACTAAATGGTTGCGAGAAAGTAGTAGGGGTCACCAAAGTTCTTCATGAGGTACAAGTCCCTGCCGGAGTCGCTGGTTTCGATGTAGATGGGGAACCCAAGCACCTGGAAGTATTTGAGCCGGGGGCAGTTTTTGATTTGGTCGGCGTGCTTGTTGTCAATGAGGTACTGGACCAAAAACTGGGTGAATTTGGGATTGGCCCGGACTAAATCAATCACTGCCACCATGTAGTCGTCAATGACAATGCTGTTGGTACGGTAGGTCAACAACTCCTGGATCGAGTGCTCGTTGACGATCGAGCTCGAAATGCTCTCGATGTCGTAGAGGAAGTAGTTGGAGAAGAGGTTCTTCTTGATATCTGCCTCGTAGTATTCGGCATGTTCATATAACTGCTTGAGCTGGGGAGATATTTCGCTGAACACGCCAAACAACTTCGATTTGTCCTGGAATGTCTTTGACTTGTCAAATATCTTGAGGTTGATCAAATTGCCCTGGGACTCGCTCACGGCTGCATTGACAAGAAGAGACGACTTGATATCTGGAAGTTCCATATTCAAGACCAAGGTGGTCAATTTGTTGGTGAATCTGCGTGAAATAACCTCCAACAAGCAGTCCCGCTGACACAACAAACAGTCATGGGTCGGGTTGACTGCTAGCTTTGTAAGGTTGGGGGTTTTGGCAGAGATGTCGTAGAGAAATGTAGAATGGAATGCTTGGATGAAATGGGGCGATTGGCCATGGGTAAACTCCCGGGTGTTGAGCTGCAAATGTCTTAAATTCTCGAGGTCGATGGTTTCACTCAAGAGTTGCAGAATAAGAATCCCGGTGTTGCCAATAAATCCGTCTATGCCCAAGCCAGTTAGGTGGAGCTTATTCTCCGACTGGCGACGGTAGAGCTGCAAAAACGACACCCAGGCAGGCGGAGTGTATGCCTGGCTGGAACGTAAGTTGTTGGCCTGGTTTAGTTCCTGTAATGGTTGGATATCGTGGGAGATGTATTTCTGGAACTCGAGAAACTGCAATTTGTCAAAGGAAGTGCCGAGAAGATTCAACAACAGGGCCATTTGCTTCTCGTGGTCTTCACCCTCGTAGTAGATCTTCAAGTGGGAGAGCAAGGGAAGATCAAGTTTCGCAGGAGAGTTCTTAAAATCTACAAATCCCGTGGTGATGCCCAAACGTTGAATACTGTCAAATGCGCTGCGGTTGGTGACCAACGAAATGTCATGGAGCGAAACGTGGGGGATGAAGAACTCATTGAGCTTGACGGTCTCCAAGATTCTTCTCAAGTCGTCAAACACAGCGTTGTCATCGATGCTGTAGTTGACGTAGATGATGGATTTGATGATTTGGCAGAGCTTGGGCCTGGTGTTGATCACCTGGTACAATTTTGCGAGATTGGAGGCACGGATGAAAGTTCCGAGGTTTAAGCTGACATCCTGAAGATAAGCTCTCAGCAAGTCGTACTTTTCGTAGCTGTCGATGATGACTATCTTTTTGTAGAGTTGCACCGCAGCAGGAAGATAGGTGTATTTGCTCAAAAGGCACAAGTTCAAGAGGTCCTTTGTCTTCAGATGGACGAATATCAGGAGCAAGATGGAGTAAGGGAGACTTTCGAGTCCACAATCGTTGCCAATTGACTCTTCGACGAGTTCACTGGTGGAATTGAACCGTTCTCGGACAGGGTACGAGAGATTGCTGGGTCGGAAGGTGCTGGAACGTCTGCGGACGTATTTGGGCTTGAAGAGCAATGCAGGGTCTATGGGATAGCTCAATGTAGGGCCTGGAGATGGAGAAGACATGGTAATTTGCTGCCAATGGATAGATGGTTTACTGCAAATGGAGACCCTGTTATCGGAGAGCGAAAAAATCACTGATAACGCAGGCTGCCTCCGTACACCGCGAGGCTGGAATCGCGCCGACACCGGAAAAACAACAAAACGCCCGTGCCTCTGACATTGGCCCTGTTTCACATTCAAAAAAAAAAAAAAAAAGAGAGCACAGCAAAAATAAACTTACGCCAGTTTGACACCCCAGAAAGGACGGGCTATTCTTAGCAAACAGTTGAGAAATTAACTATTTTCCCCGTCAATTGAACCAGGGGTCTTCACTAGCAGCTTATTCTTCGTGTCTTGTCCTTACTAAATCCATTTTTTGTTAATTTCATTGGGATCCCTGCTGTCACACGAGAGACTCTTAGCATCCCGTCAAAGTTCTACCCAGAAAACCACCCTGTACCCGGTTCATTCTGGCCCACAACCCGTCAAAACACATAACAAATGACCGAGTCCACACAAGGCGAGCCAATTGCGTTGTCCAAGCCCAAGATCCAGTCCCGTAACTCGTCGTCCACTGCACTAGATGATTCCTCGTCTTCCGATCCATTCTACGGACTCTCGTTTAAAGTGGGCGTAGCAGAGAATAAAAACACCACCTACCGGGCCAAAATGGAAGATGTACACACCTATGTAGCCAACTTTGCCGAACGATTGGATTGGGGCTATTTTGCCATATTCGATGGCCATGCTGGTAAGCAAACTGCCAGATGGTGCGGCAACAACTTGCACAGCTTGGTAGAAAACGAAATTCTCGCCAAAGAGGAAGAACATAATCCGGAGTGTCGGAATAAAGACGACAATAACTCAGGAGCCGCATTGGCGAACAAATACGACATAAAAGACGTCCTTCATAATGCCTTTGTCAAGGCGGACGAGTTGATAGAGGAAGAGGGTAATGCTGGCTCCTCAGGATGCACTGCTGCCGTGGCCGTTTTACGATGGGAAACCACCGACGAATCTGAATTATCCAAAAACATTTCTCCCGAACAGGGCAACCAATTCGACTTCATTCCCGGACCTTCTCATCGCAGAATGTTGTATACTTCCAACGTAGGAGACCTGAGAATCATCCTCTATCGCAACGGTAAACCGTATAGGCTTTCGTACGATCACAAGGCATCAGACATAAACGAAATCAACCGTATCCGTGATCTGGGAGGGTTGGTGATGAAAAATAGAGTTAATGGGGTTTTGGCAGTCACCAGATCATTGGGTGACTCCTATATGAAGAATCTCGTCACGGGAAAACCTTTTACTACCTCTACTGAGATCACTGCCGATGATGAGTTTATGATCCTAGCATGTGACGGGGTATGGGACGTGATATCAGACTTGAAAGCCTGTCAGTTCGTGGCCCTGACCTTTAATCAACAACAGCAAGCCAATCAACCATACGACACCCAGGCTGCAGCCAAAAAATTGTGCCAATTGGCCATGGATAATGAAACCACAGATAACGTTACGGTAATGATTGTCAAATTCGAAAAAGATGTATTTAAATCAAAGTAATGATCGGAGAAATTAAAATTAACAATGATTTAATACAGTTAATACAACTTAACTACTTACTCTCATTTTGTATTATATAATGATTAATTTTACTTCAAAATACTAATTGACTATTTAAATAGATAATTCTACGACATCCTCCTCAACATTGTCTTCATGGGCCTGAAGGTCCTTGAAATCCTCAGCCTTGAATTTAGGTCTGTAAAATTTAAGGGCCAAACTACTACCCACAACACTTAATGATGATAATGCCATGGCAGCACTGGCCCATACTGGATCCAAACGAGAGTTCTTGTAAGGATAAATAACCCCAGCTGCAATTGGGAGCCCAATCATATTGTAAACTAAACTCCAGGCAAAATTGAATTTCACTCTTCTAAAAACAACCTTGGATAAGTGAAACAAAGTAACCAACGTAAGAAGAGGATATGACTTGTTAAGAAGAATAAAGTCACTTGATGTCACGGCCAAATCTGCTCCTGAGGCTAATGCGATACCAACATCTGCCAGGGCTAAAGCAGGAGCATCATTGATACCATCCCCAACCATAGCCACTATCTTATTTCTTGTTTTTTGTATCATCTTAACTCTATTCTGCTTTTCATCAGGTAACACTTCACTAATAATATTATCAGGAGAAATACCAATTTCAGCCCCGATAGAATCAGCAGTTAATTTGTTGTCACCACTGATCATCCAACATTCGATATTCAAATGGTTTTGAAGATAGTCAATCACAACTTTTGCATCCTTTCTGATCTGATCACGGCAGGCAATAAGTTGAACAAGATGGAATCCATCATCATTGAAAAGATTCTCACTCTTAATGGCAATTAAGATCACAGATTTACATTCACTTTTCCACTTGTTCAAGAGTTCTTCCTGCTCCTTCGTGATATCAATATTATGATCTCTAATCAATGATTCATTTCCTAAGATAGCTTCAGTTGGCTTAAATTTATTCCATAATCTTCCTGAGTCTTCATCTAACACAATAGTACCTTTTAATCCTTTACCTGCAACACTTTCCACATGAGGAGCTTTGTTTTGGGTGGGCTTTAAGTCACCCCTAAATCCAGGATAGTTGTCAATAAATGATTTAACTGCTTTTGCCAACGGATGCTTAGAAGAAAGTTCCAAGTCTCTGGTGACTTGAATTGCGAATGATTTAATGGCAGTGACTTTCTCTTCATCAGTTTCTCCATTTAATACATAAGCAAAATCAGTGACTTTTAACTCACCATAAGTTAAGGTTCCCGTCTTATCAAAGCAAACAACTCCAGTATTGGCACCATCTTGGAAGGCAACACCACCCCCTTTGGCTAAAATACCATATTTTGCAGCCAACCCTGAACCTACAAATAATGCAGTAGGAGCAGCCAATCCAAGACCACAAGGGCAAGCAATAACGAAGACGGCAATACAGAATTCAAGCGACCAAACGGTCCAACCACCAATATCAATGTCTAAATAGCTATCAGGCAAGGCTCCACCATAACCTAAAGACAACCAAATGACCCAAGTCAACACGGCTAAAAGCACGATTATTGGAACAAAGTAACCAGTTAAAGCGTCAGCCGTACGAGCAATTGGTGCTTTACGTAACTGACCATCTCTAACTGTACTCACAATTTGATCAATCAAAGAGTCACCTTCTAAACTAATGATCTTTGCCACAACAGAATGATTACCAATATTGACAGTACCAGAAAATATCTGCTCACCGGGCTCGTGTTTAACTGGAGTAGACTCACCAGTAAGAGCTGACTCGTCAAATTCACTTGATCCCTCCATGACAATACAATCAACTGGAGGAGCTTCACCAGTACCAATGACGATCAAATCTCCTGATTCCAAATATTTCACATCAACAACATGATCACTTTCTCCACTGGCACCAAATTCTTCTTTCAAAGGATCAAGAAGAGTAGCCTCTGAGACTTTTAATTTTCCAAGATCAGCTATGGCGTCAGCAGTTTTACTTTTAGAAACTGCTTCCAATAACTTTCCAATAAGCAAAAAGAATGTCAAAAACACCACCGAATCGAAGTATGTAGTATGGAGTCCGTGCATGGTATGACGTTCCTGTTGACTTCCTAAACCAATAAGAACAATACTGGTGACGTATGCAACTGTAGTTCCCAACGACACTAATAAACTCATGGAACCAAATCTCAAGATTCTTCTTTTGAACGAGTTCTTATGACGCCATAACGAATAAATTTCCTTGATTGCTTTAGTATGGAAGATATCAGTAGCGAAAAAGTATACTGGGGTACTCAAAATTAATAAGATCCAAGTATTTCTAGAAACATTTCCTGCCCAAATAGGGTCCTCTACCCACATTCTAAAATGATTTTTCTTTGGTAACAAAGACATTGCCACCACTCCAAAGATAAAGGTAGGAATAGCAAATAAAGTGGCAATAATAAGTCTTCTGACTATTTGCATAATTTCACGTCTAGCCAATTTACGTAAGTGCTCATCCATAGATACAGATTCGACAAGATTGCATCTGAAGATTCCGTCCTTTGAAGGGTCAACTTTATATGACTGATCAGTAGGCTGTAAATGATTTAAGTCAAATAAAAGTCTTCTGATTGTAATTTTCTTTTCTTGGTTTGGAATGTAAGTGAATTTAATGAAAGGGTGCTTAAGTGTTATAGGATCTTCAATGACAATAGCTTCCCCAAAACTGTTCAAATAGTCCATGATCAAGTCAGGACAGTTTCCACAGTACATTCCCTCAACAGAGACGTTAATGGATCTGGATCTTTTCTTCCCTGAGGTATAGTTGATGCTTTCACGTTTAACTACTTCAAAATCAAATCCACAATCTTCCACTGTTTCTTTAAGTTTTTGCAAATGGTCGATTTGGTCATTTCCTGATTCTTCCATGACAAATACTGCCGATTTACTTACAACATTCACACCAGCCTGCAAAACAAATGGAAGCTCATTTACTGCAGTCTGGATAGAATTGGCACAAGCAGCACAGGTCATACCACCAATCATGGCAGTTATTTTTATGTTTATTGATCTCTCCACTGGTAAAACCTCAAGTAAACGGCATTCAAATCCGGTTTCATTCACGGCATGAATGATTTTATTGACCATTTGCTTATTAGGAATAATAACTACAGCAGTATGCTGAATGAGATCAACGGAATGGGATTCCTCGTCTTTGTTAGGGGCATTTTCCGACTGAAGAACGTTTTGAATGGTTTCGGAGACTGCACCCACACATGACGAGCAGGTCATACCCGAAACCGAAAAGACGGCTCTGAATTCCTGTACTGGTTTGTCAACCAAGGTTTCAATCACCGAGTCCTTGAACGAGTTGTCATCAGTAGATTTGGCCAGAGAAGAATTGTGGAAGAGGGAGGTTCTGTGCTTTTTAGGGGTTGGTTCGTCTTCTTCTTGCTCAGCACAGGTGTGGCAGTTTTTGAGATGCTGTCTCTTGGACCGGCGGTCCTGGAAATTGGTCCAGAGTTTGAACACATCGAAGAAATCGCTAGGTTCAGACTGATTCGAGGTATTAGAGGTATTAGAGCCTAGTACTAGTTCGTCATCCTCGAAGAATTCCCAAGAAAGCACTTCAAACCCGGCCTTGGAGATGGACCTGATGATTCTCTTTAGCGAATGCTTCAATATAGAGGTATTGGCCGAGTCTGTATTGTCGTAGTACAAGTCTACGTCGTTGTCTTTGATGTGATACAAAATTTTGTCTGTAGCGTCATCAGCAACGGCAGGAGGAGCGTCAATTCGTTTAACATACAAGTACCGAGTGAGAGCCTTTTGTATGGCCCGCTCACAGTCTTCACAGTGCACGTTGGCAAGATTTAAATGTAATCTCTCCATGATCTGATAAGATATAATAATTTTTGCAGTATTTTATCGCAAGAGAAAATTCCTTGTCTGGCCCTCGTACTTATACAAAAAAAAAGCGGTTTTTTCGCCAGAGGGATTTTCGCTTGCATCACTCATGCGGCTGCATTATCATGTCACCATTTCAGGTGCATGGGCCTGATTATTTTTAAACAGAATTACGAGATAAAGCTTACTAATATACATTATAGAGAGATCAAACATTGTCTAGATGAGAATAGGCTAAAATGACGGCGATTCCAACGAGAAGTCCGGAGATTTTTTCTGGAATCGTATGGAAGAAAAGGCAGGTTATGTCGAATTCGAAGTACCACACGATGATGAGGAAGAGTGAGAGCATGGCAGACATTCGGCCCACGGTCTTCATGAGTGGCAGACGAGATTCAGGTGATTCTGCGGAGTCTGACTCTTCATCGAGGCTCACAGTCTGATTCTCCCAGTCCACTCTCACGAGGCCCAGGCCTATGATCTCCTTCCAGAGAGCCAAGCTAGCGGTGGAGAGAAAGTAAAGGTGGCCCGACGGATCGAACCCGTCGATCCATATGCCGTCAAGAGAGCGAGTGCATCTATACATCGAGATCGTTTTGTCAGCAATACCCCGGACTTCGCAGTAGCCTCCGGTATACACGTTGACCCGTTCGAATATCAGACGGCCGAAAAACCACTCATTGAAGACAATCCACCCACCAGTTATTAGAGCATACTTCTGCAAGTGAACCAGCACCTTGCGGCGGTCGTGGATATAGGCGGCAGCAAAACCAAAGTATGCCACGGAGAACATTATATAGCCATACTGCTCGATAAAAATGTGATTTAGGTAGTAGAAAAACCGGTTCTTGCTGATGTACCATTTGTAGTGGAGCAAGAAAATCGACCAGGGAATCGACACAAAGAGTGTCATGGGATACACACTCGCCACATAGGGCCATACCGACTGCACCATTAACACCGCGTGCTGCCCAGTTGGATCCTTGACGTTTTACGTCAAAAAAAAACGTCAATTGTTATCTCCCTACAAGTGCGTATAAAATTGATTTCGGCATATGCAGGTCGTGCAGGTCACGTGTCCTGATATCATCTTAATGAATTTTTCACTATTTCTAATCTGCTAAAACCAGATCTGATTTTGCCCCAGACCCTTCTTTCTCTCTAGTGATGTTGAAGTCTGCTATTCGTCCTCGACGCCTATTATTCGCTCGGTCGCGGTCCGCGCTGGCCTCGTTCTCCACCAGAACCGGTCGGTTGCTAGCTGTGGCTCCATCATCGAATCCCCAGCTCTCGTTTCCTTGCTTAGATAAGCTTGAAGAGAGAACAGAACGGTTATCTGGAGCCGTCAAGTCGCCCGAGTCGTGCTTTAGCAGTGATATCAGCTCCTTAGAGGCTGGTCCTGAACCATCCTATTCCAAAATTGTTACCGGGTTCGAGGTTTACAAGAGCAACAAGCCTATATTCTTTGACTATGGAGGATACTTACCAGAATACGAAATTGCCTACGAACACTGGGGAACTTTGAATGAAAAGAAAGATAATTTGGTTCTCATACATACTGGGTTATCTGCCTCGTCCCATGCCAAATCACAACCCAAGAACACCAAAACTGGGTGGTGGGAAGAGTTCATAGGTCCTGACAAATACATCGACACCAACAAATTTTTCGTGGTTTGTACCAATGTTTTGGGTGGATGCTATGGATCCACAGGTCCTGCTTCTATTGACCCTGCCAACAACGACTACTATGGAACCAGATTCCCCATCATCACCGTCAACGATATGGTGAGAGCCCAAAGAGAGTTGATTCGTGACGTCTTTGGTGTCAAAAAGTTGCATGCTTCCATCGGAGCTTCCATGGGGGGGATGCAATCGTTAGCATACGCTTCTGAATTCCCGGATGAAGTAGAAAGAATCGTTTCCATCAGTGGTTGCGCCAGATCACACCCTTACTCCATCGCCTTACGTCATACCCAGAGACAGGTGCTCATGAGCGATGCCAACTGGAACAGAGGAAACTATTACGGAAAGGTTCCTCCACATATCGGTATGAAATTGGCCCGAGAAATTGCTACTGTCACCTACAGATCCGGACCCGAATGGGAGCACCGTTTTGGTAGAAACAGAGCAGACGAGTCCAGACCTCCAGCATTATGCCCCGACTTTTTGGTAGAAACTTATCTTGACCATGCCGGAGAGAAGTTCTGCTTGGAATACGATGCCAATTCGTTCCTTTATATTCTGAAAGCCATGGATTTATTTGATTTGGGCCAGAACAATCGTCAAAAGGCTGCTGCCACTCGGGCTGCTACTGAGAGAGGCTTCTACAATACCGAAAGCCAGCAGGTTTCCAACTCAACTGTTCCTAATGAACCATACCAGGAACAGATCAAAACTGCAACCACAACACCAGAAGAAGCATTGAAAGACTTGCAACGAGGAATAAGGCCAATTAGCCATAAAAAGGCCCTTATTGTGGGGGTAGAATCGGATATTCTCTTCCCAGTGTGGCAGCAACGAGAAATTGCCGAAACCTTTAAGCACGGCGGAGGAGAGAATTCTACTTATTATGAGCTTGGGGTGGATATCAGTAATTTTGGTCACGATACGTTTTTGTTGAGTTTGGAGCATATTGGTCCTCCGGTAAAGACATTATTACTGAATTAAATAACTTATGTACATAGGATGAACGAATTATTGGACTGAAGAATTGTAGTTTTGAAGTCATGGAGCCTGTTGAGCTATGGAATCATGAAGTCCCAGATACATTATGGCCATGGAAAGTCATAATTCAGCAGTTATGAGGCCATAGAAAGTCATAAATTCAGCATTTATGAGACCATAGTATTTCCTATAGTTCATCGTGGTTTAGACAATGGTTCCATGGTGAGGGTCAAGTTCGTAACCGAATTTTCTCGATGTAGCATAGATAAAGTCTCTAATGTTAGCAACCACCACTTTCGCTAACCCATTGTTCTTCTTCTTTCCCTTGGTATCAATGTCAGCTTCAATATGATGAGGAAGCAAGTTATCATGGGCACTCAAACTAACGAACAACGCGAATGGAATGAACCATACGCATAATCCGAAGAATGAGCACACTTCTACGAAAGAAGGGATAATTGGAGGCTCATAGTCAGCTCTTAAACGCACTTCGAGTGGAGGAATGTACGGATTATGGAAATGGTTAAACCATAAGAAATGGTTGATTATCACCAAGAGACACGAAGCAAGGAAGATAGGAGAAGTAAGCTGAACATAAGGGAATTTATGGAGGTTTTGCAAGTACACATAGTACGAGAAGATGGAGAACAGGGTGAGCAAAAATGGGAAGGAATCAAACAAGTATAAAAGCGCCAATATCACCATTATACCATAGATCATTTTCTTAAGGAATCTTTTGGTTGGTTCCGAGTGTTCTTCTACCAATTCCGAGATATAATAAAGCCCAGAAGCAATGGCTAATACCAAAAACACGAATCCTATCACCACACCGGCGTAGGAAAGGAGCTGTAGAATCATGTTATTGTCGTGGTGTATGCCCAATTAAAGTTGTGGTAGGTTGGTTAATGGAGGAAACCCAAGTAGCAAATTGTTCATTTAAATCGCGTGAAATTTCGTGTTTAAGGCCCGTACCTTCCGAATTGCTGCAAAGTGAAAAATTCGGCTTTTGAAGCCGGGGTACGTTTTAAGATGTGAATATGTTTTAAAATGTGAACATTACTTTCATTAATGTGAAACTTACATTCATTAGTGGAAAACTTACAATCATTGATGTGAAATTTAATTTTATTATAAAACATTAATGCAAGGGCAATAAAGCCGCAGGTATGGGTGTAAATTCTAATCGTAGATATCAATAGGAGGAATTCTATCAGTATTGTAGAACCAATTGCCTCCTTCTAACTCTCTCAGAAGCCAGTCAGCAGGGAACACCACCAAATGACCATGAATCTCCTTAAGAATACGCTCAGCTGAGTCTCGTTCGAATATACGTTCGCCCAAATAAGCTCTTCTTCTAGCACTGAACGTGCCTTGACGTCTTCTTCTACGTCTCCTTTGAATTTCGCTGTCTGCACGAGTCGGAGTTTCAACTGGCTCGCTATAGGTGTTGTTATCGGTATCAAATTCTTCTTCTTCTTCTTCTTCTTCCACCACCTGGTCGTTAATTTCGCCGAAAATAGGGGTTTCGCTGGCATCAGCAAACTCATCATGGTCTTCGTTGGCGTTTTCGACAATGGTTTCGTTATTTGTGAACCGTTTCTTAATACGCTTACCAGAAGTACCCTTAGAGTCTAGATTTTCCCGGCTTTGTTGTGATGACGGTGGTGCATGACCTAAAAGACCAACGTTGTTGTGGATACTATTGACATTGATTGTGGCCTGACTTCCTCTTCTTCCATGATCTGGTTCGAAAGCAGCAGATTCTTCGTCTTCGGATTCTGACTCTTCTACAATGCTGGTGTTACCGTACGAAAACCGCTCTCTTCTTTTCCTGGATTCGTGATGCTGAGACATGTTGAATGCCCTTTGTAGTTTGGAAAACTGCTTGTAGTCTTTCCATGTCAAAACGGTATCATCAGGCTGGGTATGGAAAATAAGTCTGAAGATTTCAGTGTTACGACGAGCGTTATCAAACCAAATATCTTCATAGAATTCAATGTCCAAAGGATCTTCAAATCCGTAAGGATCAATAAACTTGTTGAATTGTTCCACCCCTTTGGAATTAACTTCCTGAATAACTTCACGAGCAGCTCTTTCGTCTAATGTGACAATAGGAATATTCTCGTTATGCAGGTCTCCACCATATTGGTCTGACGATCTTCTGTAAGTGGCATCACCAGTTTCATCAGGTGGTGAAGGATTATTGCCTTTCATTTCAACGGAGGATGCAATTCTCTGTCCACGTTCAATTTCAGTGGGGTCAGCATTGGAGTTACCATTGGCATTACCATTCAGAACAGGTCCATTAGATTCTGATGAAACTTCTGCTCTTGGTGGTAAGCCAGCAGAAGTTCTTTTCACATTCTCATCATCCTTTTGGTCCTTTTCCCTGGCAGCCACTCTTTGTAAGTACGAAATCTTCTTCAACAATTGCCATCTTTCCTTGTTTCTTTCAGTAATAATTTCTTCTGACTTTTCATCCATTTCATCCAACATCTCCAGATCATCAGATTCCAAAAATTCTTGCACGTCAGGAGTCTCAGGCAAGAAGACGTTGGTAGGGTTCTGTTGCATTGACTTGAACGCTAAATCTTTTAAGAATCGACCACTATTGAGACGAGCTCTTCTAGCTAGCTTAGAATGGTATTTATCAAGACCTTCACCACCAACATCCTGCTTATGAGTATCACTATGTTGAACTCTAGCATCATACGAATGCTTTTTCTTATCTCTGATACCTTTATTGGCTTCATAAGGACCGGTTCTATTGTTGAAAGACAATGGTAAAGATAATGGGGCCGGTTGATTATTCTTTCTTTCTTCCTCATCTATATCATCTAATGGAGCACCTTTGGCATCAGCATCAGAATTTTTGACTTGCTGGAAGTTATTCCATCTTTGAGTACCTTCAGGAGCATTAAGAATATCACGAGATGCCAATTCAACCATAGCTGAAATCACCATATTTTCATGCTTTTTGAATCTATTGGTGGCAGCTTCCAAACCCTTTGGTGTGGCAGCAAACTTCTCAAATCTTTTGAATCTTCTCTCAACAATATCCAATGTATCAACACTCACACCTACATGTTCCCTCATTAATCTCATTCTCAATGTATGAGCAAATTTACCGGCAAGGTAAGGTTTTCCATCCATAGTGGTATCAATGGTTTCCTTATCTCTGACAATAGCTGCAATTTCTGAATCTCTGTTTCCTCTCATTGATCTTTCATTAATATTGGCACTTCCAATGATAGCAGCTCTATCATCCACGATCATGGTCTTGGCATGGATATACAATTGTTCAGTAACAACCGTTCTATCTGGGCCAATAATTCCCCATTTTCTCAAGGAGAAGAATTGAATATAATCATCAGGTTCTATACCATATTTCTTAAGCTTAGCAAAAATAGATGTGGCACCTCTAGAAATAGATTTATATTGACATTGCATGATAACTCTAACTGAGGATCCATCTGGTTCATCCACTTGGGATTCAAAACCAGGCATCAAAGGAATAACAATTACTGCTCTCCAATTCTTACCTTCATTATGAGCTTTGATGATACGATCAACAAGAGCATCACCAATTCTATTACGGATTTCATTACCATCAATGAAACATGAAGTAACAAAGAATTGATTTTCAATGTAAACAAAATGTTCTGAGGTTTCAATTAATTTCAAGTAAGCATTTTGAATACTTTGTTCGGTTTCTTTCAATCCAAGTGACCAATTTCCGGAAGATCTCAATAATTGCACCTCGCAAGAACCACCAAGTCCCATTTCTTTGACTTCTTCATCAGTAAGATCAGGGGGTGGGGTAAGCAATGGGGTAAATCTACTTGGTCTCTTTTGTCTAAGTAAATAATTCCATCTTTGCACAAAATGTCTGGCGAGATCACGAGCAACCTTTCCTGAAGTCAACATATGAACATCATGCCAAGGCATTCTTGGAGTGGTGTCCCTATTATACATGGATTCATATGGCTTTTCTAAAGCAAAGAAATCTTTTACACGAGGATTTGAATAATCTTTACCTGGGAAGGTCTGGAATCGAATATACTCTTCTTGCGAAAGGGAATCTTGTCTCAAAGAATTGAAATCAACCTTCGAATCATCAGTTAGAACATGATCAGGGGTATCATATCTACCATAACATAAATCAATCCCACCTAAAAATGCAATTGTATGATCAATAATACACAATTTTTCATGATGTGCCCAGAAGTAAGTATTTTGAAGAAGTTGATTGGGTGATCTGATAACGTGAATGTTTTCATCATTAAGTGATAAAATAGAATGCTTGGTGTATAAGGAATCAGTGGAAACGGTACTACCCACATTACGGTATATGATGACAAAGATTTTGACACCTTGTTGGGCTTTTCTTTGCAATAATCTATCTATACGCCATTGTTGATTACCATTGGCAGGTCTTCTCAAGTATAATTCAGGAGAAAGCCACCAATCATGAAGAAAAACAACATCCTTAGCCATTTCGATAGCAGAAGAAACAGCCCAGAAGTAATCTCTAGCATCCACGAACCATTGAGCATAACAGTTATGTCTGATTGGAGCAAATGAGTTGAACCTATGAGATTCAGACCATTCTGAGGCGTATTTCATATCGGTCAAAGACTTCATCCAAAGTTTATGCTCTTTTTCAGATTTAGGAACCAACTTAAGCTTTCTTTCTGAGTTTTCTAAGGTGATTTTAAGATGTTTAAACACATTTTTATGGGCATGAGGCAGTTCAGTTTCTTTATGTTGAACCTTTTGTGCCAACGAGGCATCATCATAATCAGATTCACTGCTAGAAACGATACTCTTGGTTTCATTAGGATCTCCCTTAACGGTAATTTTAAATTTATGATCCACAAGGAATACTTCTAAAGGTAAAGTTGAGTTAATGTCAGAAACATACATCACATAAGTATTTCTTACAAGGAACCACTTTTCTGATCTTCTGTCAATCATTCCCTTTAAGTCGTTTGCTTTGAAGTGGCCGACTCTCCATCCTTGAGATTTTGCAGTACCTCCAATATGAATCACACCTTGTTTACCTTGGTAGCCAGTTTCATAACTCAAGAGAGAACTAATTGGAGAAATTTCAAAGAAATGGAATAAACGATTTGATTGAGCTCTCAAAGCAACAATTCTCATAAGATCATCCAAATACTTATTAACTTGACTAATATACTCTTGATTTTTTTGGATTCTGTTTCTCACTTGCTCAGGAGATTGGTCTGCTGATGAAATGGATGTAGTTCTACTGAAATGAGCCCTTAATTGGGCGAAATGTCCCCCAAAAGTTCCATTAGAAAGGATGGAGCGATTATCTTCATTATTAGAGTAACGACGTTCGAGTAAGCTTCCCGTATCAGTATTCTCGTTCCCCTCGCCCTCAATTTTGTCTAAGAAATTTTTGGTCTTCAGTTTACGAAGTCTCAAGTCTCCCTTGTTTCTTAGAGGTGGAATGGGATACCTAGGAAAATCTTCTGATCTTACAAAATCAGCTTTTAAACTATCAAGTTTGAATCTTGAATGCAAATACAATAAATCTTTAGCAGTCTTTTCCACAGACCATTTTAACCGTTGTGGACCCACCCCGTATTCCAAATCTATGCGAAACTTTCTATTCTTTGTGAATGGAGTTAGAGAAATATCATTCACTCTAAATCCTAATAATGACAATAAAAGGGGAGCTCTGGCAATTCCATACTCATCTTCACATAAACATGAGGCAAGAAGATTGACAGATGGACAAGCTAATGCCAATGAGTCTACAAGCTTGTTGGCTCTATCTCCAGCAGGAGCATCCTCATTTTCTTCATCACTTAAGTCATAATCAAATGCATTGGTACTAAGTTTTTTATCCTTCGTTCTCTTCCGAAAGAATTGGAATTTTTTCCTAGGCTTTGATTCTCCATTGGCGTAGGTCAAATTTGAGGGGGATGACAGCTCATTTTGATTGAGTCTTGTGGAGAACATGGTAGGAATAAACGAAGAAAACGTTTGGCTCTGAAGAATTGTTTGCTTGGGCTCCGTTTCGCCGTCTTTATGTTCCTTTTCTGCCTCCTTCTGTTCCTTCTGGGCCTCCTTATTTTCCTTTTCTGTAAGTTTGGCATCCTTTTCAGTAGATTTAGGCTCGGGTTCTGGAATTCCTGAAGGGCCCTCAAAGCTACCGTAAGATTTATCCTGTTGCTCTTCTTCTTCACTATTATAACGTAATTCATTCTTATCAACTTTGCCCCTGTTGAAGAAGGACCAAGCATTACCAATGATTTTAGGAGATTCTTGTCCATATCCATTACGGTGCTTAGCAGGAGAAACTGATCGTACATGATGAGCCTCAGCTATTTCTGGTTCAATTTCACTATCGATGAATTCATTTTCATAATTATCGGAAATATCGCCATTTAAGGGAGAAATATCCCCATTTGTTGGAGAAACATCACCATTGACGACTTGAGACGATTCACCATTTGTTAGTTTGGAGTAATTGGGTATGGAGATTCTCTTTGACGGGTACTTGGCCGAAGACTTATGTTCACTCTTCGGAGACTCCGTCGACATGTCGCCTAATTCGAGAGATTGGACACTCGATTAAGTTTATAGTATGTTTTTTGGCAGTAATAACGTTGGACAAGCCTCGCTTCAGATGAAACAGTTGGTAAAACAGCACGGCAGGTAAGAATATTGAATTGCTACTAGGGTAATTCGTAAGTGCTGCGGGAGCCTTTTGTATGTGGATGTATATGCTACGAGTAGTACAATAGAAGGGGTAGCAAAGAAAGACAGCTAAACGGCAAGAGTTGACCATGCATTCTTGCTAGGTCGCAGCCTGGTTTTGTTTGTGCTCGTCAACCGTGGTGCACCGAACTGTTTGCGGTCGGTCGAGGGGCACGGGTGTTTGCTGGCCAGGGTCTACAGATGGGTACGGTTTTATTGCGGTACGGGTCTATATTCGGTACGGGTCTATACAAAACCTATAGAAAGCTGGTGTCGAGCCTCACCTTGTGGCCCAACCACAATGCATGCTGGGTGTGGTCGACTAGGTCGCCCTTGTCTGTTCTTGGGTGGATAAGTACCGACAAATGGCCGTGGTTGACAATGTAGAAGGTCACGAGTCGAGCGTACAATTCGGGCTTGAAGCGTCCCTCGCCTCCGGTATCGATTTCAAACATATTCAAAGTGTGGGGCCCAATGGGCTTGTCCCAGAACTTGTAGACCCTGACGTCTCCTGCCTCAATTTCTTTGGCAAACTCTTTCTGGATGCTCTCTCTGAAATTGAATGCAAACTCCCGGTCCTTGGGGTTGTTGTTGTTCCAGTAAGTGTGGAAGTCGAAGGAAGTAATGCCGTATAAATCAACCATTGTGAATGATAGTTGGGAAAGCAAAGTCGAAATGAAAAATCGTTATCTCCCCAGTATTTATATACTGGGGCCGTGTGTGCAGGATGATGAGATATTTGTAATATTTGTCAAACCCCTAGTCAGCAATTTGTCAGGCGGAGCTCATCATTTTTGGGGCACGTCCGACATTTCTATGTTGACGTAATCGTCAGGAGTTCCTGGCTGTGATTCAGGGTCGAGGCCCTGGTTATGCTGTAGTTTTTTGTAGCGTAAACGTTGACTTTTGGCTCGTTTTATGGCCCATGTTTGGTATGCCCATGAGAGAACGAGCCCAACCACGCTACCAACGACGTTGCTGCCGATATCATAGATGTCAAACACTCGGGCAGGGTTCACGAGCGATTGCACGATTTCCAGGCCTATGCTGCCGGTTACAGTACAAGTTGCTACCGTTAAATAGCGAACTACCTTGACGTTTTTGTTCTGGGTGTCGAATATGAAGTAGAACTCGGTAGTGAGTACGAGAAACGTAACGAAATGGAGCAACTTATCGTGGGGGAACAGGACCGAAGCAAATCCTAGGTATGCAGCCCCACAAAGACTGAGAATAAACACTGGGTAGTTAGTATGGGAGATTGTTGGTGTAGAGGGGGAAACGGAGTTCCAAAATTACTTACAAATGAGCACGGGTGTACGGATGGACACCATTGCAATTATCAATAGATTGATACTCTGAAAACAACTCCTTGTGTTGAGAAGTCAAGGACTTTTCTGGTTAGCTGAATGAATGTGGTGGAGGCCCGTTTAGGAAATGACATCAGAAAATGAATGCGAAACTTTTCGGGCTGCTGATAAAACTTTTTGGGCCCTTTTTAGATCAGACTGCAATGAAGGTAGCAGTGCTGAGGTGCGGGTTTCGACCGCTAGTACGATGCTATTCGATAGACTACCTAGTGGCAGCAGTACCTGCTAGCCAGGTGCCAAAAATGGGACCAGGAAGGGGGCCCAAACCGAACAAAATGGGCCCAGGACCAGGTCCCAAGAGCTTACTTAGTATGGTGATCACCCCGAACCAGCTCACGGACCGCTTCAGAGTGGACGAGTACGACCGGTTCACGGACGAACAGTGTACGGCCAGCCAGATGTTCTTCAATAGCTCCAAGTCCAAGCTAGACTGGTCGGTGGCAAGCTATAATGACATTCCAGATATCAAATTTGCATCTCTCCAGGAGCAGAAGGAGACCAAGTACGAACAAATGGAAGCCTATAACAAAACAGACTACCACGAGAGCGTTTATCATTCCAGAAAGTCGTTTGGAATCAAACCTGACTTGCTCAGGCCATTACCCGAGGTGCTTTTGTTGGGCCATACCAACGCAGGAAAATCGTCCTTGATCAACAACCTTCTCTTGAATCGTGAAGAAAACAAGTCCGCCAACTCTGTCACTCAGCATGCTTTCGTGTCGAAAAGGGCAGGGTATACGAAGACACTCAATAGCTTCTCCATAGGCAACAAGCTCCGAATCATTGACAGTCCTGGGTACGGTGAGTTCGGAGAATCTGCTCAGGGTAAAGTGGTGATTGACTACATCACCAACCGTAGTTTGCTACGAAGAGCGTTTGTTCTCATCGATAGTGTCATGGGATTCAGAGAGGAAGATGTGGTCATCATCAACCATTTGCTTGAGGTAGGGGTTCCTTTTGAGGTGGTTTTTACTAAGGTCGACGAAGTCATCAGAAAACAGCTCTCGAAACTCAAGGTGAAAACGGACGTAGTTGCCAGCCAGAAACAAAAGCAAATTGATCTCATCCACCAGGCCAACGAAAACATCATCAACCACTTTGATAATCTCATTGCTAGTAGTGGAGTGGACGAATTGATGACGGTCCCCAGAATTCTTTTCAACAACGCCGAAATCAGCAAATACACCAAACGTAGACATGGCTATAAGGAAATAAGGTACGTGATACTACAAAGCTGTGGACTAGGACAAACCTCTACCCCACCATAACCTACAAAACGTCATATTCTTAATAGTATTGAATGAAAATTAATGTAATAAACAGGATTCATTATACATGATAAATCAAATCTCATTGGGCATGACTATACCATTGGAACCCGACTGAGTTCCCATATTTCTAAAATACATGGAGCTTTATGCAATTTAACGTATGATATTCATACTCTAAATCAGTTTACGGCAGATTAGAAACGACCTCTTCCACCTCTGGCACCACCACGGCCACCAAATCCTCCTCTGGAGCCTCCTCTGGCACCACCACGAGCACCAAATCCTCCTCTGGCACCACCACGGCCACCAAAGCCACCTCTAGCACCACCTCTGGCACCACCACGACCACCGAATCCACCTCTGGCACCTCCACCAAAGCCACCTCTGGCGCCTCCACGGCCTCCAGCAGACTTCTTCTTTGGTTTTGGACCCACTTGGGGTGGTTTTGGTAAGAATCTTTCCAAAGGTAAGAGCTTATCTGGGCCAATGAAAAATTTATCACCTTCTTTAAAAGATCCAGCCTGAACTCCTTCAGATGGTTTTATGGTGAAATAGACTTCGTTAAGAGGACCCAATATTTCGTCAACTTTACCCACTTGGGTTTTGTTTTCTAAGTAAATTGGAGCGTTGAAATAAGGTATCTTGACGTTTATAGAACGACAGACAATGTCACCTTCACACACTTTTTGGAAAGTACCCATTTCTAAAACGGTCTCTGGAGGACCTTGTTGAAATTGGGATGGTCCGGTTCTACCACCACGACCACCTCTGAATCCACCTCTACCTCTATTCATTGTATTTGATGTATTTAATTTGATAGGCTCTTTTCTCCAGCTGAAATTTTTCATTCATAGAAAAAAAATTTAGGCTCATCGCTCAATCTGGCCCTGTCGATTATTACATCCGTACACCACAATATATCATCCGTACCGCAGGTTTCTCCTTTTTTTTGTCGTGCGCCTCCACAACGAATTTCCCGTACCTGTAGAGTCCCACAAATCAGTTTCACCTACACAGATACTACACTTTTCTATCATTACGAAGTAGTTTTACAATACATTCGATTGAATATATTGTTATTTAGATACAGTGAATAACATCAATTCATCATGAGTGTTTCGCTGAGTATGTTCTTGATTCAATTGAATTCCCCGTGGTTCCGGAGAATCATTAGCTATCCGATATATACTAACATAACCTCTAGATTCACCTTCATTTAAGGTCGGTTTGACCCCGGAGGAGAAGAAACTATATTCTCAGTTGTTTAAATCGTTGGATCCCGAAAATACCGGGATAATCACCGGTGATAAAGCAAGAACCACGTTTGAAAAATCAGGATTACCTCCTTCAATCTTGGGAGAAATCTGGCAACTCGCTGACCAAAGTAATTTGGGGTTTTTAACCCAATTTGGGTTCTGCTATGCTATGAGACTTATTGGTTATACTCAAGCAGGCCATCATCCTTCGCCTCAATTAGGAGATCAACCCGGTCCATTGCCTAAATTTGCCAATTTGAACTTACCTCCACCTCCTCGTCCAACCAGTGCTTTGCAACCTCAATCGACAAATAATTCGTTTATGCAAACTCAACCAAGTTCAATTATTCCTCAGAATACTGCCACTTACCAATCTACTCCTCAGGATTCAATTACTCCAATTTCCAGTCAGGATTATCAAAAGTTTAGTCAATTATTCATCAAAACTACTGGCTCTCCTTCTACTACCTTAGAAGGTGTGGCTGCAAGAGATATCTTCTTAAAGGCCAAATTACTGACCTCTACTTTAAGTCAAATCTGGGCTTTGGTGGATCGTGATAACTTGGGTAAATTAAGTTTACCAGGATTTGTAATTGCTATGCATTTGATTCAAGGGGTATTAAGTGGTACTATCAAACAATTACCACCATTTTTACCTGAATCGATCTGGAAATCTGTTGAAAATACTGAAAGTCAAGTAAGTTCTCAGCAAACCTCTTCATCATCTTTCAATATTCAACAATCACCAGTTAAATCTGCTCCAGCTCCTCCTCAAGCACCTCCAAAGATTGATAGTTGGGCTTTGACTCCAGAACTCTGGCAACAGTATGGTCAGATCTTTTCTGGCCTTGATAAAACTAATTCCGGCCAATTGAATCCTGACCAAGTGGCTTCTTTCTTAATGACTTCAAAATTAAGTCAACAAGATTTGGCTAACGTTTGGGATTTATCTGATATTCAAAACACCGGTATTTTCACCAAATTGGAATTTGCCATTGCTTTGTTCTTGGTAAGAAAGAGAACTGCTGGTGAACAATTACCTAATATCGTTCCTGATACCTTGGTGGAATCAATTAAGCAAATGCAAGCAGCTCCACCTTATGAAGCCAAGTCTGTCCAGCCTGCTCCTGCTCCTGCTCCAGTTGCAGCTCCAGAACAACCACCAGCTCCTGCTCCACCAGTAGCACCAAGAAAAGCATCTGCAATGGATGATTTAGTTGATCTTTTTGGTCCTCCTTCTTCTACCGATGTGACTCCTCCTGCTCAAACTCCGTCATATCAACCACCTTCTAAAGCAATCAGTGGAAGTACTGATAATTTAAGTGGGCATTTACCAAGAGTTCGTTCTAATTTGACTGGTTCTTTCAAACCAACTTCAAGTTTTGGTCAAAGCTTGATTCACAACCAACCGTTAGAATCTCCAAGGGAAGAAGAAAGTTTGATTGGTGATGATATTCCTCACTCTCATGCCAAATCGGTGGAACCAGTACCAACTCCTCCAGTACCTGAACCTCAGCCTGTACCTGAAAGAAAGACAATCAACTATGATGCTCTCAGAGCTGTGCCTCCACCTCCTCCAAAGAAGGCTGCAAACAATGCTCCAGTTTCTGTTCCTGTAGTCACTTCACCACCTCCATCATTTTCGCAACCTGTTGAAAGTAGAAGTGTTTCCAATCAACTGTATCAACAAGCAGGCCCTAATAATGATCTTTTGGCTGATAATTCCGAGATCTCTGGCCAATTGTCTGCCGCCACTTCAGATATCGCTAATATTTCCAACCAAGTTAAATCATTAACCAACCAAACCACTGGTTTACATGATAAAAAATTGAGATCTGAACAAGAACTTTCTAAAATTTTACAAACTAAGGCTGATATTGAGAATAAATTGAAGTTACTCAAAACATCCTACGATAATGAGGTGAAACAAGTTGAACAGGTTGATGCTACTTTACAAGCAGCTAAAGAAGAAACTGAAGCTTTAAGATCAGAAGCTTCCATTTCTGAAGCTAAACTAAACCATGTATCTGGCCAACTTAATGAAAAACAAGTTACTGTCGAAGATTTGCAAAAAACTAATGCTTCTTTGAAGGAAAAATTAGGTTATTTAAATGCTGAAATTGTGGAACTTGAAAAACAATTGGAATCCAAGACCGCTGAAAATAAGGTTTTATCCAACCAGGCTTCTGTCAAGAAGTCACAAGTTCAAGTTGCTATTGTCAAAACTGAAGAATTAAAGAGCAAAATCAAAGAACTTGAAGCATCAAATATTGCTTTACAAGCCGAGCATGATAAGGCAGTTGAACGTGAAAGACAAGCTGAAGCAGAAAGACAAAGTTTATCTGCTAGACAAGCGGAAGCTGCTAACTTTAAACCTCAAACTAAATCAGTAGATCCATCAGGAGCATCAGGAGATTCATCCTCCTCATCTCATGGTGTTGCTGTTGGGGCTGCTTTGGGTGCTACTGTTGTTGGGGCTGTCGGTGCAGTCGGAGCTCTTGGTGCTCATTTATTAGGAACAGAAACTCCAAAGGAAGTCCCTGTGCCAGCAAATACAAAGGAAGTGGAACCAGAGGCTCTTCCTACTACATCAAAAGAAGCCGTGGTACCATCTACCACATCAAAGGAAGCTGTAGTGCCATCTACTACATCAAAAGAGGCCGTAGTACCATCTCTTACTCAAAGTCAACCATTTAGTGTTGGTGGTTTGGTAGATGAAGTCAAAGACAAGCCAAGTGCTGATTTAACTGGTGTTGATGATATTAATGAAGTTGAACCCTCTTCTGGTTCATTCCCTGCTGTGGAACATACTTTATCTGAATCTGGTAGAAGGGACCTTGAGCCAGCTGAGGTGAAAACTGATGCCATCGATGAAATTAATGATAAATTCCCAGATTTATCTACTACCGACCACGACACCAACCAAACTGCTCCATCTTCTATTGTCACTAACTCCTACAAGAATACTGACGATAATGAAACTCCAGTTACCTCCCCAAGTAACTCAGAGTTCCAGTTCCCTCAAAATGCCAATGCTGGTGTGGTAGGAGGTTTAGTAGGTATGCCAGGAGTTCTCGTCGGGGTTCAAAGAACAGATTCTTTAACTTCAAGCGTACAAAACAATGCTGCCTTATCAGTTCGTGATGACAATATTGATGAAATCAGTGATCGTGATACTATTGATAATGGACCTGTTGGAGAGAGAACTGCTTTAGATAGCGCCGACACCCAAATCAATCATCAAGGACCATCGCAACCGGAAGATTCTAGCGAGGGTGAAAAATTATCATCAGGCGTCGAATCTTTCGAAATTGTCAATGCAGAAGAAGCTAGAGAAGGACATTATAGTTTTACTGAAGAAAAAGAAGCTGTTACTGGCTCTTCCTCACTTCCATCAGAAACATTTGTTTTGAACAATCAAAGTGCCCCATCTACTAAAGAACCAGCTGCTGTCGATGAAGAATTTCCTCCAATTCGAGAACTTGATTACGACGAAAGCTCTTCATCGTCATCTGACAATGAATCTCATGACGAATTTGATGATGCTGTGGACAACTTTCAAGGAAATCAATCTTTGACTACTGCGGCACCAACTACAAAACCTGTTGTTGATGAGTTTGATGGTGCATTTGATGATTTAGCTCCAGCAACTCAAGAGAAGGATGTAGAAGCACCACCCACTCAAGATCGTGATCTTTTTAGTGATGATTTTGATGACTTGGAAGTGGCCAAAGTCGATAATGCTGTTGATGATTTCGATGAACAAGATGAGTCTAACTTTAATCTCACCAATGATTTTACCGAAACCCCGTTCTCACACAATAACCACCCTGACTTTGGATCTGCTGCTCAAACTTCTTCAGCTCCAAAGGACTCTAATGATGAATGGGAACAGCTTTTCGCTGGATTTGGAAATCACCAAATAGATTCCCAACAACCAAAGCAAGCTGTTGAAGAATCTGCTCCCGCTGTCTCTATCCCTCCAGTATCTGCTCATGCTGCGGTATCTTCATTTACTCCTGTTCAGGAAGATGCAATTCAGGAATTGGTAGGTATGGGTTTCGATGAAAAAACTGTAGTTGACGCTTTGCACAACGAAAACTGGAATATAGAAGCTGCTACAAATTATTTATTGGACCATGCCTAATCTATTGTCTCCTTTCAAATTCTGCTTATAGATGTTTTAGTAACTTGTTTCTTATGTAATGAATATAAATTTCTTTAATTATGTCGGAGTTTGTAATATTTCACAAAATAGGTAAATATGAGAAATTATGACGTAATTCTCATTAATTATGGGAAAATATCAGAATTAATCTTAAATCGAAATCTACAATTATTTCCATAAACTAAAAAACTTTTATTGATTTTTACTCATAACTTTGGATTGCAATACAACTAAGGTAAGACAGCTTTCAAAGCGGCCTCAAGGTCACCAACATCGTAATCTTCTTTGTTCAAATCAGCTAAATCTTCCACTGGTCTTTCAGCAGTAGTGGTGATTCTGAAAGCATGACGTTGAACTGGAGTATCCCAGTCAACAATAGCACTGTGAACGGTTCTTCTGTTATCCCAGACAACAACGGAGTTTGGTTCCCATTTTCCTCTTAATTGTAAATCGTGTGCTTGTTCAATGTGTCTGTACAAGAATTGAAGCAAGTATTCAGATTCTTCTTCCTTTAATTCGACGATTTTTCTAGAAAATGGTCTGTTCAAGTAAATACATTTTTCACCAGTGACTGGATGAGTTCTAATCAATGGATGAATGTGAGATACTGGCTTTCTTCTTTCAACTCCACCCAAGGAACGAGCATTAGAAGCTTGATCTTTAGAGGTATGTAAAACGTGTAATCCAGCTAATCTCTTTTGGAATTCTGGAGATAATCTTCTGTAAGCTTCGACAGTGTCAGCGAAGATAGTATCACCACCACCATCTGGACCTTCTAAAACGGAGAAGAAGGTAATACCTGGAGGTTGAAGTTCGTAAGAAACATCACTGTGCCATCCGACATTACTGTTTTTGTTGGAGAAGATTCTAGCAAATTCGTTCTTGTCTGGACGTCTGTAAGTGATGTGTAATTCTGGGAATCCCTTTGGAGCACCAGAAGTTGGGTGGATATGTAATCTACCGAAGTATCTACCGTAATCAACAGCGAATTGAGGACCACGAGAAGAGAAATCTTGATCTCTGAACACCACAACCCCTCTTTGAGCAACAAATAATGCCAATTCATCTTTACCAGCGTCGGTCAATTCAGATAATTGAACACCATGGATTTCAGTACCGAATTTAGGAGTAATTCTTTTGGTTTCAGCACCTTGAGGAAGCAAGTTTGGCAAGGCAGGATCAGCTTGCTTACCACGGTCCTCATGAGGAGTGAATTTCAATGGAGGGAATTTTTGTTTTGGGTCCCAGGTTGGTAAGAAATCTGGGTATTTAGCAAGAGCAGCACTCTTTCTGTTGATGATTAATGTACCATCTTCATCAACTTCATCAGTACCATGATAGAAATGAATATCGAAATTACCAAAACTTTTACCGGAAGTAGCCATTTTTGAAAAGTTTTTGTTGTAACAATAAGAAAAGGAAGGACCCCAGATTATCCATCCCGATTCACCTCCATATTTATACATCTCCATCTTTATACTGCAGCCATCGGGTGGCTCGACTTAAGCCCACACTTACCCGATAGGGACAGCGACCCGAGCCGAAGCCTATCGTTATTATGCAGCAGCTGCCAAAAAAGTTGCGACCCGTCACGTGAAGCTGTCAATTTTTTGCAATTTTGATAGCCACAGGTCGCAAAATATGAAATTTATGATAAGATTTATCGATCGGAAGGTAAGGGGACATGATATCGTCGCTAACATTATGCAAGTATTGCCAGCGAATATGTGATTACATGTATGTTCTGTACGATAGAGCGTGAATACAATAGAAGTTAAATTGCGTATGAATGCTTAATAATTGGCCATTTATTTCCGATTTGTTAGAGAGAGGAGTTCTATATAGAAAAGCTATCCACCCGAACCGTAGAGGAGGGCCGAATCTGAATTAAAACCGCAAGCCACCAGCAAACTTAGTTTAAGGCTGCCTTTAAGTCCTTTTCGAGGTCTCCGATATCGTAATCTTCTTTGTTTAAGTCGGCCAAGTCAGCCACTGGTCTTTCGGCGGTGGTAGTGATTCTGAAGGCATGACGATGTACGGGTGCTTCCCAATCAATAATAGCACTGTGAATCGTTCTTCTGTTGTCCCATACGACAACAGTGTTAGGTTCCCATTTTGCTCTCAATTGCAAGTCATGTGCTTGCTCGACATGTCTACTTAAAAATTGGAGTAATGCCTCAGATTCCTCCTCTTTTAATTCCACGATCTTTCTTCCGAAAGATTTATTTAAGTAAATTGCCTTTTCCCCGGTTGCAGGATGCACTCTTACTAATGGATGAATGTTGGAAACAGGAGTTCTTCTTTCAATTCCACCTTGTTGTCTAGAATTGTAGGCTTGATCCTTAGAAGTGTGTAACACATGTAAGCCATCAATACGTTTCTGGAATTCAGGTGACAATCTTCTGTAGGCCTCAACAGTATCAGCGAAAATTGTATCACCTCCACTTTCAGGACCTTCTAAAACAGCAAAAAACGTGACTCCAGGAGGTTGAAGCTCGTACGAAACATCACTATGCCAGGTAACGGCTTGGTTTCTAGCAGAGAAGACTCTGGCAAACTCATCAGGATCTGGACGTCTGTAAGTAATGTGTAACTCTGGCACTGATCTTGGGGCACCGGAAGTAGGGTGGATGTGTAATCTACCGAAGTGTTTACCATAGTCAGCAGCAAATTTTGGTCCGTGAGTAGCAAAGTCTTGGTTTCTGAACACCAATACCCCTCTTTGGGCTACGAGTAAAGCCAATTCGTCCTTACCAGCGTCAGTCAATTGGGATAATTGAACTCCTTCGATTTGAGATCCGAATTTAGGAGTGATTTTCTTAACTTGAGCTTCAGCTGGAAGAATGTTGGGAAATGAAGGGTCTGCTCTCAAAGCAGTTTCCTCGTATTTGGCAAATTGCAATGGAGGATATTTCTGATTTGGATCCCAAGTAGGTAAGAAGTCAGGATACTTGGAAATATCTCTAGCGGCTTTGTTGATGGTCAAGATCCCGTCTTCACCAACTTCATCTTTTCCACTTAAAAAGTGGGTGTCAAAATCACCGTATCCTCTTTTGGTCATGGTTGTATGTTGTAGATGGTTTAGATAAGGAAGCAAGGAATGGATCCATGCATATATATATACATCTAGGACCAGAATTCCGACTTCAGGAGCCACATTGCTGGTATACATGAGAGTGCCACAGTGATGCTATCAGCCCATTAGAGATAATAGAAAATAGTAGGCGGCAAAAACCTTAGATCCGATAATAGCTACAAGTTGATGTCGTAACAAGTTGCGAATATTACACTACAAGTAGCCGGGGGTACATTAAGACATCGTATGATAATGATAACAAGTTCCATTGGTGGATTTGGCAGCCAAAATAGTGCGCAGTGAAGTTTACAATACAGTGAGAATAAAAACTACAGAAATGATGAAATTTTTAGCGGGTAATGGTAAATTGTTAATTAATATACAATAGAAATTTTAGAAGACCTAAGAAATGATAACCAAATTATAAGCGAGAATTGAATTGAAAATGATTCCGGGTATTTTTTCCTAATTGGATGGGTTAGTTACTTTAACCTGGCATAATTCCTTATGACGATTGAAAGAGGTGATGATAAATTTAGTCTTGCTTTCAGCAGGGCTTGTAGATTGTTTGGTGGTTTTACAGATTTTGTAATTCTTGTTGGAGGGTAATTGTATAGAATTAATTTCATCGGAGTCCGAATGATAGTCGGAACGAGGAGATGCAATAGGAGATGGATAAGCAGAAGCACCTTTAGTTTCCTCGGATTCAACTTCAGGATGTGGTTTTTCTTTAACTTCAATAGTAGTGGAATGCTCTTTATGACCTTTACACTCAGCAGGTTCCGGCCAGCTGCATTCTAAGAAGTTTCTGATACAGGCCTGACATTTTCCGTCAACTTTGTCCATATCACACTTCTTCTTTCTTCTGCGACAGGTAAAACATCCGGTCTTAGTTCTTCTCTTAACTGGAGCTTGATTGTCTGAGGAACAATCGGCTAATTTTTGTGTAGATTTTCTGGTGGATTTTGCGGGTGTAGGTCTTGATAAGTTCAAGATCTGTTGATAATCTTTATAACCCATATTGAAATAATAAATATGTATGAAAGTGTTAGAATACAGGAAAGAAGTATGTTATGAAGGATTTTCCTGGTTTATATGGGTGTAAAGTAAAGATTTTTACCTTCATTTGTCATATAGCCATGATGATTCATCGTTTCCCAAGAATGGTAGGAGAAAGAGACTTGTTTGGCATTGCATACCCGTTCGAGATAAGCCAGAGCGAGATTTGGTCAGAAACGGCAACCTACCACGGTGAAGATTGCCATTTCCAGCCAGGACTCGCGATTTTCTCGCAGCCACTTGTCGAAACGAGAAAAAAGCCAAAAACGGATGAAATGGAGATCTGGTGCACGGATGTGGTGATGTGGCTCAGTTGGAGACACCCGTACCTTTGTTGAGACTGTGTGTACGGATCTTTTCTTGATAATTTTTCCTGCTTGCACTAATCCCTTCTTCTCTTATGGTCACTCTTATGACCACTCTCGTCCAACTACAAGTGAAATTAATGCTAAATGTTGATTCTATGTACAGAAATAGCTTGGTTAATATACAAGAAGTGAAGAATGTCTTCCAATGATGCCAGTCAGACCTCTAGAGCCCGTGGTAGTCCATCTCTTAGATCTTATGTCTATTTTCTTTATTGAGATGCATTGGAGACCAAACACCTCTAACAGACTCATTAATGGACTTAACTTTATGGTTGAACTTGAATAATGCATTACCACTGTTTTGAGAATATTCATTTATTTGCTTGATGATTTCAGATTGGTTTAAGTTACGAATGTCCACATCCTTAACCACGTTATTGTTATAGTGAAATTTCAAAGTAGGATGGCCTGTCTTCTCTTTAACATCGAAGAAGATACTTGGCTTGTTGCTGGCAACATTATTTAACTTTCCACTGGTTAATAATTGACGAATTCCATTGGATGATCCTCCCCAGTTACAGTATTCGATGGTGATTTGACGACAAGGAACAACAAAAGCTCCCACACCGTTTCTTGCTATAGACACTTTGGGTATTCCTTTCACTGGCATTATTAGTGTTCTCTACTTCAACAAGTTTTAGGCTAGTTAACTATAGTTGAAGAATTTTTCAGGTCAAAAATTGAGTGAGAATAAATTGTCTGGTACACGCACGACTAGCATATATAAGGACCATTACAGTTGATTTGGGAGATTGAACTACGGTAGGAGTTTAACTGTTTGAAATTTTATTACTAATATACAAAATAATGACCGTTTACTAAGGTAAATTCATTCTCGTAAGGAAGTTATAGCAAGAAAACTTGCTAATAAATAGAAATAAAAGGAAATAAATTAGGCAAAAATCAAGTGATAGGAAATAAAAAGCTTAGTATTGAGTATCCATTTATTTGGAAACACGGTCATCATCAGTGATCTCTTCTGACTTGTCAACTTCAGTTTCAGTAATGTCCAAAGTACTTCCATCCTTAGCAATCTTGTAGAATTTATTTTTCCAGAAACCATCTTCTCCAACAACTTCTTTTGCAACCAAAGTGTAACCACCAAAGTATGGCAAAACTTTAGTCCAACCGAACCAGTAGATAATACCAATGGCGAAAATTAACCAAGTAACAACTGGATGAATCCAGTATGGTAAGTCCTTGTAAACAGATTGACCCTTTGAAGGAGGAACATATGGAGCAACAACTAAGTAAAGACTTGATAAGAAGAAGAAAAAAGTAACTGGAATAGAAGCCTTAATTGGTGGAGCCCATCTTTCAATTCCTTTGTAGTTTCTGTATTGTAACCACAATAACCCACCAGCAATAGCGGTGTTAACGATATTTAAAGGGTAAGAAACCAAGTTAAGAACAAAGTTGAATCCATCACCGGCTGGTGGGGCAGTGATAGTGACAATACAAACAATCCAATGTTGCATAAGACCAACAAAAGGAGAGTTAAAAGGTTTGGAAGTAGCCCAGAATCTGGAGAATGGAAGAACACCTTCTCTACCTAACGATTGGATAATTCTACCTTGAGCAAAAATGACAGAAAGGACATTACCAAGAGCAGAAAGAGCAACAAAGACAGAAGCAGCCTTTTCAGCAGTGTCACCAAAAGCGTATTTGAAGAAAGAGGCAGCAACAATTCTACCGGAAGTGGCAATATCTTCAGCAGGGACGACGGCGAAGTATGCAACATTAACGAAGATATAGATTATAGCCAAAAGGACGAAGGCACTTGGAGCAGCGACTCTTAACACTTTAATTGGATTTTTAATTTCACCCAAAGCATAGTTGGCGTTGGAGTAACCAACGTATGACCAAATCACATTGTACAAAGCATTAACGATACCGAAACCAGTTGGAGTAGTACCTTTGAAACTATCAACGAAATTGTGAGGATCAACAAATTCCTTTCTCTTGATACCACCACCAAGGGCAACCCAACCGGCAACGGTAATGAATAAAACAACACCAAGTTTGAAGACTCCCAAAATGTTAGCCAAAAGCAAACCACCCTTGACACTGATACCGTTGATTAAGAAACAAAAGGTGATAACCCCTAAACCAATACCTCTGGAGTTCCAAGTGTTAACTTCAACACCAGCAGCATTTAAGAGATATTCACCAACCACAACGGAGTTACCAGCAGCCCATCCAAGGAAAAAGATGTATGAACCGTACATAGCAGTAACAAAAAACTTAGGCTTTCTGTAGATATATTCCAAGTAATTCTTTTCACCCCCATTTTTACGAATTTGGGATCCCAATTCCATGTAAACCAATAAACCACTCAAGGCAATAAGGGTACCAGCGAAGAAAATCAAAAAGAAACCCCCAACTGAACCAGAAAGAGTGTAAATAGTACTGGTGGTTGCAAAGATACCAGCACCCAAACATCTGTTGAAAATAAGGAAGGTAGCAGAAATATAACCAATTTGTTTGGCATTCTGATCAACTTGAACCACAGCAGGGCTAGATTCTTGGTCAGAGAAATTTAACGATGCATGGTCTTCGCCCTGAGCATCATCAGAGGTCTTCTCAGTATTCGAGTGAGACTTATAAAATTGACTAAGACCCATTGTGTATTAATTGACAGTAATCTGACTGATATCAAAAATTATAATCGATAAATAAGGTACAAATTAATCATATTTATATGCCACCCCAAATTTTTTTTTCTTAAGGAGCTCCATCATTTCACAACCATAGATGTCGGAGAAATCATGGTTTCTTTTTGGTTTCTTTTTTTTCTGTTCTGCAACTTTTCTGTGCTTTTTTCTGCTGGTCGCTGCATAATATAAAGCGTTTAACCCATATTTTTTGACTGGCGCAGGAAAGAAAGCTGCCAAAAGTCTCTGGTAGCCGTAAATTGAAATGCCACGGTCGGAACTCAGTGGAACAATTCTAGAGGCCGCATACATTTTCTACCACCGGTAATACCACCGGAGGTCGCAGAATTTGTACGGCGACATCAGAAGATTGCCCTTCGAATTTTACTTTTTTTTTTTACTTTGTAATTTTAACATCGAGTTATAGTCAAGAAGAGAAATTTTTTCTGTATTAGTAACAGCTGAAGTGGTGTGCCATCAGAAGTTGTTGGCGAAGATTTAACTAATGCCTTGAAACTTGTAGATTTAATTGATTGCCACAATAGGTTAGTCGCCACAACTTGGCACCAAGTCTTTTGACCTGATAATTTACACCCTTACCACAGCCCTTATCTACAGGGTGTTTCTGCTACATGGCCATTGACAGTGACAATGCTGATGTTGTAACTGAACCAGAACAAAAATATTTAGGGTTCAATAAGCGATGCTCGGATAATTAGCATAGTCGTTTTTGTTAACGAGTAGTGGTGCCTGGTTTTCGTCGTCGTGCTCGCACGTGACTCATGTCCCCTGTCCTAAATTCAAACGATGGCGATGATTCTTTTGAAAACAGTCAGATTCTTTGGTTTCTTTTTGATAAACTAACCAACGTAACTACTCTGTAGGCTGCTCCAATTACGAAAGGATAAATGTACTTGGTCAGGCAGTTCTATTTTATTTTTCTTCAGCTACATATTCATCGTTTGTTTCAGGGTTTCATACGCCGTACCTTGTTGATCCCCTTTATGACAGCCACAGTTTATATCTCATTTTAATTAACTTTTCTGGTCTTTACTTTTCTAAGAGCCGTTTGCATCAAAATTTTTCACTGTGGCTGCAACTTTCACTGCAAAAAGAACAGCAAAAAAACTGAAACAAAAATCTATTACTGTCTGATACCTGTCGATTTCTTAAACAAGGTTATATCCGTAAACTTCGCCTTTTGTATTGTCTCCTACTAACCTCCGCTTAATGTTGTTTTCCTTTCAATTACCGAACTTTTGTTCCCGTAGCAATTATGGGGTGTTTCCTGCATAATGCCAAATCAGCTTTGATTGTAAAATTAAGTGGTCTAGGTGACGTTTAGCAACTATTGAAACCACGCATTTTCTATATAATGATACCAAGTCTTAGTCAAGTGATTCTTGTAATCGATCCAAGTAGAGAAGAAAACCAGTACCATCACTATGTCACCAAATAAAAAGCCTAAATTAGAGAGCCTAGAGCACTTCTCCAGTAAGTATTACCCCAGTAGCATGTCCAGGCAAAAAATAATAACCAAGTACTTGAAAGATGAAAATAAGCCGTACAATATATTAATCGAAACCCTAGAACAAACAGAAAAAGAAAGAAACAATACCAAACCGGGAAAATATGTGGCTCATTGGTTCGACAGGGATCTCAGACACAGTGACAATCTTGGATTGTACAGGGCGCTAGAAGTATCGAATCAATTGAAACGGCCCCTAATTACCTTTTACGTCTACTGCCTTGAGGACTTACGATCACATTCAATTAGTCCTCATCAGTTGCAGTATAAATTAAAAACCTTAAAAATATTGCAACAAGATTTACTCAAGAAAAATATTCCTTTGTATTTTCTTGATGTTAACTGCAAAACTGGCATATCGACATCAATCTTACATTTTCTTAAAAAATATCAAGTAAGCCACCTTTTTTCGAATATCGAATATGAAGTTGACGAATTGAGATTGGTAACCAGGTTGGTGAAGACTTTGACAGAAAATAATATTAGCTATCTGCCTCAGCATGATTCTTGTGTAGTTTTGCCGGGCCTGTTGAAAACGAAATCAAAGGGAACACAATATTCAGTTTTCACTCCCTGGTATCGATCCTGGATAACACATTTAGATTCCTTGCAGGAGAACGGGCAGGACCCGTTTCATGATTATACCAGTTCTCATGAAAATCCTCCCGCAGTACATGACGATGACTTCCTAAAAGAATTATTCGGTGACTCCAATAAAGTCCCTCCGATCCCCGAAAGTCATAAGCTCACTCCGTCCCAGCAACAGTATTTTGATGAACACTGGACCTTTGGTGAGCATCATGCTTACGATGAGTTGTTACGCTACATTCAATCTACAGAAATCAAGCAATATAATGATTTACGAAACAATATTCTGACGGCAGCAACTTCCCAATTAAGCCATCATCTAGCTAATGGCTCTATTTCTGCAAGATCGATAATAAGGTCAATTCTTGAGAAAAAGTTAGTTCTGCTGCTTGGTAAAGGAAATGCTGGTATCACCGAATGGATTAGACAAGTCTCTTGGAGAGACTTTTACAAGCATGTAATGGTAAACTGGCCATTTGTATGTATGTTCAAACCTTTCCAAATCGAATATGATGATATTGAGTGGGAATATCAAAGTGATCACTTTTCTAGGTGGTGTCAAGGCAAAACAGGCTTCCCCATTGTTGATGCAGCCATGAGAGAATTAAATAAGACTGGCTACATGCATAATAGATGCAGAATGGTTGTGGCAAGCTTCTTATCCAAGCACTTATTAATTGATTGGAGAAACGGGGAGAGATATTTTATGGAGCATCTCATTGATGGAGATTTTGCATCAAATAATGGGGGTTGGGGCTTCAGCTCAAGTGTTGGAGTTGATCCACAACCATACTTTAGAATTTTTAATCCGTGGACCCAGTCAGAGAAGTTTGATAAGAAAGGGGACTACATACGAACATGGGTTCCAGAATTGAGAGAAATAACTGACTCTAAAGGTATCCACAACCCATATGCAAATGGCTATGAGGACATCGCCGAAAGAAACCATTACCCCAAACCAATTGTGGATCATCCAAGTGCAAGGGAAAGAGCCTTGCAGAGATACAGAGATGCTAGATAGTTCGTATTTCGGGTTTGTTTATTGAACATAACAAAATCAAACAAATTCAAACTTTTTATACACAAAGAAAGCAATTTTCAAATCAAAAATAAATGACTAATTCAAAGGTACTTTTTAATAGCTTCTTCAGCAGCAGCCAAAGATTGTGGATTACCAACCAAATAGATAAAGTTTGAATACTTATCTGTGGTTTTTGGCACGGCGATAAAATTTTTAGTTTGCGCTCTAATCTTTTTAACAACTGAACCTTGACGACCAACTAATTTGGTGAAAGTAGATGAATTAGCAGCATAAAACCAACCACTGTGGGTTGATTCTTGTGCTTGTTGTAATCTAGCTCTGATAATTTCCGCCACCTTGTCGGTGTCCTTCTTATCTCCTTTTAATCTCCATGGAATAACGACATCTGATTCGTTGGAAGTTTCTAATGGAGCAATAGTGAATTTAAAGTCCTCTTCTTCAGCTGGTAATGCTTCAGTTGGTGGTGGAGGGGATGATGCTGATGATAATTTAGAAGCCTGTCTATTAAGAACACCATGTTGAACTTCAACATTATAGTTATTTTTCAATTCTTTGAAGATTGAACCCTTTTCAGAGACCAAGGCATGGTAACGTTCAGGAACGTCAATTGCAACGTTCCAGTCATCTTTAGTAATGGTTTCAATCTTTTCTTTCAAAGCATTGATATTGTCTTCTAAACCAGTTAATTTAATAATGGTGGATTCATCATTTGGTCTTGGAATAATGATATTAACTCCAAATTCATCTTGCAATGCATGACGTATAGAACCACTTGGTCCAACAATCAATTTGTGTTTTTCCTTAGCCAAGTCATATTCTTCAGTGATAGAAGCTTCCTTTATAGCAATGATATCCTTAACTTGTTGAATAATCTTTTCAACAATGGCTTTGTCACCTTTAGAGGTAACTTCGTCAGATCCCGATGATTCGTTTGGAATACTCAACAATCTGTAATATTTGTTTCTTGGAACATCATCTCCACCAGCCTTGGAAATAATTTCTTTCATGATAGAACCACCTGGTCCAACCAAATCACGATGGTATTTTGGATCCACATTAATAGTCACTGAAGTGAAACTTTCGACCTCATCAACAATTTCCTGAATTTTTTTGATAGCTTCTTTCAAAGCAGTCTTGGATCCCATTAATTCAAATTCTCCATAACCTTCAGCTTCATGTTCACTATTAAACTTGTATTCAATACCACAACCATCGGCAATGTCCTTAATGGTTTCACCTGATTTACCAATGACTCTAGCAATGGCTTTACTTGGGATTTTAAGGGTTTCTTTGAAACCATTTTCCTTTTCGAATTGATGCAATTCTTTTAATTCTTCCACTGCTTTGGTAACACCCTTAGATGGTCCCTTAATAGTGACTTCATCCTTTGATTGTGGTGCATCAGCAAAATTAGAAGGAGTGTTGTCAGAAGATGGGAATCTGATCTTCACATTGTATTTATCCTGTAATCTGTTAATGTAGACACCACTAGCACCAATCATTCTTCTGTGATATTGTTGTTCAATTCTTAATCTGACAAGAGATTCGTCAGCAAATCTCTTGGATAATTGAGATATACGGTTTTTAGTTTCATCAGCATTTCTCTTAATACCAGCAATAGTGATGGTGGTTTTAGCGTTTTTATCATCATTACTGGCTTGTTTTCCTTCATCTTCAACATCAATCTTGGTACCAAACTCTTCTTTCAAAGCTTGAATACTAGCACCGTTTTTACCAATGATTCTGGATAAAACAAATGAAGGAATTTCAATGGAAGTCTTGTATCCACCAGTTTCTTTAAACTCAGCAGCATCCTTTAAGACAGATTCAATATCCTTCTTAATTTTAGAAACTTCTGATTTAAGACCTTGAATAAAGACTTCATCCTTGGAAGAACCATCCTTGTTATTGTGTAATTTGATGATAACAGAATTTGGTGGGTAAGCAGCCAAGATAGATTTCAAAGTAGTGTTTCTTGGACCAGAAATGTTTGATTGTTCGTCATGAGGAACAGACAACACTACAGAATCTAATTCTGAGGCTAATTCTCTTAAAGAATCGAGGGACTTGTTGACTTTGTCTAAGGATTCATCGGAGTTTGAGTCATCAAAGTCAAAATCATCAGCTTCGGTTTGAGCTTCAGCTTTTGAGAAGAGAATAATTCTTTTACCCAACACAACATATTCAACATTGTTTTTTTCGGCAGCTTCGTTAATTGTTTCGGGTACTTTGTTGAGTAAAAATTCATCAATATCTTCAATGACCTTGGTATTTTCTGGTTTCAAGCTACTAACCAAGGAGACAATGGACTTTTTGGCGTTTTTGATTTCTTCAACTTCATTTACCTTAGCTACAATTTCAATTGGAATGGAAGTGGATGATTCAGAACCAGTGAGTTCGGCAGATGGTGCGTTAATAGACACACCAGCTTCTTGACCAATAGTTTTGAAGGAACCGTTTTTGTTCAATAAAGCAGCCACAGCTTTGACATGAGGCAAGTTTCCCTTGTGAGCCTTGGACATATCCAAAACTTCAACTTTGTATTGGGAAGTAGTCTTTCTAGCTTGTTCTTTGGCAGCATCAAACTTTTTCTTGTCACCAATGAATTTGACGGCAGTTTCGTTGTCTTCTGGTAATTTAATTAAAACGTTGAATTGTTCCAAGACTGATTCAACTGGTAAGAATTGATGTTTAATCTTTGGGATTTCAACAGATTCAGTAACAATAGTAGCCTGCAAAGATTTCAAGATCTCATTGATTTCTTCGTAGGCTTGAGCAACTTGAGCACGTTCACCATTGACGGTAATTTTGGTACTAGAGGAGTTGTAAGTAGGGATTGAGAATTCTAAGTCAGCGTATTTAGTAACAATTGGGGCAAGAGCTTTGGTAACAAAAGGCTTAATTTCAGGTTCAACGTTAATTTTGACGGACAAGTTTTTAGTTTCTTCCTTAACAATGGCATTAATTTCTTCTTTAGCACGTCTGGCACCTTCGAAGTCACCTTCGATATTAACGACAATAGTTTTGGTTGGGAGTTCATTTTCATTTTCAGTAACTTGGGCTTCATCAGCATTACCAACAGTGACCTTAACTTCGTGTTTCTGGGTGATAGACTTAATGGTACGACCTTGAGGACCGATTACCTTAGATCTAACTTCAGCAGGAATGGAGAAAGCGATTTTGACCAGTTTAGTCAATTTCTTAATGACCAATCTTTTGGCTTCTTTAACCTGTTCGGTTTTACCAGTAATTAAGAAAGTTCTCTTCTTGGTATGTTGAGAAGTGGTACATTCAATGTTAGTTTTGGTATCAGCTTTAATGCTGGTCAAAATCTTGATAAATTCCGGTTTAGTAACGTTCAATTGGTCTTCAGCATCCAACGAGAAAGCAGCCTGAATGGTGGAGGCTTTAAACTTGTTGGTTGGAGTAGAAACCTTAGGAGTGGAAGCAGAGCTGGACGAGGCCAATGGGATCGAGGCAGTAGAGGCAGGAGTTGGAGCTTTAAGGCTTGGGCCCCATGAAGGAGTTGAGCCAGTAGCGGTTGATTTCTTACCACCTAAGGTAGGAAAAGCCGATTCATCGGTAATGGAAGGCGAGGTGCTATCAGTGGTTGAAGAGGACAAGTCGTAATGAGATTCGTACTCGTCATCGGTAGCAGAATGGTCACCGTTTCCATTAACAGAGGCGCCGTTGTTCAAATGGAGGCCATTGACACGAGCAGCAATAATTTCAGCAGGAGTGGACATGTTTGAACGGGAGTCGAATACAACAATAGATATATGGCAATGCTATTTAACACGATAGGAAAAAAAGCAGCAGGTAGGGGAACGATAGAATTTGAATAAATTCACACCGTTATAATTAGCGTAGAGACAGAGAGGAAGCTAATTGGGTAGAGAAGAAGGAATGAATGAAACGAAACGAATTCGAATTGTTCAGTTGGTTGAATTTTTAGTTAGAAAAAAAAAGGAGACAAGAAGAAGAAGAAGAAAGAGGAGAGGTTGACGGAGAGAGATCTTAATTTTTTTTTAGTATGATTATTAGATCAAAAGTGAAAAATTCGAAAAAGACACGGGTGCATTGTCTAAGTGCGCGCGCCAGACAATCGACGGAATTCGGTCCAAGATTTGGATTGTTAGTGGCTCGTAAAAGTGTGGAGTGGCACGACTGAGGGGCGCAAATGAGGAGGACGGGCCCAAAGAGGAAGCTGGGCCGATAGGTGAAAAGAGGCAGTAAAAATGTCACAGTAACAGATTTGAGGCTACAGTAGGTAATAAACTACAGTAGGTAATAAACTACAGTAGGTAATAAATAAATATAATAAATAAGCGTATGTACTACATACTGGTGAATTAAAGAGTTTCATAAAGCAATTCCTTTAATTTGTATTCTTCATTAGCTTCGTCGATTTCTTGCCAGTTACCAATGAAGTCGTCACCACGGACAATTCCCGGTAACGTCTTGCCATTGGAGCTTCTCTTCCAGATCTTCTTGGCTTCGTCATCAGTTCCCAAGTCACGGTACTCGAACTTGACCGCGTTGGCTTGGAGAATGGTTGCAAGACGGTTGGTACGAGGAATGATTTGCATCCCACCAGCAAATGAGGTGAACAAGTAGATTGGTTGGCTCTCTAAGTGTTTACGGATCTCTTCTGGTGAAATGTCAAAGTCATCTTCTTCGTGCTTGGCCGTTTCTTTAGTGGCAGGTGCGGTCACAGTTGGCTTAACTTCTTTGGACTTAGTCACAGGTTCAGTTTCTTCTTCTTTCACGATAGGTGCAATTTCCTTAGACTTAGTCACAGTTGGTTCAGCTTCTTTCACAATGTCCTTAGCCTTAGTCACAATTGGTTCAGTTTCAGATTCTTCTTTCACAATTGGCTCAATCTCCTTAGATTTAGTCACAATTGGTTCAGTTTCGTCTTCTTCCTTCACTTCCTTAGATTTAGCCACAATTGGTTCAACTTCGGATTCTTCTTTCACGATTTCCTTAGATTTGGACACAATTGGTTCAGCTTCGTCTTCTTCCTTCACAATTGGCTTAATTTCTTTGGATTTAGTCACAATTGGTTCAGCTTCTTCTTTGGCGATTGATTTAGTTTCCTTAGACTTAGTCACAATTGGTTCAACTTCGTCTTCTTCCTTTTCTTCTTTAGACACTGGTTCCTTTTCCTTGGCCACAACAGGCTTGACTTTTTCTTTAGATTCTGGTTTTTCTGCTACAATGGGTTCAGTTTCTATTTCTTTAGACTTTGTCACCAATTCTGGCTCTTCTTCTTCCTTCGATCCAGCCTTGGCAATTTCTTTGATTTCATCCTTGGTAGCTACATCTCCTGCCGTAGATATCAAGGTAGCGGGTTCTTTATCTTCTGATTCAACGTCTTTGGCTTCTGGCTCCACTGGTTCTTCGGTTTCATCGGTTTCTGGTTCAACTACAGGGACAGCCTCTTCAGGAAGCAACGTAGCCGGTTTTTCTTCACTTGGCTCATCACTTGGCTCTTCTGTCACAGGTATATTTTCTTTTTCTTCATCTTTTTTTTCATCTTTTTCTATTGCTTTTTTGGTAGCGATTACAGGCTCAGCTACCTCTTTTTTCACCACTGATTTAACATCACTCTTTTCTTCGGTTTCCTCTTGAATTAGGTCATTGGACTTTTTTTTTTGCTCGCTGACGTGTAAAACATCTTCAACCATAGTATCCAAATTATTGATACTCAGGTAAGGATCCTCGTTGATCAAAGCACCTTCTTTGGCCAATTCATCAGGGTTGGCATCATTTTTCTCGTTGATTATTCCCCCTTGAGAAAGAGTGTCATTTCTATCGAGTTGCTTTGGTTGTCTAGATCTTGATCTCGAGATCGATCTCAAGTAGTTGGTGGATGACAACGATCTGGTTGCAAAAGACGACAATTCCGACACGGCTGGAGTATCTACATTGAAATTGGTGTAGTCACCGGTAGTAACCAAAGACGGATCTCTAGTTAATGATTCAGAATGGAAAGCAGCCACCGCAGCAGCCTTTTCTTCAGCAGCAGCAATATCACCCAAAGTTGGCTTGGACTGTCTGGATCTTCTATCATCATCGAGATCAGCAGGTAATTCATACGAAGAAGGTTCTTCGGTATGAACGTTCTTGTAAGAGTCACCTCTAGCCAAATGAGGAGGCACCAATTGAGGTTTCGAGCTCGATTGAGATCTAGCATTTCTCATGGCGGATCTGGATCTGGATCTGGAGCTTGGTCTGATAGAATTAGAATCCGAGTAGAAGAAAGGAGTATGTAAATCGGGCTCGTTTCTCAAGAAATTGACGTTTTTAGTCGTATCAACAAGAGAAGGAGTAGAATCAACCGAACGATTCGACTGGTGGCCAGTGTAGGCTTTTACAGGGGCCGAGTCCTTGGCGAAAAGAGCATTGGATTTGGATACTTCTCTATCGTCGGAGCTAGGCAAACGATTAAGGTCGTACGACTTAACACTGTCTAACAAATCGCTATGATCTTTGATCTGATTGTCAAGTTGGTACTCTGACAAGTTAGGAGTAGAGTAGTCATTACCACCACCAAGCGTAGCAGCTACAGTACTACCTGATGTATGGCCAGAGGACACCGAATCATCGTGCAAGTCCTTGATTTCTGGAACGACGGGTTCAGAAGATTCGACGGGTTCAGGGGATTCCACTGATTCCACGGGCTTAACTGGGGACTCTTTTTTGACTGATTTTGACTCTTCTTCGTCTTCTTCGTCGGCAGTTTGGGAAACTTTCAATGGAGAGGCCACCAGTTTTCTTTCCAAGTACTTAGCGTCGTCCTTGATGTTTCCTTCGTCATCAAGAAACTTAGTGAAGTCTTCTTCAGAACCCAACAAGGCCCCTTCACTCATCAAGTCGTCCAAAGAGGCGCCGATGGAGGAGTTCAAGATAGAGGCCTTTTTCAGCTTCTTCTTCTTCTTATCGGTACTACTGGCGTACTTTTCGGGGTGGATGTAATTGTTGTGGGCCGAATCGTCGGCGGATCTGATAGAGGACCCCACCAATGAAGGGGAGGCTAGTTTTTCAGCTTTTTCTAATTGATCTTCGAAATCCATTGTACGGTAAGGAAGAAAGAGAGTGATTGGAGAACGGGCGCAACAAAATGATTTGTCGACGTGTGGGATGACGATTAAGGAGAGCTCCGGCAGGGGTACGGGGAGGGCCGGCGGGGAGCGCGCACAGGAGGGCCAGAGTGTGGGCAGACGCGGCCCCAAAGGGGCGCCAGGAGATGGGCGCAACACCAGAAGTTTGGGCGGACAGACCCAAAAGATCGCGCCGGGGTCAGTGCGAGGGCCAGAGTGGTAGCGGCCCAGTGCGAAGTGTGGGGACAACGGGCCCAACACTCTAATCGGAGCCACCTGAGCAACACCAAGCACAGTGGGTGAACCTTCAGCCCAACACCACTAACCAACGGGCAGGGGGGGCAGGATAGGGACATGCTATTGGTGATTGCCGATAGTGCTTACTGAATACTGGAGGGACAGCCCCACGGGACCTGGCCCCGCGAAGGCCGGACGGAATAGTCACACTGCATCGGAACAACTCTGGCCATTAAATAAGCTTTATTGTGATGGTTATGTGGGTTCATGCGGGCAGGCGTTATAACTGTAGTGGTGACTTGGTCCTACATGGTGCACCACGCTAATCTGGTGTACAGTCAGATAACTACACTCTGTCTAAGCTCTGCCAAACAGGTCTGCCTAAGCTCTGTCTACGGTCTGTAGAAACAACAGCTCTGCCTCTGCCTCTGCCTCTGCCTCTGCCTGTCCGCTTACACCCGTGCACCAGCTTACCTCCGCATAACCACACCATACGCCGTGTGTCATCTCTTAACCCCCCCCCCTCCCTTGGCCCACCCCTGGCTCATTCCCCATTCTCTGCCCATTCTCTGCCCATCTGTCCCATCTTTCCCATCTTTGTCCCGACCCATTTTTAGGTCCGCCCTGGCCCCTTATTTTAGGCTTCCCATTTTGATAGTGCAAGTTTCTTTTTTCTGATTTCGCACTGTCACCATTTTCCCAGTTTTCTTTTGGAAACCCGTTTAGTAATCGCTCAAACCCACTCTTTTCTCCCATCCCATACGCTCCTACTTCGTGACATGAGCTCCAAATCAGCAGCTGCTATCTTACAACGACAATTCAAAGACTTGACCGACCCCAAGAAGGGTATCCCGTCGTTTCACATCGAGTTGGACGATGATAACATCTTCTTGTGGAACATTGGCATCATGGTTCTAAATAAGGACTCGATGTACCATGGAGGTTACTTTAAAGGTCAAATGAGATTCCCTAGTGACTTCCCATTCTGCCCCCCGACTTTCCGCTTCACCCCGGCCATCTATCACCCCAACGTTTACCGTGACGGCCGGTTGTGTATCTCCATATTGCACCAGGGTGGTGACCCCACCTCTGACGAACCAGACTCCGAAACCTGGACTCCAGCCCAAACGGTGGAGTCAGTGTTGATTTCTATTATCTCATTGTTGGAAGACCCCAACATCTCGTCGCCTGCCAACATCGATGCCTCGGTAGAGTTAAGAAAGAACCCGGACGCCTACAAGAAGAAGGTATTACAAGAAGTTGAACGGTCCAAAGCCGATATTCCTGAAGACTTCATCATGCCCGAATCAGAATTGCATGCCTACGGTAACGGCAACCTGACCAACAAAGACCACGAACAAGAGCCCGTGGACGAGGACTTTTGGTACGATTCGGAAGAAGAGGAGAGTTTTGATGAGGAAAGTTTGATGGATGATATGGAAGAGGTGGATGAAGATGAAGAGGATGAGGATGATGATGATGTGGTGGTCACAAAGTAGTTTATTCAGTTCGTTTGCATCTTAATTTCATGGTTGTCTGTATTGTTATACGGTCTAGATATAATACATAATGTTATAGTATAATGTAGAGTTGAACTCCAACTGCCAAGTTCAAGCTGAAAGAGTCAAGCTGAGTGACGAGCTCAAGCTGAAGGACCAAATTCAACTGTTTGTTATTCAACTGTTTGACATCAACTGTTTGTTATTCAACTGTTTGACATCAGCTGTTTGTTATTCAACTTTTTGTTATTCAACTTGTCATCAACTGTTCGTCAAGTGCCAAATTCAATCTTAATGGTAGGAAACAGTTTCGTATCATCCGTAGTCCGTACTTATTGTATTCACTGATCGTATTATTGTAGTCTGATCGTATTATTGTCGAATCTTATCTATGTATCTTCTATCACCGTTCAGTATCCGTTCTGATACGAAATGCTCTGCTCAGACCTTATTTCACTAGCAGTTGGATTATCCTGGGCACTACGCTGTCATATTGGCACACTATCTCGTATATCTTGAGCCGTTCCAATACGGATATGGGACATTGCTTATCTTCTCGTTCTGATCTACTTCTCCCTTTGTTCTCAAGTCTACTGTTTATGATCTTTCTTCTCTTCTGTTCTCTGCCTGTCCTCGTTACATTCCATTCTCATTACGTTATCTGATCCTTCTCTTTTCGTACTCTTCCATTTCTCTCCTAAATCGGCACGTATCCTTGGAGCCCCTCGTCCAAACACTTGCACACGCCGTCAAGCTTCAATTTCGCCACCGAGCTCGGCAACGTGCTATCGTAGAAGATCGCCACGTACAAAGAATCGTCCTTGGCCGGCTCCTTATCGTTTATGGCCTTACCCTCGACTCCCAGGCCCAATTTTTCAATCATTACCCGGTTTTTTTCGTCCAATTCAATCACACTCCAGTTGCTGGACTTCTCACTATGATAGTAGTTCACTGCCAATAGCGAATAAATCTTCAAATTGTCAGCAGTAAGGTTATGGTTCTTGATATCAGCACTAATAACTGACGATAATGGGAGCCCATTATGGTACAACAACGACAACGCCACGGGACCCGCCGTGAGCTGCGAGCCGCCCTCTTGGGTCGATGTGGCCCCTTCCAACCGCACGGGCTCCAATGCCTGCGATAACACCTTGGATATCTGTTTCAGTTGTAACATTGTCTGGTATAAGTAGCCCTAAAATGTCATTATCGCTGAGGGTCGGGTTTTTGTCTTCGTCATCGGGTCGTGCGCGGGCCCCGAATCCTCTCCTGTAGGCAGACGAAATTCCACCTACGCGTTTAACATAACAAAGGCCCAAACAACAGTGTTTATCATCTACTACCCCAAATCACCACCAAATCGGTACTAAATCTTCGTCTTTTCGGTAGTAATTCGTTGTCTTTTGTCCTGACCGTCCCCGAAACTAGTTGTTATGGTAGGTCATGGATTCCGTCGTCAGTAAGAAGAGATCCTTGGATGATACCAATGCCAGACTACCTTTAAAGGAAACCAGTGGGAATATACCTTCTCCTACCCATAAAAAGGCCAAACTCACCAAACTGGCCCCCCATCCCGTCAGCATCTCGCACAACAAACCCACTCTAGCCCAGCCCCAGCCCCAGCCCAAGCATTTCCAGGTCCATACCTCCCATGAAAAATCCAATTCCAAGGCCGCCCGGCTAGTAGGCGAAGAATTACGCAATTGGCAGGTATCGTGGAGAAAAATCATGAAAGAATCCGTAGTATATTTCGATACTCAAGGAGTTGATGCTGCTAATTTAACCCAAAATGCCGAATTCAAAAAGGCCCGTAAAGCATTGAAACTGGTGGGTTGTGCGATATCTCCCTTCTTTGAAAGACAAGTTAGTATAATTGTCAGTAGAAGACCGTTTAGTACATCAAAAGAATACAGTTCGACCGATATATTTCGGGAAGCTGTCCAGTATAAGATCAAAGTATGGGATTACGATAAAGTGTTCCGATTCTTGAAGAATTTGGGTACTCCCGATTCCTCCTCCAATTCCATCCTGGCAAATACCAAATCTGCCCTTAGTGTAAATAACAGCATCGCCAATGAACCTAATACGGGAGAGTTATCCAATCTATTGAAGGAAGAACGTATATTTGGTACCACCGACCGTGATCCTAATGCCAGAAGAGATGACCTTCATTATTTGGATAAACAATACTTGTATGTCTATGATTTATCCCAGAGTGTTCGTCCAATTGCCATCCGTGAATGGTCCGTAGATAATTATCCTTCAATTCATGATACTCTTGATGGAAAATGTCCATTTATTCCTGATGGTTCGGAAAATCTGGAACGGAAAAAGTTAAGAAGAGCCCAAAAATTTGCTGCCAGTCAAGCATATCGTGACTTATTGAAGGCTGTCAGTAATGATATCATCAATAGTGCCAAACAAGGTTTTCTTTTGAACACCTCAGGTTTTACTGGCACAAGCACTAGTACCGACAGGGATGAGGACCTAGAAAAGACTATAGAATCCAAAGAAGAAGAGGTCGAAGAACAGGAAGAGGAAGCGGAAATTCAAATCGATAATATTCAAGAAAATGATACTATAATCATGGAAAATTCAAGTTCATCTTCAAAGAGCAAACCAAAATACAATTTCAGACTTCCCCCTGCCCCTCTATTACGCAACTCATCCTGTGTTCAACCATCGCATAATTCCAACTCCAACTCCAACTCTAAGTTCTACGATGTTGCTGCTTCAGGATACAATGGAGCATCCAACGCCATGCAATTTTCTATGGACTCTGCTCTCAATAGCAATGCTGCTGCCCAACAAGGAAATGGTTTGGGTCCCGTAGTTTCACAGGTTCCTTCTAAAAACATCAATAACTTGAAGAGAAGAATCTTCTATAAACGTCAACAACAGAAACCCAACGATAATAGTTTGAAGAATCAGGAACGGGAATTAAAACCTGGCTATTGTGAGAACTGCCGGGTTAAGTATGATCATTTTGATGATCATATTGTCTCCAATAGACACCGTAACTTTGCTTGTGATGATCGTAACTTCAAGTCTATCGACGATCTAATTACAATTCTTAATGAAAGTAAATCAATGGGTTACATCACCTCCAATGGAGACTACAGTTACTCTAATTAATTACAGCTATTGCATCCTCTTATTCGTTTGCTTTTCAAGTTCCCTTTAGCATATATAGCAATTTTTGCCTAATGTATATTACTATCTTACAATCTCCGTAGAAGTATCTAAGTAATCTCTATGTCTTTATCGTAGTGCAGCACAAAAAAAGATTGTGAAAAATTATAGCTGAAAATTTTGTTCCAATACTGCTAAACTGCTTGTTTATTACCAAATTCGTGTTGCTACGAAGGCTATAGATAATAATGTTTACCTCGAGGTTACCTTATTATGCCAAAAACACCGTTCTCCATAACAGAAATGTTGGAAGTTTGAGAGCGTACTCTGATTTTTTGAAAAAGCTTCCACGAGTTGGTGGTACGAACGCCAGTAGTAATCCTAAAAAAACAAATAGATTTGCCGAACAGTACTCTCAGAGAGAGCAAGGTAAACAACAAGACAAGGAGAGAACCCAGCAGAGAAATAAGAATAGAGAAAAACAAAATGAAAGGCCCAATAATCTGAACAGAAATAGAATATTGGAGGAACAAATAACTAGACTGCCCAAAGAACCCAACCAGGCTAAAGCACAACAGTATAATTTCTTGAGAAATAAGCTCAAATCCAGTCAGAAACAAGAGGAAGCCAAGCCGGTTGCTAAGAAACCAATTAAGAAAAGTAAGCCTAAGCAAAGGGAAGCCATAAGTATTCAAATTCCAACCTTCATCACCGTGGCCAATCTTGCCAAAATCCTCAATATACCCCTCAATAGCTTCTTAAAGCGATTACAATCACTTGGATTCGAAGATATGACCCATAGCTACATTCTAGATAAAGAAAATGCTTCATTAATTGCAGACGAATATGGCTATAAGATAACTATGAATGATGATACTGGGCTAGATTTATTTTCCTCACCCGATGATCCAGCTAAACTCCAACCTAGAGCCCCCGTAGTGACTATTATGGGACATGTTGATCACGGAAAGACCACCATTCTTGATTATTTACGTAAATCTAGTATTGTCAACCAAGAACATGGGGGTATTACTCAACATATTGGTGCATTCTCTGTGGTTACTCCAATATCCAAGAAGAAAATCACATTTTTAGATACTCCTGGACACGCTGCTTTCTTGAAAATGAGAGAAAGAGGTGCCATTATCACGGATATTGTCATTTTGGTGGTGGCAGCTGATGATTCTGTGATGCCTCAAACCATTGAAGCAATCAAACACGCCAAGAAGTCCAATGTGCCTATAATTGTAGCAATCAATAAGTGTGATAAACAAGGAGTCAATATCGATAAGGTATTGAGTGATTTGGCTCGTTATGAGATTGATATTGAAGACTATGGAGGAGATACTCAAACAGTTCAAGTTTCTGGTAAAACTGGTTTGAATATGGATAAGTTGGAAGAGGCAGTAATTACTTTGAGTGAATTGAGTGAATTCAAAGCCGAATTTAAAGGCATTCCTTCTGAAGGTTGGATTATTGAATCAGAGGTGGTGAAAGGACTTGGAAATGTGGCTACAGTGTTGGTTCGTAGAGGTACGGTTAAATCAGGCAGCTTTTTGGTTGCTGGTAATACGTACTGTAAAGTCAGAGGAATGAAAGATGAACATGGTAAACCTGTTAAGGTTGCTGGTCCTTCTACTCCGGTTCAAATCTGGGGTTGGAAAGAATTACCTGATGCTGGTGAACAGATCTTGGAAGCTAAAGACGAAAAGATTGCAAAGAAAGTTGCTGAAAATAGAATTGCTCGTGCTAAGCAGATTCAGACCGGTAAAGATATCGAGAAGATTAATGCTAAGAGACAAGATGAAATCAAAGAGCTTAAGAGACAAGAGCAATTAAATGAAATGAAATTGGCTGGTCTTAAGGTGGACGACTTGGAATTAGCTGGGAATGCTGAAGATAAATGTATTCAAGTGAAGTACATTATCAAATCCGATGTTTTTGGTTCCGCTGAAGCCATCAAGGAAAGTATTGACGGTCTTGGTAATGAAGAAGTTAAATCACTTGTGATTTCTCATGAAGCAGGACTCCCAACTGATTCTGATATCGATTTAGCCAAAGCATTGGATGCCAAAATCATCTGTTTCAACATAAAGGCACCAAAAGCAGTACAATCGAAAGCTGAACTGGCTGGTGTCCAAATTACAGAACACAACATCATTTACAGACTTATTGAGGAGGTAACTGATGAGTTAACTTCCCACTTAAAGCCACATATTGAACTTAAAACGGTTGCTGAAGCCGATATTAAAGATGTGTTCACCATCTCCGGCAAAAACAAAACGAAAGTTAAAATTGCTGGTTGTAAAATCTCTACTGGTCTCATTAAGAGATCTTCTAACGTGAGAGTGCTAAGAGATGGTGAAGTCGTTTTTACTGGGGTCCTCTCATCATTAAAGCATGTCAAAGACGACATTTCGGAGGCCAAAAAGGGTACCGAGTGTGGGATTTCGTTCGAAAAATGGGATAACTTTGAAGCTGGTGATGTCATCGAAGCCTACGAAGAAATCAGTCATCCCAGATACTTGTAAATAGTTAGACATAGCGTGTAAATACATTCACATATCATCATAGTTATCTCATTAAGTGTATTTTTTCTGTTCATCTACCTCATCTCAGATGAAAAATGAGTGCTGCCAAATTTTGATACTCTCATCTCAGACAGTAATTAGATTATAGCCAGCAAAATGTCGTCTCATGATGAGTACTCGGACGACGAGGAATTGTTTGATGAAGCTGAAAAGAGTGAGGTTTTGTTAGGATTTGTTGATGCAGAGATCGAATCTGATGATGAAGAACCATCCATTGAAGATACTTTCATCGGAGGAAACCCTGTTTGGTTGCATCCAGATTCCAGACCAAGTAAAGCTTCTTATACTTGTGATAATTGTGGAAACCCTCTTGCTTTGTTATTACAAGCATTTGCTCCTATTGAAGGCAAGTTATATGACAGAGTCATCTACTTATTTGGGTGTAAAAACACAGCACAATGCTCAAAGAAGAAGGGATCCATTAAATGTATCCGAGGAATAAGCAAAGATCCAAAAAAAATAGCAGCACTCAAGAAAGAACAAGATGATGCAGCAGCCAAAGCTTTGGATGAAAAATTGAAACTTGAAAATAAGAAGAAATTAAACATTGAATTGACTAAAGATTTGTTCTCCAATAACGCAGGTTCAGACAATCCATTTGGCTCTAATCCTTTTGGCCAGAATACAAATGCTAACCCCTTTGGCCTGAAAACCGAAACCCCTTTCGGTCTGAAAGATGCTAATCCATTCAGCAGTGCACCTACTGAGCCAAAAGCTGCTCCAAAAGAGAAATCCTACGCCGAAATAGCGAAAGCTGCAGTACCTGAAAAACCTAAGAGTAAAAGTGAAGTAGATACCACTGAGCTTCCATTCTACAAGGGATACTTTGTGTACGTGGATCAAGAACGGTTTAAGAAGATAACCTTAGAGCCAGAACTCGAGAAGTACAGACACTTAGTGGAGAATATGGACAATGAAACTGAAATCGTTGGTAGTAATAAGAAAGAACGTTCATCTTCCATATCATCTAACTCATCTGCCGCATTGAATCCTCAAGCCACCAAAATCTCCAACATGTTGGATGATAAGTACTTTGAAAATTTCACCAATGTCGTCAAGCACAACCCTACCCAAGTTCTTCGTTATGACTTGGGTGGTAGACCTTTGTTATATAGTGGGAAGGATGACATAGCGAAAAAGTTTATTGTGGAAGAAGGTAAGCAATTCAATGTCCCCAGACCGGGCTACAACCCATCCTCCGATCGTCAATTCGAGTTACAATTAATGCCCCAAGCCATCATGAACCTCGAAACCTACGAAACCGCTGGTATCAGCGATATTTTAAACGGTATGTCTTGGGGAACCATCATCATCTGTACGGATGTTGAAGATTACATTCCTGAAGAAAACTTTGATGAACACCATGTTGGATATATCGAAGAATGGTGTGGAGTTCAATGGGAAGAAAGTGTATAGTGTATATAAACTGATTCAAATCTATTAATGGCCAAAATAAGCTTAATTAGCTAACGTACTATTACTTGTTTCCATGCATGTTCTCTCCGGTACTCTTGCATGCATGAATCTGTGGATTGCTGCTTACTATTTGCTGTTAAGATCGAAGCTCCGGGAGGATCTTTGTATTATGATTTCACAAAGGGTGCGGGATCACGAGAAAATTTGACATATGTCAAAATATGCCGTCTGGAACCTCCGGATAAACTAGTCTCGAGTTAAGCGACAATGTCTGACAAGGGGTGCTATGCCGGAGTTAACTGATTCTGATTGCTGTTACTATATTTATCTAGATGCAACAAAATATTTTTATTGTACTCCGTTTCCTATTATTGTACTCCGTTTCCTATTTGGTTATAGTTTCGGCCCCTGTAATGTTTTTAGATGATTTTAAGCTTTACCAGCTGATGGCTTTGTTTTTTTTTGGTAAAGTAGTCGTCATTGCCTAGCAATTATAAAGCTTGAGTCGTTTTAATTTAACGTGTTAAATTTGCCAAAAGTCAGTCAATCTCTTTTTTTATTGTAATAGATAACAATTAGAAATGGCCAATGGAGATGAATCCTCTTCTGAAGAGGATACCTATCAAGACTTCACGGGTCATATCAACGTGCCCAATATTAATTTGTCTCAGATAAGGAAGAAACAAACTAAAACTTCCTCCAGGGACAACTTCGTGAAAGTTGGTAAGAGATTCACTCCTAAGAAGAAATCAGTGAGGTTTCCTGATAGTTCCCGATCTCGTGATGCCGTGATCCATGAAGATTCAACAACCAATAACTCCTCTGAGTCCGAAGACTCAGTATCAGAGGCTGGAAATGATAGCTTTAGACAAGATTCCAATTTACCATCCTTCAGGTTCGATTCCCAACAACAAACCCAACGAAAAGATAATGAAGACGAGGAATCCGAAGACGATGATGATGATGATGTGGATGATGACGAGGCCGAGTATGAATATCGTGACTCCCAACCACTACTGGATGGCTCCTCTACCTCTGATGGTGAAAGCGAGGAGGAAGAGCCACAACCCAGCAATTACGTTGGCCATAAAGATAATATTAGTCCGGTAAGATCGAATCAAGAGTCCAGACCAAGCCCACAAATATCCAAAATCAATTCCGTTAGATCAAATATTTCAAACGTATCAAGACACTCAAGAAATTCGTTGTTTGGGTTCATCCATGGTGAAACTGACATAACAGACCAGAAAAAGAGGTCTGATTCAGTATCTGAACTTTCAGGATCTTCTGATCCCAACAAACAAGGATTCAAAGGAATATTAAAAAAACTTGCTCTTGCTGATCAGGAGTATTCTGATCCTAGATATTATCATGAGGCTGAAATATCGGGGTCGGCAAAAGCTGATTCATTCATAGGTAGGGTTCTTAATATGACAAATAGTGGATTGAGTGGAGGAGGAATGACACCGGGTGCATCACGCTTATCTCGTGAAAGGACAATAGATGAGGAAGAAGAAATTGGAATGGAAGACAGTAACTCCATTGAGATGAAAAGATTGGACTTCACCCATGCAAGTGAAGAAGCCAAAAATTTGATATTGAGTCATGTGCCTGAAGCTGCAAAGATGTTGAATACCTCATCCTTCGATCAGCATCTTGAAACTGCCCTTGAAAGACCCACGGGTGAAGGTCAAACTGCATTTAGAATAGACAAGGAAAGGGAAAAGTCTGAAGGAACAACTAATTTGGATAGTTATCCACCATCTGAAGTGGATAATACAACTGATCATGAGGATGAATTTTATCAGCCCAATCCAAACCTGGATTCAGGAATTCTTGTTTCTCAACCTGAAGATTATACCATGATGCTAGATGAAGATATGCATGATGACTATGTAGCACCGCCCAAAAAGCTCCAGGCTGGGGTGTTGTCGTCATTATTAAAGTTATATCAAAATCCCCAAGCTAATAAATCAACAGGGTCAAGTTTGTCTTCGGCTTATGATATTGAAACCAGACGTAGTGAGGATGATCATCAATCTGTATCCACCAAAGTTCCAACTGAATTCAAGAAACTTGGTAAGGGAGTTGTCAAAGGAGGACAATTTATTTCGGGTCAATTAACAGGACATCTTGGGAATGGACTAAAGAACAAGCGAATCTCAAGTAATAGTAAGAGAGAACTGTCAAGCTCAGCATCATTTTCAAGTGATGAATATGATGAAAAGACGGGAAGCTCCAAGCATGATACAAACTTAGATGTGGAAGGATTACCGTCATTTCAACAAGCTAAACCCAAGACTCCAAAGAAAAGCAATCCTATCAACAACACTATCAATACCATAAATCCTACTAAGGTCCCTCAAATGCGTAAGAAGATCCGAAAGCACAGAAGAGAACAAGCCGAACGGTTAAGAATCACGGTTCATATTGCTGATGTACTTCAACGTCAGAAATTTATCATGAGAATGTGTAGAGCTTTGATGTTATTTGGAGCTCCAACACATAGACTAGAGGAATATATGACAATGACCAGTAGAGTGTTGGAAATCGATGGTCAGTTCTTATACTTGCCTGGTTGTATGATTGTCAGTTTTGGTGATGCAGCAACCAGAACTTCCGAAGTTCATTTAGTGAAGTGTGTTCAAGGAGTTAATTTATCCAAATTATCGGACACACATACTATTTATAAAAGTGTCATTCATGATTTAGTAGGAGTTGAAGAAGCAGCTTCAAAATTGGAAGATTTGTTAAGAAAGAAGAACTTTTATTCTCCCTGGATTTGTGTGTTCCTATATGGGTTAGGATCAGCTTCAGTGTGTCCGTTTGCATTCAGTGGAAATTGGTACGATATTCCCATTTCATTTGGTATTGGCTTATGTGTGGGATATTTACAATACTTCCTCTCGTCAATGTCTAATTTATATTCTTCCGTTTTTGAAGTTACTTCATCGATTGTTGTTTCATTTATTGCTCGTGCCATTGGTTCGATTAGAGGTGGTAAAATATTTTGCTTTGGTGCAATTGCCCAAGGCTCATTGGCATTGATTTTACCAGGTTATATCATTCTCTGTGGTTCGTTAGAGTTACAGTCCAAGAACTTAGTAGCAGGTTCCGTCAGAATGTTTTACGCTATTATTTATTCGTTATTTTTAGGGTTTGGTATTACATTAGGAGCAGCCTTGTACGGATGGGTAGATAAGAACAGTACCAATCAAGCACAATGTGCTCCTGATCATAAAATTGATGATAAATGGAGAATCCTATTTGTTCCATTATATTCAATTTGTTTAGGATTAATTAATCAAGCTAGATGGAGACAATTGCCCGTGATGGTTGCAATCTCAGGTACTGGGTATGTGGGAAATTATTTTGCTGGGAAACATTTCAGTACTGTTACTGAGTTTACAGCAGCAATTGGGGCATTTATTATTGGTATCCTAGGTAACATGTACTCGAGAATTGGTAAAGGAATGGCAGTTAGCGCTATGCTTCCCGCCATTTTCGTTCAAGTTCCCTCAGGTATAGCTTCCAAGAGTACGTTGTTATCGGGAATTAGTTCGGCTAATCAGATCACTCATTCTAGTTCTTCAGCCCAAAGTTCCAATAATGATGTTGATTCGTTAAGCTTTGGGGCTACAATGGTTGAGGTGTCCATCGGGATCAGTGTGGGCTTGTTTGCCGCAGCATTGGTGGTTTATCCGTTCGGAAAGAAGAGAACTGGGTTATTCACCTTATGATCTGCTTTTTTACATTATAGATAGGTCGAACGGCTACTTAGAGAATTCAGATAGGTAATTTGGTTGAAATTACCATGAAGTGTTTAGAAGTTATCACAACATAAATTGCAGCAAAAAAAACTGTAGATTCCCCTTATCAGTTAAAAAATCGGCACTGAGCCAAAACCTGCCGAAAACTTCGTCGGCTTTTGGCGCTAGTGTTGATATTTTGTCTAATGGAACAATCACCTACAGAGACAGAAATAATATGGGGGATTTTCCTTGTTCGAGAAAAATTCATGCAGTGTATTTTTCATTGTTTTGGGCTCAGACTCTATCTTTTATCTCGCCACTAAAATTGGGGGTGGCAGTGGTAGAGGAAGCTTTAACGTAGCGTTTTAATGATAACCTACTACCCCCCATTATGAAATATCCCCTCTGTAAATTTCAACAGTTTAACTCTTACAGTACATATGAGTAAAAAATTAAGCAGCACCTAAATCCCAGAAAAATGAACATAAAAGCTTAATTATGTCATGGAACCACACTAGGAAACTGCTTCACAAATTCTGCTCAGTTACATTTTCTCTTATCTCGTATTTAGCTCCGGGTAGGTTACTGATAATTCCAACCTAACAATCTATCGCATCTGCTCTGGTAGATCTGATGGCATCGGTAGCATGAACTGATGGGAAAAAAAAAATAAGAATTCCGTTATCGTGCTCGATTGGTCGGTTTGATTACCCAAAAATGCCGATAAACCTAATTTTGCCCATGATCGGGAATTTTGAGCAAGGCTGCCGAATGGACAGACAGGTTATGCAGGCGGCTATATGTAGGCATCTGTCTCTGTACAATGTCAGATAAGACACTAACCCATATTTATAGAGTTCAAAATCCATGGTGAAATATCTATCAAGTCTATATTTAAACACCTTCAAAATGACAGATATCATGTCTGAGAAAAAACAGCTAGACATAACCACCTCCATCATGCAACATTCAGAGTCTGACATGATGGTCGATTCTGAAAAACAGTTGGCAGAATATGAGGATATTTACATTGATCCTGAAGTTGAAAAAAGAACTGTAAGAAAGATTGATAGAAATGTTTTACCCATTTTATGCTTATTCTATTTCTATGCTGCTTTGGATCGTTCCAACATTGGTAATGCTGCTACTGCTGGTTTAACCGAAGCAATCAATTTGTCTCCATCTCAATATTCTAACGCCGTGACATTATTTTTTGTCACCTACATCTTATCTGAATTACCTGCTGCTTTACTCTTGAAGAAGTTGAGACCATCTCGTTTGTTGTCTATTTTCGTTTTCTGTTGGGCTGCTGTCTGTATTGGTATGACTTTTGTTAGCCTGTATTGGAGTCTTCTTTTATGTAGACTTTTACTTGGGGCTTTTGAAGGGGGTTATTTCCCTTGTATTACCATCTATGTCACCGGTATTGCTGGTTACAACAAACAAGAACAAGGTCTTCGTATTGCCATTCTTTTGCTGTGTGCTGCATTAAGTGGTGCAGTCGGTGGTCTTATTAGTTACGGTTTTGTGCAAGTTCAAACTCCTCGTTTAGAGGGTTTCAGATTCATATTCTTAGTTGAAGGTCTTATAACCATTGTTTGTGTTCCTATTTTATTCTTTTGGTTACCAAATGATATTACTGAGGCCAAATTCTTGAAAGAAGAAGAGAAAGAAGTTATGCGTTTAAGACAAAAACAAAGAGAAAAATATATGAGTGACAATGTGTTTGAATGGGAACAAGTTTACATTGCCATGAAAGATGTTAGAACCTACTTGAGTATGATCATTCAATTCTGCCAAGATACTATTTTGTATGGATTTTCTACCTTCTTACCAAGTATCTTGAAAAAAGGTCTTGGTTATGGAACTTTAGAAGCTCAATATTTGACCATTCCAGTTTACTTTGTCAGTGCAGTTGGGCTCCTTGCATTGTGTATTTTGAGTGACCGCACGAATTTGAGAGGTCCCTTCATATTTGGTACTAACATTCTTGGTATCATAGGATACATTTTAATGATTGCCTGCAAAAACAATTCTGTCAAATACTTCGCCACCTATTTGATTGCTTTCCCATTATACATTGGTCCAACTTTGAATTTAGCATGGACTTCCAATAACATGGCTCCATACTATAGAAGAACCACTGCTATTGGTTGTAATCAAACATTAGGTAATATTTCTGGTGCAATTGCTGGTCAAATTTACAGAACTTCTCCTTATGTTTTAGGAAACTCGTTTTCCTTAGGATGCTTAGTTGTCTCGTGTATTTGTGTTGCTCTTAACACTTGGAGATTGAAATATCTTAACAAAGAGAAAGAAGAGGTTCTCAACGGTAAACCCGATCCAAAGACTAATAGAACCGGTGATAGAGCTCTCGACTTTGTGTATTGTTATTAAAATTTTCGTTTTTTGAAATGTCATTATATATGAATATTAATAATTTATCCGAAAATTAACAAATATGTAGAAACTATAAAAAAATGTGTGTCATTTTTCGCAGCCAATTTTTGATTTTCCTGAAAATTGAAAAAATATGTCATCTTGGCAAAAATGATCAACGCTTATTTTCTTTAACCCTTCTTGCCGGAATCCCATATAACGTTCTGAATTATGCTTTATTAAAGTGTCTTGTACAACTTGCGATCTTTCGAGACAAGCTTGTGCATTTATTCAATGGCATTAATTTTAACGACAATTAACATAATATATATTATTAACTAAAATGACACATTAATTTGTATCAACCTAAAATCATTCACCTTGTGTTAACTCTTTCATGTTCCATTTGTTTTAAGGGTATTTAATTGCATTTAGCAACCAACCTAGGTTTAGGTTAACTTCGATAGTTGGCTACCCACATTCATTTTTGGTACCATGACTACACTCTAGGTTGAATCTGTCACTCTCTTCTTGTTTGTTAGGAACATAGAAATGATAATTCTTTGACCAGGGCCTAGGTTGCTGGCAACCCCCTATGTTTCTGTATCTGGCCACCCCTAGCATGACTCTTGACTGATACCAGACCAGACCTCTCTCTCCCGCAGGCATTTGACAAACTATTTGACCACTATCAGAAGTAGATTTATTCCACAGATCACCTATTAAAATAGAAACTGGATCCCATCCAACAGGACCCTCTTCTATTTCCCAAGTGTTTATATGCGACCAGTGAATCTCATACCCTGCTTCATTAAACCTATCTCCATTGTAAGCACAAGATGATGCTTGATACCATGGTGATAACCTCTCTCCTATTTGCCTTACTTGGTATTCGTTATATTGGAAACAGCATTCACATGGGCTGTCTCTATTTGTTTTTTCATTTTGGACATCTCCAGCTAATTCGTATACACTGGCTGTTGCCTTGTCTAGTAAGTAATCACCTGACGATAATTGCTGAAGGCTATAATTGAGATTATTGCCGTATTGAGAGTTGATAGTTGTGAATTTGATTTTATCTGCTTCATGGTCATCTCGGGTTACCGGTTGGGAAAATGCAGCTGTCACCAATAGTGCTAGTACTAGCCAATGCAACCATTTGGATACCAGTGGTGGTCTGAGGATAGCACTTCCGCTGGATTTGACATCCCACCCTTGCTGAAACCCACACATATATGCCCCTTTGATACTAATATCACTTAAATTCAGAAGGTCACCTGTTCCAAACCCACAATGATATATTTCCATACCATCTTCGATGGTGATATTCATTTCAGATATGAGCGACATTTTAGAACGGATGTTAAATTTTGAAACTTGTACCAGAGGCAATAGAATGTGGAGATTTTCTGAAATATTTATACCATCATTGATCTAATTCACAATAATTATCCTCTTTCAGTATTGTAATTGGATTTTTAATTGGCATTGTTTCATGCGAACAGCTGTAGAATGCATTATTTTAGGATTGCACAATAATTAGCTTTAGATACTATGTAACAATCTGCCTAAATCGTAGTATAGGCGAAAATGATTTTTAATATCAATCTACAAATTAGAATGGGAAAATGGTTATTCCTAAGGATCACAAAATTGATTTATAGTTCAGGTTGGTATCTGATAATAGAGCCAAGTCAGCCTTAAGGAAGTGGCTGGATAAAGATCAGGGTGAGACCCTCCCTGTTCAGATTTGTGGCGACAATTGTGATATAGATTTGTGATTAGAGATCTACTCCATTCAGGAACTTCTGAAACATTATTCCAAATATACTTCAGGAAGAGGGCTTATTAGTTTTTCTAAATATATAATTTTCAGCCCTATCCACTCCCATTCAACTTTTACAGTCAAACATGCTTTACTGGACTTGGGATGTTCAGGAACATGTCATGTGATGGGCATCCAATGTATACTCGTCTAGTTAGTTACCTACGCAACAAGACAAAACGTTGAACATCAAAAAAATCTCGTCTAATTAGAAGTCACCTTATCGTCAAGCTCACAAAAATGGTCAGCCAGCAGAAAATGTCTAACCTATGTAATGTATCAAAGACACTAGATGATTTTCTATAAAGCTTTGCTGGTAAGGTTCCAAATATGGACTAGTATATGAACCTCATTATGAGGTTCATTATGGAGTTTATTGAAATTATGGCGAAGATTTTCAATCCTAATTTTGACGACAGGGAAGCAATTCCTAAGAGCCAATTTAATCAAAGTGTATTTTCTTAATTCTGAAATTTGGTTTCCTTGTTGCTTTTTTGAAAATCAGTACTATTAACCATTGCAAGCTGTGTGCAAATGATTTTTTTCAGCACAAACTTTATATGTTACCGTGTATCTCTACATATTGATGGAAAAGAGTGAAAATATCAATAATCTGTGAGCTTGAAATCAAGATAATAGAACAACTTTACAGTAAAGTTTGTAACGGTGCGAGAAGAATGATTTTTGATTTTTAAGAATTCTATTCATTTTCAAATATAATATATCATTAAAATATGTTATTTTGGTAACAATGGCACTCTGGCCGAGTGGTCTAAGGCGCCAGGGTAAGGTCACCTTACCATATATTCCTGGTCTCTTCGGAGGCGCGAGTTCGAACCTCGCGGGTGTCATTATTTTTTATTTTTGATTGTCTCTCGTTAGTAGTATAGAACTAGCATAGAAGCTTATGAATCATCAATATTGTTACTTACATACTGTTCATTACAAATAATTGGCTGTTGGGTCCATTTTGTGTGGACCCTTTTTGGATTTTTAGAGTTTTTATCAGAACAATCAGAGACTACATATTCCTGCACGCAGACAGTCTCGAAGCACCCTATATAAGAAAATTGCCCCACAAATTTTTCAGCTACTCCATCTTTTCTCCACAGGGAACCATATCAATGTTACTACGCGGATCTAGACACATAAAGTCTCTTGTGAATAAGCCATTATCAGCTAGATATTTGTCTATAGTTGGATATAATGACGAATCCATAACCGTAGAATTGAAAAACGGATCAAAACCCTCATTTAGTACTGTGTTTTTGAGAGATTCATGCACAGCACCCCAATCAGTTGACCCATTCTCTAAGCAAAAACTATTCACCACTGCTGAAATTGCATCTGATATAAGAGTCCACGAGTCTCCCAAGATTATTCAAGACAAGGAAGGAAATGACACCCTTCAAGTGAAATGGGTAGAAAAAGATGGCTCCATACTTGAATCCCACTATAAAGAGTCATTCTTATCAAATCACTCCAGAAATGATGTGGTACACCAAAACTCTGTATTCTCCAGAAAAGAATGGAACCGGGATACTTTATTGAAAGACATAGATTCTCTTCAATTTGAATACAGCGATTACTTTAACACTTCAAGCTTTGGCAAGGTGGTAGACAATTTGAACAAATATGGTTTAAGCTTCGTCAATAATATTCCAGATCCAACTAAAAACGAAGCAACTCAAGCGATAACAACTTCCAATGAATTAGAGTGGCCAGTTGCCAAACTTGCATCTCAGTTTGGTTATATCAAAAAGACTTTTTATGGTACTTTGTTTGATGTGAAAAATGAAAAAGAGGATGCAAAAAATATTGCAAACACCAATACTTTCTTGCCATTACACATGGATTTATTGTACTACGAATCCCCTCCAGGTCTTCAACTTTTGCATTTCATCTGGAATTCAACCGAAGGTGGTGAAAACGTATTTGCTGATTCATTTGCTGCTGCTCTGTACGTCAAACAAGTGGACCCAAAAGCATACGAAGCATTAAAGCAAGTTCCAGTAACTTATCATTACAACAATAATAACGAATATTACTATTATGCTAGACCAGTCATTGTTGAAGAACCTTATGGTAAAGACCCAGAAACTGGTGAAAACCTCTTGAAAGAAGTCAATTATTCGCCTCCATTTCAGGGTCCTTTACAATCTGCAACTATTACTCCTGATAACAAAGAACTTTTGGATGATTTCGTAAGAGGATTCTCACTCTTTGAGCAGTTCATCAAGGATCCGGAAAATCAGTTTTTAATTAAAATGAAAGAAGGATCGTGTGTTCTATTTGATAATAGACGGACTCTTCATTCCAGATTAGAATTTTCTGATAAATCTGGTGGTGATAGATGGTTAATGGGATGTTATGTTGATGGAGATAGTTTTAGATCAAAATTAAGAATGACTCAGCAGCTCAATCTTAACCCATAGAATACACCAGAACTTATAAATTAATTTTGCTATATTTTTTTTGACTATTATATATATATATACATACTTTCTTCTCTCCTTTGACAGATGAAAAACCAGTAAACTTGAACAAATGAAGGATGATTGAGAGTTTATTAAAAATACAAATTTTGAAAATCAGAAATTACACCAAAGTGTTTACATCATGACTAATAACCGTAAGTACCATAAGAGCTTACTTGTGGTTGAGCTGGTGCTCTATTGGATCTTGAACCATCTTTCATGTAACTCTTGAATGTTTGTTTGAAACCGTTACAGAGACGAAGCATATTTGGATATGAAAACCCTTTTAATCTGTAACCATCTCTTTCGGTCTTTACGTGCCATGTAATGACTGGCGTGTTAACGTTAACTTTGAACAATAACAAGAACCATCCTGGTGCTTTATGATCAAAACAGAAAACATAAGCACTATTCTTAGGATTTGCTTTAGTGTAAGATTCTAACCATTCATTCACCTCAGTTAAAGTACCTTCACGGAATTTTGGATGACGGCACATTTCGTTGACATGCTTGGCGATAGCTTGAATGTGTTGGAAAATCATTTGATCCAAATCGGAATAGACTTGACGTTCAACAATGTATTCCTTACCGTTAGGAGTTGATCTTTCCTGAATACTAAGATGTTGAAATAAGTTATTTGCAACTTTCCAAGTGACAGTTAAGAATTCTGGTCCTTTAGAAGAGGGACGAAGGACACAGTCACCCACAGCTTGTGGAGCCAAAAATTCTTCTGCTTGTTTATGATTGAAATTACGGAATAATGGATGTTGGATATTTCTGGTCTTAGCTAATTTGGCTCTTTCTTTAGCAAGTTCCTTTTGCTTGTCGGCTTCTTCTGCTTCAAAGTTCCACTTCAAAGGATCCTTACGGAATTTAGGAATGGCAGCCCTTTTAATATCTTCATCCAATAAACTGAAATTGGCTGAAAAATTGTCATAAAATGCATCAGCAATAACAGCCTGGACTACTTGACCTTGAAGGTAATCGGCTCCACGAGGGATAGCATTTTCTTCCACAGTTCCACTGATTAAAGAAGAAGTAGTAACTCTTAAAAATTTGACACGAGAATCTTGATCACGGTAATTCTTACCGACTCTATTAACGGTAACTGGAACGATGGTTCCCTTGCTAAATGATTCAACAGTTTCACCAGTCAACATCAGGAAAACCTCTTGACTTTCCAAGATATGGTAGGATCTTCTCAATTCTTCGAAATTATTAACAAGCTCCTCTTTAATACTTTGTAAAGTGGCATACTTTCTCTTTCCAAACTTAGTTTCTAATTCTTTACCATAAGCAGTCAAATTCAAATCATCAACTTTATTGACTCCTTCTTGCATTAACTGATAGATAATACCTCCTTGTTCTTCAATATGGGCCATGTCTTCTTCATCGAAATCAAGAGCATCAGCAGCCATTTTTCTAGCTAAATCATAATCTTCTGGATGAATTCTGGTAGCATCCAATAACTCAATAGAAGAGTCTCTGATGGAGACACTTTCATCATATGGAATGTTTAAGAATGAAGAACAATTGATGAAGATGTTGGCAATTGTAAGTTCATTTTCAATAAGATCACTTCTGCTAACCAAAGTTCCGAGTTTTGCATTAATATTTCTCAACAACCCAGAAGCCTTACGTGGACCTAAACCAGCAACGTAAGGCAACAACTGAGCGATGTATGGATCACGAAGTGCTTCATTGATTTCCACACCAACCATGTTAATTACATCAACAAACACTGATTCAATAGTGTCCTTAATTAAATCAATTGGAAGAAGTTTCTGGAATTGATGGAAAGAAAGGGAAAGAATATCTTCTCCTAAAGAAACATATTCCAATAATGGACTTTGAACATAACGAGCAAGACCAATACAATATTTAACTAAAGTTGGCTTGTCTGAAAGTTCAATTGTAGCTCTTTCTGAATTTTGGAATAATCTTGCAGTTTCATCTTGTCCCCAAATAACTGGAAGGTTGACATTAGCTTGGTCTTGTAATTCTTCAGTATTCACAGTAATATTATTATCAGCAACAAATGATTTTACTGCGTCAAAAAGCCTTTTGGCAGTAGCATTAAACCCAGAAATCACAATAACATCAGGTTTATTATACTTGAGACTTTTATCAAAAAATTCTTTAAGTTGTCCTTTGAAACTTTCTTCGCTTTCTCTGTCTCTGATCGGATTGACATCAGATTTGAAGAGCTCGTCAACTTTACCGCTGTCTCTGACAAATGCACCAACAACAGCGTTATCAAAATCACCCTTTCCGATAGATAAAGCAAGAACATTAGGCTTGGTTCCTTTATCGAAGCCGTAAGGAGTAAATGGAGCTTGATTAACTTTCGATTGGAACCCTTTACGAACTTCATATGAAATCAAACGTTCACACTCACGACGTAAGTCTTCTTTAGTATTTAAGGCAACCACGGTGTTAAGTCTTTTAAAAGCTAAATTCAATGCAAATTCTCTTTCTTTATTCCAACTTTCAGAGATATCAGAAGAACCATCGGATTTCAAACAGTTAAAAATGGATTGATACCAACTATCATAATCTCTGGTGTCAACCTTGATGACAATCAAACCATTAGCTTCAGCTTCCAACATTCTTAATAACACGTCAGGGGAACGGACCAAGTCAGCTGGTGATCTGTTAATGGCATATTTGATATCAGCATAAGGACTATGATATTCGATTGAGTTTCTTCCCTTTTCAGTTAAAGCAACGCTGATAGCAACATAATTTTTATAGGTCTGTCTGACTTCGGCTCTAATCTTTGGGTTATGGAAAATTTCTTCGGCAAAAGTCTTTCTCACAGCATTAAGAGCATTCTTTGGATCCTTAAATAAAATTTCGTCATCCTCAATAAATTTCTCAATTAAATCAGTTGGAGATTCTACTGGATCATCAGTGGCATGGATTCTGTAAGGGACTTCAAAATTCTTTGAACTTTGATCCTGGACATTTTCCCCAAATTCTTTGGCCGTGATACCATAAGATTTCACCACGTCGTATAAGATATTGGTTCTTATTCTTTCATAAACTGCATATTTAGAATGTTTTTTATTGGATTTGTTAGTTTCCTCTTCTCCTTCATTATTCTCATTCTCATTAGCAGGCTCTTCTGTTTGAGATAATGCTTTGATTTCTGTAGAATAGGTGAAGTTTAAATAGTCATGCAAATCTTGAATGGCCACCATAGAATCCAAATATTTGACATCTTTAACCAAATCATCGTCCAAATTCAAACTTTCTATCAATTTTTGGGTGTTTAATCTCTTTTCATAGAGCGAATGATATTCGATATCAAGATGGACAATACGCCATAAATCATCTTCAAATAATAATTTATGAACGATACTATTGGTGGTACCATCGGGGTTTTCGATTTCTTCAGCGAAAAGTAAGAAATCACGACGATGTGCCCAAATAAATGGAACTTCATAGGCATCTTTAGAAACGAATTCAACAACCTTTGCTACTGCTTTCTTGAATGGTTGCTCTAAGAATGGAGCAAAACCTGTACCTTTTTCTTTGTATAGTATATTGCCAATCCAATCTTGTTCTTGAGTCAAATCTTCTCCTTCAAGGTCTATGTAGTTTAAGTTGGCACGGAATTTTTGAAATCTTTCTGGAGTATCAATAATTCTGATCAAATTATCTTCTTCGGTTAACATACGTTCTTTTAATTCAGCATGTTCGAAAACTTCATCAAGAGCTGTTGGTTCTAATTCACCATAACCCTCATCTTCAATTTCTTGTGCTTCCAAAGCCCATTCATATTCACCTCCATTACCGAATACTTCGAATAATTGTTGAAGACTTTCTCTATCGACATTGGATAATTTGGAGGTATCCAATTTAGGGCCAGCTCTCTTAGCCCGTTCACGTTTTTGGGCTTCTTTGTGAACTCTTGCTTCTTCTTCATCAGAAAATTCATCATCTTCAATAAAATCTTCGAATTCATCAAGAATGTTTCTTTCTTCACGTCTACTAGGTTCTTCAACTTCGTCCAATTCTTCATCATTGTCTTCATCAGAAAACATATCATTCAATCCTCCTCTTCTGGCTGGTTTACTTGAAGCAGATTCTTCAACTTCATTATCATCGTCGACTTGTGCTCTCTTAAGACGTTTGAATTTTCCACCACTAGATTCGGTTCTTGCTGGTTTGGCACCGGAATTTTCCAATAACAATTCCAAATCATCTTCATCTAAGGCATCGTCATCATTTTTGGCTGCAGCTCTTTCTCTCTTTCTCTTCTTATGTCTTCTCTTCTTACGTTTACCGTCGATATCGTCGTCTTCATCATCATCAACAATGAATCCTGCCCTAATTTTAGCGGCAGCTTCAGCATCGTCATCATCTTCTTCTTCAGAGGAGTCGTCCATCACATCATCACCTTCTTCATCGGATGGATTTTCAGAAGCTTCATCTCTGATTTCTCTTTCTTCTTCCACGTCGCCAATAGCCATATTGTAGTTGGGGATACTATACAAAGTTTATCTTTCCTAACGTGGAACTATTTCTTTCTTTGACACTATCAAGTTAAATTGATGAGTCAAGTACCGGAAATAGATGTATTAAACCCAATGCAACTATATATTACCTGATATAGAGCTGAATACAAGCTTGAGTTCGGCCATTTCTCTTGAGTCGACCTTTGTGAAAAAATCAATCTTTGAAAAATTTGGTCACGTGACATGGTCGTGCGGAGTTCGAGTTATTGCCAGATATAAGAAGCTACGGGTTTATATTGGGTATATCTGGAACAAACGTACTTGGAGATTTCTGTTAGAGTAGTGTTGCCGTAGTAATAGTTTGGTGTCAGCGTAGTATGCAATTGTTTGGTTCAGCTGTTTCTGCATAATGGGTGTTTTGGTGGAGTCTATACCTACATCTCATATTCAGTAAGTTATCATTAATTCATTACATACTCCTACTTCTCATCGTAGTGCCGGTTCAACTTAAGGTTGAATTCTCTGTTCTTATCATTGATGTAGCTTGCTGCCCCAGCATCACCCTGTCTTCTCCGTCTGGTCTGTTTACGTTCGTCAGACAGCTTTATGGAAGCCACAAGCTGATTTTTGGAGGTTTCGTCAGTTTTTGCTGTAAAATCAATGGCAGTCAACGACAGTTCGCCATTATGTTTCTTCGCTAGCTGGTCCTTCTGGATCTTGTACTTCAGTTTGTCTACTTCAAGATTGGCAATTTCCTTCTCGTACGTCTGCTGGGCTAGTTGATTGAAGTTGTTATAGCCAGGCTTTGCCTTTGTTTTCTGTTTCTTGTCCCATTCGTCCCATTCCTTGATGGTCCACTGCAAGTTCCGCTTACGGTCTACGTCCTCGCCCGCCTCCTCCGCCGTGAGCTCCTCGTATTTCCTCTCGGCCTCTTGCTTCTTCTTGTCGATAGTACCCCGGTCTACTGTGCGTAGTTTCTGGTCCTTGTAGTCCTGGTAGAGATCCAGTTTGTTGAGCCTCGAACTCTCTGCTTTCTTCTGCTTCAATTTCTGAAGCCGCTCCAACCTCGAGGGTGCCATATTGTTTATGTAGTCTATAGTTTGTAGTAGTTAAGATGTGAAAAGCTCATCTCGTTGTGTCAATGCGCGATATTCCCATTTTGGTGATGATGGCTGCGATTCTTAATCAGGTAGCCAGTCCTACAGCAACCAGTTCGTCCGGTGGCCTAGTCAAGTCACAGGCCTGGGACTATACAAACCATGGATTAACCCCAGCTACGGGCCCGACAGCAGCTCAGTTTAAACTTTTTTAAGCCCACCCGCTCCGGCCACCCCCCAGGGTCACGCCCTGCCGTACCAAATGGGCGTGGAACCCGGCCGGGGAGAAAGGGTGCGGACCGAGATCAGGTAGCATTGCAGCTGTCTCCCCACCAAATATGGCCACACATTATGCCCCATTTCCGATTGTCGGTTGACAGTAACGCAACATTTACATATATCCGTAGATAATTTGAGCACAACGGGAAGAGTATAAAAGGAACGTGACGGCCCATTTTTATAGACCCTACCAACTATTTTGTTTTCCTGTTTTATAGACAACTATTTTATTTAGCGTAATGTCGGAAACCAAGGAAAGTCGTTTGCACAAGTTCGTCCTAGACAGACCCAAAGAAGAATTGGACTCTATCCGGGGCCATCCCCAGAAAGTTCTAGACTTGATCGACGAATTCTCGTACACCCAGGAATCGTTGATGAATATCGGGGCGTTCAAGGGTCAGGTGATCATCAACAAAATCAAAGAAGTCAACCCCAAGATCATCATTGAACTAGGAGGGTACATGGGATATTCAGCCATTATTTTTGGTAAGGAATTGGTTCATGATCCCCATGCCAAATACTACAGTTTCGAGGCCAATGCCGAATTTGCTGACATTGCTGGTCAATTCATCGAACTCGCCGGGTTGCAAGATAAGGTCCAGATCATCGTGGGCCCAGCTGCCGAATCGCTTGTCAAGTTCGAGACCGCATTGTCTCAGAAAACCGATGGTTATGCCCTGGTAAACTTCGTATTTCTCGACCACTGGAAGGACTTGTACGTGCCGGACTTACGGGTGTTGGAGTCATTGAATTTGATTGCCCCAGGAACAGTAATTGCTGCCGATAACATCTACTATCCTGGGGCTCCAGACTACGTGAAATACGTCCAATCGTCACCCCAGGAAAGAAGAGAACATAACTACAACGTAGATAACCTCAGCAATCCCAAGCTAATTGGCAGATGGAATATCTTGTACGATTCTGAGACCATTCCTGTCATCGACAAGAAGCGGGATACTACGGATGCGGTGGAGATTATCAAATGTGTAGAGTATTTAAATGGTTAAAATAATGGAAATTTCGCAAGCTATTTCGCAAGCTATTTTTCACGCAAAAAATCGTAGATTCTCTTTAAACAACTCCTACTCTTTCTTCTTACACGCTTCACCATCATGACGGATTTGACTCCTCTATTCACGAAATGTGTACAAATCGTGCAGTCGGAACTCGGGACGTCCGTTGCTGACGACTTTGATGCCAAACAAACACGGAAAAAGAACGATACCTACCATATTAATGACACCTTCATCAAAGAAGCCAATGGACTATACGGGTATTTGGTGGAATTGAATCAGTTTATTGCCCAAATCAGATCATCCTACCTCTCCACAAGCGATTCATTCATGGACTCTTCCAACCAGACTAATGCCTTGTCCATTGACGATAAGAATAAGATCGATGAAGAGTTCAAATACAGAACCCACCAGCTCTACGAAAAGCTAAAACTCCTCCAAACCTACGAAAAGAAGAGACAGCAAGTCATCGAGGAAAAGAGAGCCAAGGGCTTCTTCTCAGGCATATTTGGTGGCTCGGAATTCGACGATGATGAGTTGTTTGAATCAGCCACTGCAGCTCACAGAACCCAGATCTTACGCTTCTTGAACGAAGTCACCAATGTTATAAATAAGAGCTACGAAGTAATGCAAAGAAAACGATACGAAAGAGAAAAACAATTGAGTCTTCTCAATTTCCAGAATCTTGATGATGATCTCGACTTAAACTATGAAGACTCCGTACCCCCTCTCCAGCAACTCCAAGACATTGACGAACTTGACAACTCGGCATTAAGTTACCCTGAACTAGATGACACTCCTCAGCTAACCCAAGAGCAAATCCAAGAACTCGACTCCGAAAATCAGGAGTTCTTAAACTTGAAAACAAACCAACTTAAGCAGGTTGAAAAACTACATAATTCCATGGTCGATATCGTTAGCTTACAAGCAGAACTATCATACCAGCTCGAAGTACAATCGGAGCAGATAACCAACCTTATAGATAGTCAATCAGAGGTGGAAATTGACTTACAGATGGGTAATCAAAACTTAACCAAGGCCACTAGTAGAAACAAGAAAGGGGCTAACATGATCATTACCACATGTATGATTTTGGGGTTTTTGATCCTTATCGTGGATTACATTTCATTCTGAGTCTATGTATATATCTATCATTAATGAGAATCATGTTAAACATTGGTAACCACTCCAGCACCAACAGTAGTTCCCTCTCGCCTTATGACAATTCTTCCGAGAAGTCTATTATCTTCGTACTTAGTCACTGGTAAAAGTCTGTCCCCAGTGACTTCAATTTCAACCAGAGCACTCTGTTTAGATACCAAATGCATTTTCTTCTTCTTCTTTGAATCCTCAATCTTGAGAATCTTGGATATTCTGGCAGGAACGTAGGAGTTGTTTCTGAATAAAACAAATGGAGTACCAATTAACAATGGTTTGTCCATGTTGAATAATCTGATATTGGCAGTAAACTTCTTCACTGTTTTGACGGGTGATTCGATTCTCAGGATTAAATCACCAATACTGAGCTCATCAATGGATTTGTTAGCCAATTGAGCGAGCTTAAATGCCAAAGTAACAGTTTCTCCCTTGAATGAGATATCAACATTCTTTTCATTTGCCTTGATAGATAGGATTTGTAAATAGTCATCACTTGGTGACACTTTGATCGTCTCTCCGGGTTGAATAAACCCGGATAAAATCTTTCCTGTAATACCAAATTCAGAACTTGAAGTGGTGAACACATCATTGATAGACAAGGCAAAATCCTCCTGTTCAATTTGAGTGGCTGAATCCTGGGTGATTACACTTCCTGAAGTATTAACATTTTCCAAATAATTGAGTAAAGTTGGTCCCTCATACCATTCAAATTCAGGAATTTTCTCTGTCTTCACTACATTGTTACCAGAAAGTCCGGAAATGGGAATAAATTGAATGTTGTCAGCTTCAAACCCAACTTCATCAGAAACGAGGAAAGTCTCTAATTGGTTTTTGATCTCGTGAAATCTGGCTTCTGACCAGTTTTCCTTATCCATTTTATTCACAGCAACACAAAGCTTTTGGATACCCAAGTTTTTGGCAAGTAAGGTGTGTTCTTTAGTTTGACCGTCCATGGTAAACCCAGCTTCGAATTCACCACCAATGGAATCAACAACTAAAAGAGCAACCTCAGCTTGAGTTACACCTCCTACCATTTGAGGAACAAAATCCTTGTGGCCAGGAGCATCAATGGCAGTGAATCTGGTTTTTTTAGTTTCGAATTCAGTGGCACAAATGTCAACGGTCACCCCACGAGATCTTTCTTCTGAAGTTTGATCCATGATCCAAGCTAAAGCAAATGATCCTTTACCTGATTTTTCAGCTTCACGAACGAGCTTGTTCACAGTTTTAGCATCTACAACGCCAACATCATATAACAAACGACCCATTAATGTAGATTTTCCAGCATCAACATGGCCAATAACAACAAACGACTTATGAGGCTTTTGATAAATCTTGTTGGTAGATAATTCCTGGGCCAAATCAACCTTTTTGAAGGCTTTAGTGGCTTTAGGTTTGTCTTTTGGAGAGTCAGTTTCTGAGTTCTTACTGTCAGACAATTTCAAATCTTTGACAGAATCTTCAAAAGCAGCTTGCTGGGCAGCAAGAATTTTATCATCAGGACTAGGCTCATTAAAGTTTTTTTGAATCTTTTTAGAAGTTTCTATAGAAATTTCTTTGTTAGTAAGTGGATGAAAAAGGTCAGTTGAAAATCTTCTTCTTTTATTCCTATTATCAAATTTGTGATGTTCGGTAGTATCTTCGTCTCTTACTCGCTTTAAGTCAAACAAAAATGATGATATTGAATTATAGGGTTCTTTAAGTAAGTCTTTAGTATCTAGTTCGATACTAAAATCAATGCCTGGAATAGTGAGCTTGGGCTTTTGGCCAGCTTTTGTTGTAGTGCTATCTGATACCTGTTCAGGTTCTAGCTCCTTCTGTTGTTTGAGAGGAGTCTTAATTCTATTACTGAACCTGCTCAACCCTTTAGTCTTCTGTAGTGGGGTTTTAGTAGAGGTTGCATCCTTAGAATGCAGCGATAGGTTTTGTAGAATGTCAAGGGACTTGTTACCCGAAGACGGTTTCTCGATGGCATTACTTTTCCTGGATTTTGCAAGGGCTGAAAGTTTACTAACGGGTTTGCTTTCGGTTGTAACATCATTATCATTATTTTGCTGACTATCATTAGCTTTCTTTCTCGCTAGAGCGAGCTGCTGTAATTTTGATAGAGGTTTAGACGGTATATCTATTTGTTCTGTAGTTAGAATCCTAGAACTTAAGTTAACAGATACCAAAGAGTTTATTTAGGTTTCAAATATTGACAAAAGTATTGAGAAAATGGGTGTGGTCACTTCATCATCTCATACTTCAAGACTGAAACGGAATAAAGAAAGATTTAGGAATGAAATATACGTACCTTTTTTCTTAGGAAATTTAGATTTGATTTCTTCAATTGAATCTTCAATGCTATAGTAATTGTAGAAAAGAGCTTCTTTTAATGCTATTTCGTCGATTGTATCATTATAAGATGCCAATTTTTGCTTCAACTCAGGAAGTGAATCATAAAGTTTAGCATAATCGTCATCATTCAAGTCGTCCTCATTGAATTCTTCATTTTCTGAGTGATCCTCGTAATCAACGAAATCATCATCGTCGAATCCCGCCATTTTGATGCTCTTTGATGTTGTAATAGACCAGATCTAAATGAGTCAAAAATTTACTTTTGCAACGTTGGTAATGTAGAAGATGGCAAGGTAGTGCGCTAACATAAAAAGGATTAAAGAAATTAAAAAAAAAAAAATAATAATGACACCCGCGAGGTTCGAACTCGCGCCTCCGAAGAGACCAGGAATATGTGGTAAGGTGACCTTACCCTGGCGCCTTAGACCACTCGGCCAGAGTGCCCTTATTGCGACTAAGTACTAGAAGTAGTGTATATGAAAAATCAGATCATGGAGTTTCATAGAGTTATACCGCAATATGTATAATGATAATAGTAAAGAACAACTTTAACTGTCAGTGGGCTGGGGATGCTGATATTCTCTAGCTTGTTTCCTAAGTGTTTCATTTATGTTTTAATGTTTCTTGCCTATAGTTGTGTAATACAAACCATAAAACAATGAACATGGCAAAAATGACTAAGAAGCTAAATAAAATACCTTTGAAGGTAGCAATTCTGAATTGTCAGACAACGAGTTTTTCTGAACCGACCCAAATTCTGTCTCAAGGGCGTGCAATTCCTGGTTCCTTCCCCCAAAAGTGAAAATAGCTAATTAACAAACGTTCAGCTAAGTTGACTACACTCTGCAATAACTTTTACCTTGAAAGATTACCTGATATTGAAAAAATAAAACCTATATGCAATATTTTTGTCTTTTCTGGCTGCAAATATGTGCCGCGAGTAACTAAGAAGCAGCTGTACTTCAAGGGCTCACGATTCTTCTACTCTAAATGTTCTATTTTCATTACTTCAATTTGTAATTCCAATACAACAACTTCACCTGCTACAAATTAGTATTCACGGTATGTATTAATAAAATCTTGCTTAATGACTTTCAGACTGTATATAAATGTATAGATAGGGATGAAATTTAATATAAGTTGAATAAATCAGCTTTTAAGATATCAACGATGGTCTTACCAGCAGCAACAACTTCTTCATCGAAATATCTTCTACCACTCAATTGCAAACCAATTGGAGCACCAACGAAGTCTTCTGGTTTATAACTTTGTAATTCTAATTTTTCCAAGTCACTTCTGTATTCGTAGTTAGCATGGCTGGCATCCCATTGATCAATCTTTGGATCTTGGAATAAACCGGTTTGGAAAGCCAAGGTTGGTAAATCGAGAATGTTGAACAAAGAAGTGTAAGACCAGTTATAAACTCCTTCGGATTGTGGGGCAACGTTGTTGTAGACAGGTGAGAGAATGAAATCAACCTTGTTTTCATTAAGGTAGTCAGTGTACTCTTGTTTCAATTGATCTCTGGTAGAGTTCAATTCACGGTTTTCTCTCACGGAAAGGGCAGCAGCTCCTTTACCGTAGTTCAAACTCCATTGGGTCAATTTGGTAATTGGTTCACCAGAATCGGATAAGAGTTTACCTTGGAGGTAGTTACCATCACAGGTGTACATGGTGTGGACGGTATCATAAGCCAATTGAGTCTTAATTGGTTTGAATTCAACAACCTTGACTCCAGCAGCCTTTAATTTGTCCACGGTTTCCTTAAGACCTCTTTGGATTGGAGGAGTTGGTTTAACTAAACCATCATCGTACATGACAGCAATGGTCAAAGATTCAGGCAGAGGAGTTTCGACTTTTCTCCATGGCATTGGGAGAGTACTACAGTCGTATTCCCAAGGTTTACCTTGGTTAATGTAGATATCCATCCAAAGATCAATATCATCAACGGATCTGGTCATTGGACCTTGCACGGCAGGAACAGATTCTTGACCGGCACCTCCAGAAACACAACCAGAAAGAGAGACTCTCTTGGAGGTTGGTCTCAAACCAATACAACCAGAGAATGCAGCAGGACCACGAATGGAACCACCAATATCACTACCAATACCAATTGAGGAACCACCAAAACCCACAATGGAACCTTCACCAGAAGAGGAACCACCCGAGGATAAGAGTAAGTTGAAAGGGTTTTTGGATAAACCGGTGATGTTATTGTTGGAGTCCAAATGCATTAAGGTTTGGGGTTCGTTGGTTCTGACGTAGAAGACAGCACCTAAGTCTTCCAAGATTTTGTTGGTTACCCCATGATTTGGAGTGAGGTTGTCAATTAAAGATACAAAGGCAGCATGGGTGACCTTACCTTTGTAGTTGATATGTTCCTTCAAGGAGATTGGTAAACCATGTAAAGGACCAATGGTCTTACCATTTTTTGCGTAGTATTCATCTAAGAACTTAGCTCTTTCCAAACCTTCATCGACAAACAATTCCATAGCACAGTTGGTGAATTGGTGACAGATAGTGGCTCTCTTGGCGTAAGCCTTAAACACTTCGACGGCAGTCAATTCACCTTTGGCGATTTTAGGTAACAAATCGGTGGCCGAGGAGTCGGTGATTTTGAATTCAGCTTCGGTCAATGCCTTGGAATCATACAAGAACTTCAAAGGATTGAATTGGGTAGCAATCAACTTGTCAATGGAGTCGGGCAAGTCGATGCTGTATTCCGGTAACACAGCTTCGGCCAATTTCTTTCTGTAGGCCTCGATCTTGGGGATGTAGGCGGCGAATTTTTCCTTATCTTCGTACTTGATAGGGTCTTTGGTTAAGAATTGCTCATATGAGATTGACATGATGGATTGAAATAAAAAATAAATAGGATGAAGATTGAACAAAGAAAAGAAGAAAAAAAAATCAAACAAGTAATTCCAAAAAATTCTATTCCCCAGGCAGGATAATTGATATTTATAATCCGAAGCTTATAGGTGAAAATGTGAAAAATATGTACCAGCTGAAAAAAATAATCCCCAAATCAGTACCATATCTATAGCCGGTTTGTGGCACAAAATGTTTGGAGGTTATCGCACTGTCTTACTGAAAAGGTGTCTGATAAGCTTAAGGCTCCCCCCGTCACATTTTGGGGAGGGGGGGAACAGAGAATTAGCGCCGAATATTTGTGCCTTCCACGACGCCGCTAGCAGGGTGTGGCCAGTGAGCGGCATGTTCGCACTAAGTCTACCTAATTGGGGGTAGGAGTTTCGCGTGAGACCAAGTGGCCGAACCACAGTGCAGCCGGGTCGACAGTCCTGAATAGGCAGGCGAAGCGACAACATTTAACCGATAAGAATCTACAATAAGCCGACACCCGAATAAGATCTGGGACATGGCAGTTGCAGTTGCAATTTGTCCTGTTGCAATTACCCAGTACAGACATGGAATGAAAAAATATTCTATTAAATTGTCAATGAAGTAGTGTCTCCATCATGAAAAATAAGCTAAACTAATAAGACAGGAGTATACAGGGGGGAGAATGAATGCAAAAAAATGAAAGAAGAATGACACTGATGCGATAAGAAATAGAGGATGTGTCTGGGGAATAGGATTATTCATTTCCAACCCAGATATCACCGTAGTAGCTAAATAATTCCGTGGCCTTAGCATCAAATTCAATGAACTGGCCGAGTTGTGTGTTATCTGAACCATCAGATGTAGTACCTCCTATCAGTGAGTATGCACACCAAAGATAAGAGTTACAGTAGCCCTTGTCCATGTGCCATCCCTCCTTGGGTTCCTCCACCACATTCTCGCACAAGGTTTCAAGCTTGTTCTTGAATGGAGGAATAATGGCGTGTCTCAAATGAAGTGGGTTATTGAAGAAGGTCTTCATTTCTTCGACCGATTTCAATGACTTCAATCTAGACTGATGTTCAAATTCTTTCTTGTAGTCCACCACATCGGCTTGTCCACAGAATCTGAACCCAGAGTTGAACCACACCAATGATTTGCCATCCTCTCCGTTGATATGACCAGGATGGGCCGAACAGATTTCCTTACTGAACTTAGGTTTTCCGTTGGACTTTAATCTGTGCTCCATTGGAGTTTCTTCCCCGATGGCGGCAGCAAAATACTTATTGAACTGGTATCCTTCGTCCCCGTTGATTGCAAATGCTAACCAGAAAATTTCTTTATCCCCGTAGACACGCGTGGTCACAGGTTTAAAGAAATTCAATTGCACCATCATCAATACCGAGTTAAAATGCACACTTCTATCAATCAAAACCAATCCACTTTCCATAAAGTGGCCCATTCCATCGAAAAATTCCAATTCTAACGTGTGTTTGGTGATGATAGGGATATCAAACATCATGGAATCTACGATAGAAGGACTTAATTTCCTGAAAAAATAACCATCTGATAAAGGTCTAAATTCAGGTGCAGTTCTATCCTTGTAGAAGTAAGCACCCTTCTTCTTGTAACCTTTCAAATTGAAGAAATATTCGGGGTTTTGAACTAAAACGGTATCAGCATCAAGCAAAATATATTCTTCGAATGAATTAAATAATGCAGCCACAAATTTGTTGGCAAACTTTTCAAACTTCTTCTTGTAGCTATCGTTGATAACGTTATGAGCATTAACAAACCAAACTTCCTGTTTAGGTAATCCTCTATCATGTTCATCCAAATAATCTTCAGGGAAGTATTTTTGAATCTTTTTGAACGAATCTGGTAAAGCAGTGAATTGATCTCTTGCAGCTTGAACAATTCTTTGCTTGGTTCTCTTAGAAATACCATCGTAGTAAACAATTTGAATTGGAAATTTGTTGTTCAAGGCTCTTAATAAGTAGATTAATTTCACCGTGTCATCAACGTGATTATTACCAATCGATAACACAATACCTTTACCATTTATCGAATTTTTGAATTTGTTTAAGAAACAAGCTTTGTTGTTGGTTAACTTGGATTTAATTTTAGATGCCTTACCCTTTCCGTTATGAGCTTTTTCATTGGAAGGACGGAAAGGTTCGGAGTGACTAATATACTTGGCCATTTTAGGAGGAGAATAACTGATTTCTCCATTCCATCTTTCATAAATAGGATAAGCAAATGATAACCAAGGATAAATTCTTCTTTCCATATCAGAACAAGATTCAATAGAACTGGTGTCGATGTAAGATTCTTTCATAGTTGGTTTGAAACTTTTCTTGGTTGGATCTTTACTGTTTTCCAATAAATTCGAGACGAAAGATTTCTGCTTGGAAATAAATTTACTGCTGGATACTGACTGAGGTTGGTCATCAGCAGTGATGTAACACTTGTTGAAGATTCTGAAATGAGAAACATAATCAACCATTAACGTTTCTGAGTTTTTAATTTTCTTCCAGAATTCGCCATATTTCTTCTTCATTCTGTCTTCGAATTCTTCATTCATTTCGATTTTTTCGCCGTCAACCCCTTTTTCTTTACCCATCTCTTCCTTCAACTCATTGGTTTTATCCTTTCTGTATTTTTCGTACTCGAAAGAGTGTCTCATATCAATAAAGAAATCATGATTTGGATCCAAGTACCAATTAATATCTTTGTTGTACAAGTTTGTGAAGTATAAATCACATCTCTCTTGAAAGGACAAATCATACAATAAACCATTAATGTCATGGTTTTGCATGATTTGGTCATAAATTGAAGAATGGGCGTCAAGACCTCTACTATCCTTGATTCCAAATTGTTTTTGGAAAAGTTGTACTGTAATATCATCGATTAAGGAACTAGCTTGAGGTACTGTGGGAGTTTCGGGTTCTTTGGTAGTATCTTTATCATCACTAAACTGGGATTCAAAAGTTTCGTAAATGGAGGCGGTGGTGTTTTTAAACGAACTTTCTCTCTTATATTGATAGATCCAAATATTTATTCCCACAATCCAGATTATGAGAATAGAATATATTATGATCCTTCTGGTAGGTCTGGTATTTGAAGACATCACTACTGGAAGTATGGAGTCAATAACTTCTGATTTCATTGCGAGATCCGCCGATATTTATATATAGAACAGGATGCGTCAGGTCAAATTTTTTGTATTATGTAAAAAAACCACTCAAAAAAGGGCAATGAGGCAGTTTTGACAGTGGTGGAACCGTGAAAAGACGATATGTACACAAAACTCTTTTTTAAATGATTTGGTAAGGATCTACGACCGACCTCGATATGTCTTGTAGGAATAACGACTGAAACAAAGAAGAAGGGGGACGTTGGGTGATGTCGGTGGTGAGTTTAGTTAAAAAAATGGAAACGTTAAGAAATATATATGACAACAGTTCGAAAAAAAAAAATAACAAGAAAATAAAAAAAAATCAGTGATACCACTGGAATTTATGAATCTAATATAGTTTGAGAAGCTTGAAAATAATAACAAGTAGGAAAATCCCAATTTTTACCATAGATAAACTATTGTGTTCAGAGAATATGAAAATCCAAAATAATATAGACTTTAAGGGGCAAAAGTTTAACCATCCACAAAGAAGAACAAAAACAACAACATGGTAGAACCCAATCAAGAATTACAAGTGGTTGATAGCGATGGTGAAACCGCAACCCGTTGGCAATTCCAACATAACAATAATAGGAAAAGTTATAGCAGAGTTGTAACCATTACCATATCATCCTCACTACATTTACAGGCTCGGATAATAGTAGATGTAACCATAAAGAGAAGTTTAAAATCGTAGATAATAAAAATAATTTGAAATGCCAGTCTGTTGCTGTTGGTTTAAAGTTAGCACGTTTAGCCTGAAAATCCTGATTATAATGTTGATACTACCGAACAAAAAAAAATAAGCCCTAGGGCAAAGAAAATCTTTACTAAAATGGCGGAGGTGATTCCGGTTTAAGCTTTCTATCGTTGGTGCTGATCTGTATCATGTTACGCTCCTTACATGTCTTTTCACATCTTTCCCTTTCCCTCCCTTACGTGATTTCATTGATGTGTGGTTTTTTTCGACCAACGTCTGTCCTTCTGCTATTGTCAAATTTACACGTGGGTTGCAAATAGCCGACTAAAAATAATGTGATTAAATGACACAAATACCATGACATGACACTAAAATTAGCTTTGGTGTCCCAATTAGTCAAAACGTACATAAAACGCCCGTACATCAGTAGTTGGAGCCAGCACCGGTTAGTAAACCCGGCTGGGTTTGACACATGCGCTTATATTACTATTTTGCTTTTTCCTCGCATTGGAAGATATCCCTGCCCAGGGCAACAACCCCTAATTAATTAAGATGAGATTACCAGCAATTACACAGCCCAGTTGATTTTAGATATCGAATCATTAGCAAACGTATGCCCAGGCATTCTAAAGAAACATCAATCGGGACCTCGACTTATGCATGAATAATATTATGTTGTGTCGTGTGATTCTCACAACGTGCTCACCCAGACCACACTTTAACTTGTTCGTTGGACATGTTTACGAATATGTAAGATGCTCTTGGCATGTATGTAGCTACATTCGGTAGCATATAAGAGAAACCTCTCGCATTAATAATATCTGTGTGTGGACCACAAAAAACACTGAAAAAGGTACATTTGGTGTCTGTAAACACTATAGATGGTCTACCTGATGGTTCAAAAACACTGAAAAAGGTACATTTGGTGTCTGTAAACACTATAGATGGTCTACCTGATGGTTCATCTGGGTGGAACTATAGGGGTTGCTCGCTTGCTAGATTGGAGGACCCGGCTCAAAACTGAGCCTTCAGGGCGAGGCGATCGCTCACTGGACTAAAACGTGACGATCCATGATTGGTTGCGAATATTAAGTGCAACACCCGTACATCCACGGACTTGTCCTAAGTGGAAGAAAAAGATCGTATCAAATGCTTTCTGGTGTGAGTGATGCAGCGTGTTGGAAATCGAATCGCTCCATTAGGCATCTGTGTAGACGTTTTTGGGTAGTCAGTATGCACCTTCCGTGTAACACCACGTAAGCTCCATCTTATTATCTGGTGGTGCAGGTCATAATCGCGATAAGAACAATGTGGTATTCGGGTCCAACACTAATTCTAGATGCTACTATTAAGTGTCAAACTTTCTGGTTATTTTCATAAACCTACGTGAGCGTACCCTTCGGGCGTGTACATCGGGTAAACATGACACCCAAATGGGATTAAGGCCGTTGAAAGAACGTTTTCTCTCGGGATTCTAATCTTTTAGGAAGCTGGAGTGATAATATACCACGATCTCCCTAAGCCACCTCATCAACCTCTGCTAAGTTTCGGATGCCAAATCCCCCTATCTGTTTTGATCGGTGGGCACGTTACTCTGCAGTATTTCCATACTAAAAAGCTTTTTACTATAACTTTGACACATACAACGCCGTCTCTAGGACAGCTTTCAGCTTATCGCATTGTGGGAAAGCGAAACTTTGTTAAAGGACGGTTTGGTCTTTTTCGGATAGTTGCGGACTACATCCGTAATGGTTTGAAAGCTCCGGTCAAGTTTGGTAACAACGGCATTCTGACATACTCTAGTCAGCAGGGTTTCCACTAGTAGGGGTTCCTGCCTGTTTCTTAAGTGGACCACACTGTGTGTTGGTGCAGAATTTTTTCGGAACAGAACCCGTACACATGATACAAAAACGGTGGCTGATACAATTATTTCGCAATCAGATGGCTGCACTGTGGCAGCTGAAAAACTTTATAAGACATGATGAATAAGTTGTCAGCTTCTCCTACTAATGAGTCAAAGTGTCATGAAGAGAACAGGTACACGGGCAGCCAATGCCTGTGACTATTGTCGATTGCGTAAATCCAAATGTGACGAGTGCAAGCCGTGTTCAAATTGTAATAAGAAGGGTATAGAATGCACCTATGTGAAGAAAATTGAACCTTCAAAAGTAGACTCTACTTTGAAATTGATTCTTGACAAGGTCACCAATATCGATGAAAACTTATCTAAGCTTCTGCATTATGAATCAACAAGCAGCAGCGGTAGTAGTGAGACAAAAGAGCATTCCGTGTCTGATATTGATTTGATTGAATCTAACATTAAACTTGAAGATTTGAGTAGTACTATCGAATCGAGTATTGACACGAATATTGACATCAGTAAAATTTTGTCAACTTCAAATACAAACTTTATGAATAATATTGAAAATCTCTTCTTGCAGGATGTCGAAATCTTCAAAGATTGTGATAATAAACAACCATACATCATTCCCATAACAAGTCTTCATAATCACTTTAGTGAAGTTGATAATGGAGCGGAATCCATGTTGGATGAAGATGCTTACTCGTTCAAGAATAGAATCGATGTCAATTTGTTACAATCTAATACCTTCCAGTTTAATGATTCTAAAATCTTTAAGAATCTTGAGTCTTATCGTAAACATATTTTTCCCTTTTACCCAATTGTATGTGAAGAATTAGTAGAAACGCTAAAGAATGAAGTTTTCCAGAGGGGATTGCAGACAAATTTGGTCACTACTACCTTTCTTCTTTTATTGGCATTAGGAGAAATAAGTGATACTTCAGAAACCCACCATTACTGGACAAATGAGGGCTATCGGTACCAAGATGTTGATACGGTTGAGCCACCTCCAGGTTTCAACTATTTCTGGATTGCCAGCGGGATTATCGGTAAGCTAATGGCTTCAGAAAAGATAAGTATTGAATTAATTACAATTCAGTTGTTGCTTGCATTGTATTATTTTAAAATTGGACAGTTGAATGATTTCACCAATGAACTCATATTAGGATCCAAGCATATTTATAAGTTCTTGCTTCTCCATGGTGACAAATATAACGATCGGGACGTGTTACTAAGATTGTACTGGGTTCATTTACATTTAGAAAGAGATTTGAAAATTATGGGACTACTTAAGAATCATTCAGCATTGATTAAAATTCAGTCTCAGATCGATTTACCACGGGGTTGCAAAGAATCCAAAAATAGCCAATACCAAATCCTTGAAAACAAGATCATCTATTCCGCATGTTTTATGCAAAATATCTTCTTGTCAAACATTAGAGATAAGTCATTCACCATCTTGAAAAAGATTGATCATTACTCCTTGGAGGAGATCTTCCAAATCTTCAAGAAGTTTGAAATTGATTTAAATAACTGGAGGAACTATTTACCGTTTAATTTTAATTGGGAAGAAGATTTTTTCTATTTCAAATCAAATGAAATTGAAATTGATATCTTGAAGTTGAAATATTACCTTTCCTACTGCTTAAGTTGCAAAATTTTGATCGACAAGATTTTGAATAATAATTTGAAAAGTGCTTTGAAACCTGAAATTAAAGAAATAATCGAGAAATGTATAATCTACTCGATCAAATGCTTAAAATTATTTTCGCTACAAGATTTAAATGACTTGGATTTGAATTGCTGCTACCACATATTGGCCATTTTGAATCTTTTCAATCAATGCAAAAAGATAATCAACTATCAACTATTTGAGAAAAATAACTCACTTTTCACGTTAAACTTCAAAGATAGTTTGATTATCAGTTTAAAGAAAATTAGATGCTTTTCGCTTCACTCGCCTTTGATCCATCAAGAGTTGAAGCTTTATGAAAATACTTTGTAAAGCAATTGAGTTGTGTTTATTTATTTATAGTCTGATTAGAATTGTTAATACCTGTTTATGACCAAAATACAAATTTGTAAGTTTTTACTGAAATTGTCACTTCACAGCATAAAAATCGCATGCTGGTACCAATTTTTTGCTGATTTCAAAAAAATCTGCAAAAATTTGAAAATTCCGAAAAATTTGAAAAAGCCATGTAGCTCGAAAATTGTTTCCGTTTCCAGCAACTAAGCTCTACACAACTCCGTTTCTAGCAACTGCCTCTTCTTTCAATTTGACGGCGTTGGAGACTCGATTTGGTGTGGTGATGGCAGTTGCAACAATAGTTTCAATAAGTTGAAAAAAGGAGTAGGTTTTGAGCGAATTAACAATTTACAATCAAGTTAATTATATGATAGCCCATAAACGGGTTTAATGAGCTATCCAATTTTATTCACGGTTTCAGTTTCGTGTAACCTCGAATTCAGTGGTTGCAAACCAAGATCCCTTTGTCCGTTTTTTTTTTTTGTTGCGACAATTTCAAGGGATAAATTATTTTTAGATAACAGATAAGAGAGCAATCGAGGTATTACGGCAAAAAAAGAAGAAATATGTCAATATGTATTAAGAAAGGGGGAAGGGGCCAATAAATAGAATGAAACAAGAATTGAAGGAATATGATGATAATGATGTAAGCCTACTCACTTTTTCTCAACTTTTCCAACCACATACGGTTGAAATACCGCTTAGCAGTGTAATACCTCTGGCCAGCAGAGGGGTTGGAAGGAATGGGAGATAACGAATTGGAGTCGACGGGATATAATGCGACATCTGATATGTTGGAGCCGTCGACTTTCTTGCAAGCAAAGAGGGTAAGGAAGTAGTTCCAATAGCTCATGGATTTAATCTCAATGCCTTGCAATGACTCGTAAACGAGAATGACCTGGTGGTTTTTGTCGATGTAGATAGTAGGAGACTGGCCCCCGGTTGAGGATGGGTGAAAAATCATATTACCCAAGCCTTGAATGCCCAACTGGTAGACATATGTAATCACATCGATCAAGAAGAGCACGAGGAGTGGGAAAGTGATGGAAAAAATGATGAGGTAGCACGAGTTGGCAATGAAGGATTCGACAGATGTAATAACTGAACTATCCATTTTGGTGTTGTGGTTAGTTATAAGCAATTTTATGAGATGAGTAATTAGGCGAAGAGTGAATGCAAATTCGACTTGTCAGAGACAGTCCTTGCAGATGTAATTCCTATAATTCGAAAGAAGAAAGGTGCACTAATATTCACGAGAATGAATAAGTTTCATCCCCTAGAAATTGCTAGGATAATCTTGATTATAAATATGGCAACCTGCTGGGCTTGAGATTTAAATAAGGTTTCTGACAATTCGATCTTTTTCACTTCACCTTTTTTTCTTCTTTAGGGCCCACGCGCAAATCATGCCCCACTGCCCTTTCAAGCGAAAAACAACAGGTTTAGGGAGTATTATTAGAGGGTTACCCGGTCCTTTCCGCAGGAGAAGACATAAGGAGGCTGGATGAAAAGTTTTCTATTTCTTATCAGTCAAACTGGGGACCCGGAACCAGTTAACAGTAGTAACAGTATGTGAATGATGAATTATATGATTCAACCTTATCTACATTATCTGAACTTTTAGGAAGATAAACTCATATAACCCTGACGATTACTAACGCATACTTTCTAGGGAGCAAAAAAAAATGGTACAGCAAATACGGACTTCGGACTCGAATGATTACGGAGGTGTAAGGGGATTGTTGACAATAGATTAATTGGGCAATTTTTCAGAAGAATCTAGACGTAAATGTTCATGTGCCCCACTTATTCTATTGTAGGTCAGAGGCGTAAGATTCCCACCTCCACACTTAACACTCGCCCAGTAATGCACACTTTTCTTTACCATGACAATAGAAAGAAAATACAGTTAAAGTCAGCAAGTATTATGAACTTACTATAATGGGTCAAAGAACCAACCTCAAGAGGGGATGGGAAACTGAAATCTTTATCTCTCTCCTCCCAAAGTTTATCTTCATCTTTACCAAATCTCGTAGTCTAAAAAGTTACTCTTGTTATTTGATAAAAAGGGAACTCAAATAATCGGATTCATGCAGGCAGGACTTTATTGTTGCATCAGAAAAAATTTGTGACGATCTAAATACGATCAAAATATTTTGTTCCTCCTTCAAATCCCAATGGGTTTTTTAATGTTTTCTGCTAACCTTTGGTCACAAGATTGGCCTATTCTACCTGGTAACCAAACCAGACGAAATAATTTGGCCGAGTAACAAAATATCTGGCAACCTTAATCAGTAATCCCTTCAGGCAAAATAAATATACCAACCTTATTTCAGGACATTTTTATCGTTCGGTAAAAGTTGCGATGGACCTTACCTATTTGGCTCACAAGCTTCTAGTTAAGATATTCTGTACGTAGTTGAACGGCACTTCGATAACTCGTGGTCCAAAAACAAGCTTGGTCTTGGTCTCAAGCTGACAAACAAATTCCGAAATTAATCATACTACCGGTAAATTCTTGCTGGTTTTGGGTATCATGAATCGCGGTAAATTTACTAAATATGGGCATACTTAGAAAAATACCGGGGGTATGAAAATTTAAAACCGGTGATATGGACTTTTTTCTGCTCATGGTATGAAGCACAACCAAAATGACTGTACCAGCAGTCTCGGATCTTAGCAACAGCTAGTATCCACAAATTGCAACATACCTCGGTATCTCAATTACATCTTCGTAGGCTTACATTCAGTTAATTGCAAGGAAGAACAACAATGCTCCTATTTCAACAAGTTGGTGAATATCAGGCTTGCAAAACAATTCTATTGTCAAATAATTGTTACCAAAAAAATGTAATACTTGTGCCTATTCTCGAAACTTGGTCTATCTGTGTTCAAATACCGCCTCAATTTTCACTCTTTTAGTTGATCGCCTTGTATAACGAGCCACTTGTTTAGTTTTGTAAACAGACATGAACATGCAATGTTTTTTGAATGTGATAGCCATAATAGTTACTAAAATCACATGCGCAGGGTTCTTGCAAAATCAAATGTTGTTGATCCAGCATTGCTGCAATATATGGTAATTCCTTACGGAAACAAAAACTCCACCTTAGGATTTAAGTACCAAGAGATTTCATAGATTGCTCATTATGTGGACTACTTGCCATAATTATTTGCAATAGTTGACTAATATAAGAACAGTTTTTAGCACATCTAAGTCGGCTTAACAACTGCGAAGGAAGAGATAACTACAAATTGATCACATTCAACCATTTTAAACTCTCCCCTATAATTGCCTTGGATTCGACGCGGTAAATAAACAAGCTACTCTATATTAAACTTCTTCATATAGAGATGCCAATTTGAGCGACCCTGGACTCAAAAAATTAGCCTTAGCCCTCATAGCTTTAGACATTTCCATGTCATGTTGAAGTCTGCATTACGACTCCTTCTATCTATTTAGGTGCTTCTGAAAAAGCATCTCGGGATTATTGCTCCGTTTCACAATAAGGATTAAGACTTCCTGGTAGATTAAGCACGCTGAAATTCCTTTGTCATGTTCTTATCTCTCTGTGCTGTCCGCGTTGTCAAATAATTTTTTTCAAAAGGTTAGCCAGGTCACCTCGACCTAAATCTCCTAGGTCAATTCTGCTTTTGGAACAAATCGAACCATGTTCTGACATTGTTACCTGCTGTACACTTTCATATTACAAATAAAATCTTAAGTTCTTTCAATTCTTTTGACGATTAAGGATACAGAAATGGACAGTTCTTCGACTCGTATTCAACAATATCCCACATTCCTATTTCTATTGCGGAAGTCCTGCAAGTCGATTCATGCATACTAAGGTTTTGCACAAACAAATTGTAAGTTAGAGTCGCTATGTTGTAATAGTTTTAACTGCTTCTGAACATTCAACTAAGCCAAGAATTATTATATCATCGAACCATAATTAGTTTTTCGATTCTTAAGTTTACGGTTTTACTTTTGTATAGGGCGAGAACATGAAACAGAATATGCGACAAATGAAAATAAGCGAACATTCAATACCACAGGTACTTTGGGTTTGAATTTGTCTAAACTCAGATGTATCTTAGTCAATGTCATATCATAGTTTTAAACTATTAGCACTCGCGCCAAAATTCTGTCTGAAGACAAATCCAGAGGTCCGAGGTTAAAGGGAACCGTAATGTTGCAACAAAACCATGTTGCAGTAGCGTAAATGATCAGCATATTATGTTGATTTCGCCTATTACTGAACCTTTGTTACAAAGGAAGCGGTTTTCAAGCAGCATGAAATACGAAGAGGGAGTGAATAATCGGTTTCACGCGTCTGTACGTGGTAAAGGAGTATTACTTTAATTTATTGTCGCAAAAACTATCCAAATTCATCCCAAGTTATTTTTTTGCTCTTGTGGAACAAGTATTTTTTAAGGGTTTTGTCATCTCGAATTATTTTTCAGCACTTTTTCCTGCGATGAAGCATGTATGAAGCAATGATCAGCGATGGAATGAAAGCAAAATGCATTGTACCTAAGTTAACTAAAAACATGCCGTACCATCACTGCTGGTGGCTCAGGGGTTTGTTTTCATTTCTCGAAGTATTCATAATTAAGCGAAGAAAATATTATTCTCAGCTTAAAACAACTGCTATCAATATAAAAGCTTTTCTTACTGCATTCCTGAATTTTTAAATGGCGTCGCGATTTAGTTGAATTAGCGCCAGTTCGATTTGCAATAACTAGTGAGATTAGTCTAAAATATTTAAAAACTTATTTCTATTTTTACTTATTAGCAATTTCAGAAAAAGAAATCTGTTCATAAAAATTGAGTTTCTTATTTAAGGTAAAATAATTGAAACGAACACCTTGGAATAGCCGTAAATAGTAAAAATCTATACTTCTTTTGGAAGTTGCACAAACTTTAACGAACATCATCAACTTCAGAATAGATTTTAATAGGCAGTAAATCTTAATACAAAAAAATATAATATTTTTCGATTGAATTATTAAAAATAAAGTTACTTGCATGTCTTAAAAACCTTGCGTCATCTCTGGTGTTATGAGCTCACAGTAGATTTCATGTATAATTACTTGTTCAAGACGTTTCTGACTTTATGCAACCATCCGCAAGTTATTCTTTACTGCGGAAGACTTCCTTAAATATATATTTCTTATTACGGGAAGTCATGGGAACCTCGACATTCTCTGCAAGGTGCTTTTAATTTTAAGAATTTATTTTGAAGGTTTGATATAACACAAACATCTTCGAGGTCAAGGTCTGTTGATATTGACAGACGTGAAAGGGGATGCCGCAGGGGTCAAACCAATAACTGAAGAATGAGAAAGTTGAACCTTACCAGGGACGTGTAGAAAAGAGTATTAGGTAATAATAAAGAGCTCTTGTATTGTTTGCTGTAATTTCAGAACTTGTTCTCGAATAGTACTCGGTTCTTATTTATAGAATACTCAAATTGATAGCTGAAATCATTCGCAAGAGAACCTTCAAATGCTGTCAGTTACTATATATATTAAGTTGTGATTATGATAGAACAGTCAACAATAAAATACAAATTGGGCCAAATAGTGCACTTATGAAATAAAAAGACGTCGAAAATCTTTATTGTATTCCAACCTTGCAACAAAAATGGAACTATTTGGTATTCCTTCAGACTCGTACTCATCATCATCATGATGTAACCATCACAAAATGTGTAACTGACACGAAATTAAGGTTGCAATAGCTATTTTGGTCTAGTTATTTCTTTTTGCATTTTATTTTTTGTTGTTAAGTTTGACTTTTTTTTAAGAACTTCTTTATTTCTGTTTTTGATCATAAACTTACAGTTTTAAGTTTGGGACATTATACGAGCTCAAGGGTCTACAGGATTTAGGTGGAACTTTTATTTTAAAGTTGGATGCGGTTCCAAGATACATTTACTTTGTAAATAAGGCTAAGACATCACTGAAATTGTTGATGCATTGGTAGAGTAGGCATCAATCTACGTGTATGACTTGAAGCCTGTCATTACTCCTTACCCTATATTGAAATATATGCTAGAAAGAGATGACCATGGCTGAGCGTTCCGTATCAAATCTCAATTATTATGTTCAAACTGATTCCAGAGTCCGATAATTGTAGACAAGATCTCTGACAAGGTAAGATAGAAATATATAAACTGATCAAGGGTCTAGCCCAGTGCAGTACATAAGCAAAAAGAAACTGAACAGCTTGGGAACTGTCATGTGAATGTTGCCGAGGTCCTTTAAAAGCAATTAAGATAAAGAAATTAGGAGAAGGACGTTCAAAAAAATAAGAACCGACGGATACAAGGAGAAAAAAAGTCATGACGGATACAAAAACGGATCTACAAAACTGTCCGTTTTAGTTGATCAGATTCACACACTAGAGATTCTCTACCAAGTTGAAAAAATCTCGTTTTATTATCAATTAAACGTTCAATGCAATTAATCCCTACAATTCACATTGCGGTCGTTGGCCGAAGCTCATTTTATTCTTTGTAATGAGGAGATCATAAACTTGAGGCGAACCACAACATGCAATGAACCCAGACGTTGATAAATCTGAAGATTAAAGGGTAGTCGGGCATTCACAAAATCAGCAGTGCACAGCTTTTAATATGGTAGCTTTTTGTGTCTAAAAATTGTTTCTCATCAACCTAGCCAGTTACACGTGCTTAAGAATATCCCTGCATGGAGAAGAGGTAGAAATCGGGGTTTGTAAGTGCATTAAGCATTTTGAAGGCTTTGCCATACAATCTGCATATGTCGTGAGAATGTTTGGCGATGGCTTCTTGATGAGAACGATGAGGAAAGCGTACATGCGATTTCAGGCTGTGCATAATCATAATAATGCTTATTTCCCGGGATAATACCACTTGCTTTTGACTTTGCTTCCCAAAAAGTATAAAGCAAGTAAAAGACTAGCTGTGCAAAGCCTTCAGTTTTTGAATTTTTAGCAAGCGGAGTTTAGGAGTTAAATCCGGGACACGGTTTATGATATCAGTTCAAGTCTGAGTTCACGAGTTAGATAGGTACCATTGAATTATTTTGTCTTAGTTACCACCAAGCTATCGTATTTTCGCCATAATTTATCTGTAGGTTTTTGTAAACAATTATCCTTTACTTTGTAGAAGAAATTTGCATGACTATCGTCAAAATCCAACTACTATTGCTGTACCTGAGAACCTATCATTTCTACCGAGAGGAGGTCAAAAAATATTTATAGATTCTTTATCACTACTTACAATTAAGTAAAACCTTAGTTGATAAAATGTGTTAGAATAAGAGAGAATAAAAATTCTACAATTTAGCACGATAGGCACTAACACCTTAATTCCAAAAACGGACATTAGAATCACCAAAACAGTCCTTCAAGAGCTATTTTCTAAAAAATTTTCAACATACCTCAAATATTGTCAATTGACAACAGCACTCTCTATTGAATACTATCTGAATATGTTTCGCATCATTACTAAGAAGGACACCAGAATATATGGGAAAATATTAGATTAGGTCAGTTTGTAACTTCATATATATTTTTAAGTTTATTTTACCCTGCATTTATCTGCAATAGTTATTTTTTAGTCCTGAAGTTGTCAACTTTTCTGTAGTTCGCTACCTCCAAACTTGTATCCTTGAACAAGCAAAGTATCACCAAGACATATTTGGGTCGATTTTGTTCTTGTTCTGGGTCGAAGGTACAATAAATTTCTGAGTAGCCCTATACTCCTTCTTGTAAACTTCTAGCTGTTGCATTTGTGCTGTCGTTAATTTTTTTAAGGCACACTTTCCTGTGTATTATATGTATAATTTATTACTCATTGGTATATATCATGAGATTTCAAAACACATTCAAGAAAAGAGGAGAGCTACTAAAGCCGAAATTGAAAATCAGCTGCTGTCACGCATTGAATGTCTGTTATCAAAAGGTGGAACTGGTTGACTCCTTTTACGCGTGGCACGGCACGTAATAAGTAACTTCTAGCGTCTAAACACATTTTGAAGATTGATAATCAGCAAGGTAGAGTATTGACTAACTATTCCTGATAGTATAATCGCGTAGAATTTCAATTACTTTATTACATATTCAATTAGGAACTCTTTGTCATTAAGAAAGTTCAAAACAACTGAGAATAAGCAAATAGAGTAATAGAATCGAATTTCTGTTTACTCTACAAATCCATCTATTATAGCAAGTTAATTCTATTTCCTTTTTTGCAGAAAAAACAAAGTCTACAGAAATTATTTTTAAGAACCAAATTTGCACCCTCCTGCACAGAAAGTAATTTCTTTGTAAACCCTTAAATGGCGTTTATTTTCAAGCTCAAAAGTTATACTTTTTGTCCCGCAGTTTAGCTCCTATACATGCATAAAATAACGCATAAAAATAAGACCTGCTTCTTATTAATATTCTTAAATCGCATTAATCGTTCCAGGTGCAGATTGTGGATGCAACCCTTTTGTCTAGTATAACTTTCTTGTACCGCCTCTTTGATATTATTCAAGGAAAAGAAGTACCCTTGCTTTTTTTTTTTAAAGGAGTTAATAGTATACTTACACTAACATAAGCATTGTTGATGATAAGGAGAAAGATATAAACATAAAAAAAGAATAAAGAAGCGATCATAGAGAAGAGCCAAAAAAAATTTTTTAAAAAAAAGTAGAGAACGAAATCGTATTTTTACATGAAAAGACCCATTTGAGGCTACATGATGGTGCACAAAAATAATGCTCATAAACAATTTTTTGGAAGCTAGGTTCAGTTCTAAGGCCATGATTCTATTATTATATTGAAATTAATAAGTTCGACATGATTCCTTCACTGAATATTTTATTTTATAGGATTATGAATAATTTTTTTCACAATTGATCACAATATATCTGAGAAACCTTATTTCTCCTTTCAATAAATATATATATATACTGGTCCCTGTCTATTAAGTTGATTTTCTCCAACTCTTAATTAGACCACTTCAATAGGTTATAACCTCTATACAATCTAAGAAAGTCAAAGTTATTTTACAATTGATAAAAGACTTTTGAATAATTGTTTGCGTCCTCATACACAATGAAATTAACTAAGAAGCTTCTCAGTACTCAAGTCAACTCTTTAAGACCATATAAATCTAGAAGTCAAAGACCTTGCGATTTTTGTCGTAGACGTAAGACATGTTGTATTATTGAAAAATCTATTCCATGTACTGCATGCATTCAATTTAATCATGGTAACTGTACTTTCAAAGAGGGTCCTATAAAGAGAATCAATAGAAATACTAGACAAAAGAATTCATCTATTTCTGGTAGAGTAAAAAAACTTTCACATGATGATTCTCATACTATTCCTCATTCAAATATTCCAGTGGTTGCAAATAGACCAACTCATATAAACCTTGGTAACAATCAATCCAAGCAAACATCTCCAATAATTCAAATGCCCACTCCAAACAGTGAGGTTGACCTCTTATCATACAAATACTTTTCAAAGCCTAATGGTGCTTCATTTGATAGCGAGAATACCTTTGCTTCATTTGATAGCGAGAATACCTTTGATAATGTTAGTAATTACCAGGGAAGTCAAGATTATGTCAATCAAGTTCCACAAAACTTAATGAAATATTCTGGTGCTGATCATACCAGTAATATATATGATAATAGCACAGACGCAAGTTTTGCTTATCAGCAAATCAATGCTAATAACCACGGCTTAAGTGACAGCGAAATAAATGTGTTCGACAACAATGAGAGTAACATTAGATTGACTGAGTATAGGCCTGCTATTCAATCTAATAATAATGGAGTGAATCAATATCAATTAGCTAGTGCAAGCACCGATTATAGAGCTGCTAACGATAGCCACGAATCTTCAGTTGAAACTGACTCATCAGTTTTTGATCATACATCTAACTATTCATCCCCATCCTTTCAAATTGGAACCACTGTTGAGTTCAAGGGTTTTCAAAATCCTTTGATACTGCAACAAAATCAGCAAATGCAACAACTGTTACAGCAACAAAACCAACAATTTGTGCAACAACTGCAACCACTACCAGAGCAATTTGTAATGAATTACAATTTTCAGAGTACAATGCCCGATGTGCAATACCAACAACTCCAGAATCAAAACTTAAATCAACAGCAGTTTTCTCAACAACAAATAATTGCTTATTTAAATCTTGCGTCATCAAATGTTGATTTAACTAATTCTGCTGACTTTGCATCATTGGGTAAACCAGTGAATTTTGAACTATTACGTTCAACAACAAATACCAATTTTCCTGATTTTTAATATTATTGGGAGATCATAGTATAATACTATTTTTAATGCAGCCATGAACTGTTTTCTTTCTTCTATGGGCCTTTTACAATTTTTCAATTTCTTCTATTTCAATTGTGATTACTTTGTTTGTTATATTAGTTTCTTTTCTTATAATCGTTATGTATTTTACTTTATTTTATGGCTCATTACTATTAATATATTTTCATATCTTTATTACAATCTTTATTGAAATGTTAGTAGTTGATAGTCATCGAAGTTTTATCACCAACCGATAACAATAGACTGAGAAATTAACACATTAGTAATTGTCAAAGAAGAGTATCCCCATTGAAAAACTTAAAATCTTGTTCTAGTAATAAAATTTTTACAGGAATATAGGGAGTACGTATATGTCTTTGAAAGTTATCTTACTAGTCGTTAATTACGCATGTAATTAAACAAAGCGTTTGCATTACATATTACGGCTTCTTTGTTCTCAAATTATTTACTTATCGTAAATATATTTTCTCCCATTAGCTTTTTCTCTATTTTTTTCTTATTTATTTTTCTATTTCTCAAAATATAGTACCGTTTATTGTTGGATATGCCATCATGTGGACAATTGGTTAAACAACTATATATGAAATTTAAGGATTTCATTAACGTTTGTGAGTGCCAAAAAAATACTACGATGTGAAAAATAGAAAACTGCAAAATCAATGACACCCAAAATAGGTGAACTATTTCAAATATGGAAAACTGCAAATGGACCCAAAAAGAAAAGTTGATGGACAAAAAATAAGAAAATTTACGAATATTGGCAGCTGGACCGCACGCAGGTTCTTTGACGAAAAAGAACAGAACAGAAGGGGGACCATCATTGATGACAATCTCAGTCGATGTCAATATTCATTTCGATGAGGTTAAGTATAAGACTAGGTACATTTATAAAAAAGTTTGTGTATTGAAACTAAAAAAAATGGAACACCGTTGCCTCTAAGGAACTTCAAACCAGAGATGAGCTCTTGCCTAAGGCAGAGCACAGGTCAGGCATTAAAAATGGGGCATTAGCAGCATGTTTTGTACCATTTACAATTTTGCATCATTGAATCTATTTTCAGCTTCGTTCCAGTTGATGACATTCCAGATTGCCTTAAAGTAGTCTACCTTAACATTCTGATATTGCAAGTAATAGGCATGTTCCCAGGCATCAATGGCTATTAATGGAACCAATTTGCCAGTAATGGTATCCTGATTATAGGTGGTGACCACATCTAATTGTCCACCATTTTCAAGATTCTTAACAATAAAGGCCCAGCCTGAACCTTGAATACCAGCTAATTTAGCATTGGTGACACTAATCAAATTGTCAAAAGAACCGTAATTCTTGACAACCTGCTTGTAGAAATCACTGTCTTCTTTTGGTAACTTACCTCCATTGACTTTAGATGGAGATAAGGATTTCCAAAACAAGACATGGTTAGCATGACCCCCAGCGAAGAACTTAATGTTCTGCTGGACAGCGATGGTTTCAGTAACTTTTCCTTCAGCTTCAGATTTCAACAACTGTTCAATTGCAGCATTATATCCATTGACGTAAGTTTGATGATGTTTAGTGTAATGGATTTCATTAATTTGACCCGAAATATGAGGCTCCAAATCACTGTAGCCCCAATCTAATTTGGGTAATTCAATCTTCTTTCTATCTTCAAGGAATGATAATACGGAGCTCATTTTTAACTAATAACTAAGTTTTAATTCAATTGATAATTTTCCAATTACAAAATTTATAATTATCAATTATACAAATTAAGATAACTAAGTAGGGGAATTAATTGCTCAAATTGTGGGATTCACCAAATTCTTATACTGTAGCGGTTACGGTAGAAAACGAGCAATTAAAATTTCCCATTCTTCCGTTTCTTTTATATTAGCTTATGGCTATCCAAATTGGCTACTGAAAAGCAAGTGAAAACCAATTTGATTACAAATAGCTGTGTTCCACACCTTGCCTAAGATAACCACAATCCACATATATCCAATACAAAAAAAAGTATGGATACCGCACCCACAACTGCAAAAACCATATATGGTGTACAGGTCATTTATTGTAAATATCATATCTGCATCTAAGAAAGAATCTATTCCGAACCAGACGGGAGATGATTGCACAATTTGTTAAGAAAATTTCACTAACTGATTGCAGTTAACAATTGTTGCACTCAATTCCAGCCAGTTACTCTACATAAAAGTGTCTCCGTAAGCATTAGTTGTATTTTGTGAACCAATCGGCAATTAACTCTCCTACTTTGACAGGATTTTCCCTATGTAAAAAGTGTCCTACATGACTAATTGTTTGAACTTTAACGTTTTTGACATCTTGAAACTTCCACGCTTCCAAATCATAGAGTCTTTTCGACATGCACCCGTCGTTTTGGCCTCCTAATATTAATGTTGGCACTTTTTCAAAATCAATCACCCATTTTATTTCCTTGAAAACGTGAGGTTTGAACAAACACCTGTAATAAGCCGTGGAAGCATCAATAACCCCCAGCTCAAACAATGTCTTTCTTACACTCTCAATTTCGGCATCACTGAAGTCATAGGTGGGAGACCAGTATCTCCAGAGATAATTCAAGTAACTCGAGCGACCAGTTTGCTTCAATCTCTCTTGATAATAAGAAGCAAACTGCATGGTTATCATATAACTTGAATTGTAAATTTGAATTGGTACCTTAAACACATATTCCCATATTTTGATGTTCGATATGTAAGGAATGGCCAATGTCACCACAGAAGTTATCAATTCTGGGTATAAGTAAGCAGCTTTGAAAGTAGCAAGTGCTCCCCAATCGTGTCCGACTACATGAGTGGGCAACTCGTTATTTCTGTTCACCAACTCGATCCACGACTTGATGTCACCAGCGATATCCGATATTTTGTAATCTTCGTATGCTCCTTGACTCGAAGGTTCATACCCTCTCAATAATGGCGAAATTAGCAATACTCTTTTCTTGAAGGCCCTTTCAAGAATTGGGTAGATTTCATGAAATGAAGTATTGTTATCTGGAAATCCATGAACTAGCACAACTATACGATCCCACTGCTTGAGTTCGTCAGTGAAAATATCATTTTGGCTATAATTACTGAAAGCAGAGAAAACTCTGGATCCAGTATCAAGCTTAATTTGGTGCTTTGGTGGTTCAATTGTCATCCTTCTTTACCTCACTACTGCCAATTGAACTTCTTCTTGTTGCTTCCATTTTGTCTGTCAGTGCTGCCATATAGAAATATTGACGTAAACTTCACATTCACTATACTGCATAGTGACTAGCCTGACGTGTTCCTTATTGGCATGAACGAACATGTGAAAAGTTGCGAAAAAACTTTCCTCCCCCACATTATTGCTGCTGACCCCTCAAGCGGTAAGTAAAATATCACGTAGGTACAATACAAGTGAAAGGGGACGAGCAGGTGATAGTTAAATAAGGAAATAGAGTTTGAGGACACTTACGTAGAATGTTCTTATACATAAAGAGGGGTTAGTGAGACAACAAATTGAGACCGTCTTCTATCCATGGTTCAAAAACATATTACTTGAAGGTTGAGCCGTGATATCACTTATTGTACTTAGTGCCAAGTGGAGTAATCTGGAATGTAAAACTATAAATTAGCTAACTATGTTCCTAGATATTCTGACGCAGTTAGAGCAGATTTCGTTAAAAGTACTCTACATTTTATTGCAAAGAAACCATGTCCGATAACAAAATTGATTTAAGTGAAGAAGGATTCGAAGGAACCACTTTACTCAACTTCATGAGAGATGTGTTAGATCAAGAACCAAAAATTAGATCTGATTCCGTCAAGGAAGTCAAATCAAATATTATTTTGACTTTGAAGAACAAACAGGGCAAAATCAAATCCTGGTTCTTTGAATTTAAAGAAAAGGGTGAAGTTACTAAACTCGATGGTAACCCACCAAAGGCTGATGTTACTATCGTCTTAAAGGATACTGATTTCATTAAATTGGTTGACAACAAGGTCAATCCTCAAAAATTGTACTTGAACGGTAGATTGAAAGTTAACGGTAATATCATGAAAGCTATTTCAATTGAAAAAGTCTTAAGAGCTGCTGATCCAAGACCTAAATTATAAATAGATATATACTGTAAGTCTAGATATTTGAATTCAACTGTTCTTTCAATTACGTCCGCTTTATGTACAAAAAATGAAGCAGTGCAACAACAAGGAAGGATCATTCAAATGAATCCCCTAGAGCCAGAGGACAACCTGTATTATTTGCTGATTGTTCTAAATAATAAAAACTCATAATTTCAGTATACTGTACCATATAATTTCATGGAGAGAATAATTGAAAGTTATTTATGAAACCTTTAACTATAAAACAATAAATTTCTAATAAAGAGAAATATGAACTCCACCTTCAACTGATAAAGTCAACTGACTGTTCATTGGTGGTGGATAAGCCTTGGGATCGTTGTTGTTATGAAGATTTGGGAACATTTGACAGAGTCTGGTGATAATATATGAAGCTTCAGTCAAAGCAAATTGCTGACCAAGACAAATTCTTGGACCACCATTGAATGGTAAGTAAGCCCAACCAGGTTTCAAGTTCTTGTCGGCCCATCTCTCTGGTCTAAAGACTTCAGCATCTTTTCCATAGTAACGAGGGTCACGGTGAGTTTTGGAAATAACGTAACCAAGAACGGTTCCCTTCTTAATGAGAACAGGCTTTTCACCATGGTCACCAGCACCTCTTGGTAAAGTAGTATGTCTAGTGGCATAACGATAGTTAACAGGAACATTAGGATATAATCTCAATGTTTCATTGATAACATATTTCAAGTACTCACATTTCTTCAAGGATTCAAAGGAAATATCGTCCACTCTTGCATCATCACCTGAGCCAAAATGTTCATAAACATTTTCCTTCAATTTTTCCCAAATTTCTGGGTTTCTTGACAATTCAAACATACAGAATGACAATAAACCAGCAGTAGTATCTCTTCCAGCAATCATAATGTTCAACAACTGATCTTGTAATATCTTTTTATCTCTAGTCTCTTTAACTAATTCATACAAGAAAACATAACCATCTTCACTCATCTTAGCAATTTTGTCAGCAGGACATTGTAAAGCCTTGTTAACATAATGTTGAGCAAATTTATGAACAATCTTGTTACAGCGTTTGAACTCCTTTGGGTTAATCAAGTAATAAAAATTCTGGGCCCAAGCTCTGGTAGCCAAATAAGCTTGGGAAGTATTAAAACTTTCATAAAATTCAGATCTACCTTCAAAGTTATCACCAAAAGTTTGTCCATTGTTAATAGTACCATCACATAAACCATATAACGATTCACCAAACAAGAATTCAGTAGCAGTATCAACCGTCAAACGGAAGAAGTATTCTTGAATATCAAAAGGCTGACTCTTATGATTTCTAATATGTTGAGCTAAATTCTGTAAATGGTATTCCAAGGATTTAACATGAGCAACTTTTTCTCTCAGGAAATTTGGTCTCAACATTGATCTAGAGTGCTTCCAACCTTTTCCATCAAGAGTGAAAATACCATCACCTAATAAAGGCTGAAAGTGTGCATTTCTCATACCCAAATCAAAGTCATTAAATTGGGTACCTAAAATAGCTTTAATATTCTCTGGATCAGAAGTAGCAAATATAGTGGCACCAGCGATTTTACATCTAAAACTTTCATTCTTATTTTTAGTTTTATCCATGTATCTCCAGATAACTTGCAAAAGTTGACCACTATTCTTAGCAGACAAGAAATGAATGGGGTTAGCACTAAAAAGAGGACCTGATCCTGGTAAGAAAGGAGCCTCACCAACTTTAAACTTACGTTTTAAATAAATAGTTTGTAATTTATCAAAAATTACATAAAGGATGGCTGCAATTATGGCAACCCAGAGCCAACGAAAAGAACCTAAATCTTCAATCATTGATGTGCGTTAATAGTGACTGCAAATAATCTTTATACCTTGGGGACTTCTAATAAATCTTCAGAGTAGGACTTTTGTAGATTAAAGATCAATTATGGACATCGTATTTTGGTGATTAGACCTACTTATTATACTTCTTGTAATCGTTTTTCGAATACCCCATGAGGGTTACATGTAGGATGAGATGCATGTGACGCTTTCTGTAAAAAAAAAAAAAAGAACCCAAGTGCTTATTTCAATTTCCTATATACCTCCACTATTTTACTAAAGCTGGCTTTATTATTTACTTACAGCAAATTTGCCCGCTTGTACGATCAAATGGTATCAAATGGTATAGAATAGTGGAGTTCCGGTCTCTCCATCTTTCAACGAGGTTCGCAAATTTTTACACTGTACCTATTTTTTGTTAGTAATTGTTACAAGTTTCGGAGTACAGGCATGCACTGGAAAAGTACATGCATCTCCAGGCACAAAGCCTCAGCAAAAACTATATGCATCAAAAAGGTTTCTTTTTTGGCCAACTGAAGGCAGAAAGGGACAAGCGGGAAATGAAAAAATAGCCCGAACCACAAGTATACAGTCGTCTATTTTCTGTTTCCTGTCATATTTAATTTTGTGATCCTAATAGGGACTAGAAATGGGATTGAATCGTTTATTCATATGATACCCCCACTGGAATGTAGTAGTTGTTGAAAGGGGGAACGACCATATGACATGCTGTTCTCTACTGACCCCGAGTACAGTGACTTCAGATGATAATTAGGTCTGGGATTTCATATGATTCGGACTTTTTACGTTTTGATGACATTGCAACTTCCATGTAACTTGCCCTCTTTTCACGACCTATTTTTATTTTTATTCAATTTCACAGTATTTTTCATGCTTGCCCCCCCCCGCAGGATGTACGGATTTATATCTTATTACAAATCGAGAGCCAGACACCGCACGCTTTCAGTTGACCCCCCCCCGCGGTCTTCTCCACATCTCAGTATTTTCCAGTTTTTGCATCTGATTGCAGCAGCTTATTTTCCAGTTCAGGACAATTCTCACTGGCTATTTTCTCATGTCATTTAAGCTTAAAGTGGAGACTTTTTCTCAACAATTGTTGAAACCAGGGCTCCCTTATCACAGTGACCATCGCAAGGATGCGACAGGTGGGGAGAAACAGGTGTCGAGCCCATGATAATTTGAGTATTCCACTTATATAGGTCACGGTAGACCCATTACAACCTACACAAATAACCAGAGTACCTTTAGGTGGAAGTTATCGTAGAAATTATTGACCGTATTGTCTCATCATGATCCTCAGACTGTTCTGATCTGTTTTGGTTGGCTCACACCTTTCACCTGGAACCCTGTGATTTTTGTCAAATTGATGGTGCAAAACTCAAATAACCTCTGATGTATTTGAAAAGTTGTCTGCGGCAATATGTTAACTTCCCTAAGCAGCCATTTGTGCCGTCTTTAGAGGCTCGTTGGCAATGTAGAAGCCACCCTTGGCAGCTGGATTTCATCCGGGGTAAATCATTCTGATTATTATCTAAAATTACATTGTCTGACAGATAAACGAAAACCTACGTTATATATAAACTTAAAACTTTCCTATAGAAGTTATTTGACCGTCATCTATTTTTACTCTTGTTCCATTACAATGTCGGATTCTGTTAAAGTATTTTCCCAAATTGAACCCTTGTCCACGTCAGAGGAAATCTGCTTGAAACAAGTATATGCTTATTTATTAAAAAGCTGGGGATATCCTATTCCATTATCATTAAAAGAAATCAGCAATGCCAGTACATTTGTTACTTCCAATAAAAAATTGATTGGGTCGAAAGATAGAGCAAATCCCCAGGTTACTGCTTCTTCGGCCACCAAGGAAGTTTATAACCTGGCCAGAGTTCATTTAACTTATTTGAACGAGTCAAATGATTCTGCCAAAAAAGCCCATCACCATCATAAAATCGGTGATAAAGATAAAACCCATAGTCATTTACAACATTACAACCCGGAAGAGGTCCATGTTAGTTTCATCAACATAGCCAGAAGTGACTCGCCGGATGTCTCAGTATTGAGATTTGCCACTGCCAGAAAATTCAATCCCAATGACAGTATCGCCATGCTTGGAAAATGTTTGGATTGGAGACACAACTCTCATCCTGTTAATGACTGGGTCTTAGGCGGAGATGCCGAAGTTTACTGGGAGAAAAAGCACCCTGAATTGATTGATGCTTTCAAATTGAATCAAGTATACTTAAGAGGACACGACAAAGAGAACCGTCCAATTGTTGGTATTGAAGTCCAAAAGCATTTGAGAAAGAATTGTCCAGATCACGATTTCGAACACTTGATTTGCATGGTTATCGAATGGATTAGATTGGAATTGAAGGCCTACGAACACGGAGTCACCAAAGGTTGTATTTTGTTTGATATGACTGGATTTGGTATGAAAAATGCCGATTTAGCAGCTGTACATTTCTTAGCCGTGATGTTTGAAGCAAACTACCCTGAATGTTTGGGTATGATCTGGATTCACAATGCTCCATGGGTGTTCAATGCCGTGTGGAAGATCATCAAAGGATGGTTAGACCCGGTTGTTGCCTCGAAGATCATTTTCACCAAGGGTGCCAAAGATTTAGAAAAGCACATTGATTCTAAATACATTCCCAAAGCATTAGGGGGTAAGGACGACTTCAAACCTCAATACATTACCCCAACCAAAGAAAATGCCGGGGTGATTCCCAAGGACGAGAAATTCCTCGAAATCGTCAAGGAAAGAGACCAAGGCTTCGTTACCTTCATGGAGGCCACCATTCAATGGGTGTTAGCCAAGGATGAAGACGATTCGGCGGATTTGGAGCGTTTCAGAGCCCAGACACAAGTTGACTTGGCCAGAAATTACTTGAAGTTGGACCCATATATCCGTACCAAGTCAGTGTTCGAAAGAATCGGAGAAATGAGGGTGGACGGATTTTGATTTAAAGTTAACTTCCATATGACCGCCACCACCAGAAGTATATCGCTTTATAAATTGGATTACATATACTAATACCTACCGTATTTGCAGCCAAACTCGACGTAGTAATGAAGATCCCTTCCACCAAAACCGAGGGCGTACCTCCCAATTGGGTGGAGATAGACCCCAACTTGTAAGATTTAAAAAATATTTGTCTGTTTTGGATGTTTTAGAGAGATTCGTCTTATGAGGTGTTTGCATCTGCAACTTGATTCCAGGCGTTTACGGGGCAAAAAAAAAGGATCAGTTACGTAACCACCTGTAGAGTTCCGTACTCCCATGCGCAACTTCCATCGCGTAGTTTACTCCCCTATCTGGAGTCCGAGGCACGCGTGAAGATTATCTAAGTGCAGCATCGTGCTTCCCCACAATATTGCTATCTTCTCCTCCAGAATATGTCTCCTGTGATTTCGGACCGCAAAAAAAATGCCCGTTTGAGTAACGTTTTTTTAGGGTTTTGAAGGGTAAAATGCTGATAATAGAAAACCAACAAACCTCTACTAAAATTTAACTCTTGTAGATTCTAACCGAACGAAATCAAGGTTATTTATAAACACCATGTAATTCCTTGAGAATAGATCGATATTTTTGCAGTCAGTAGTCAGACAACAAAAGGCATATCGACAACATGGGAAGCGAACAACTCAAAGTATTTTCTCAGGTAGCAACGATTTCAGAGTCGGAAGAAATCGTGCTTAAGCAGGTCTATGGTACTTTGTTAAAGAGTTGGGGTTATCAGATCCCATTATCATTGAAGGAATTGGAAGATCCAAAGAACTTCACCAGTTCCAAGCGGTCGCTTCTTAAGCCTGGTGCTACCCAACCTCCAGTTTCCGTAAACGTGTCTGCTAAGACTCTTGATGTGTTCTCCAAGGCCAGCAAAACCGTGGTGCATCTCCAGTCCACCACGGAAGATGAGGAAGCCACTCAGAACCGCCATCATCACCATAAAGCGGCCAACAAGGACATCACTCATACTATTTTGCAACACTTCAATAGCGATGAACTTCATATCAGTTGTTTAAATGCTATTACTTTGGACTCGCTTGACACGTTGATGTTCAGATTCACTGTGGCAAGAAAGTGGGACTCGGTCAACTCGCTCAATATGTTGGCCAAGTGCTTGGATTGGAGATACAATTCTCACCCCGTTGACAAATGGGTCTTGGGCGGAGATGCTGACGTTTACTGGGGTAAAAAACACCCAGATATGATTGAAGCTTTTAAGCTAAACCAGGTCTACTTGAGAGGTCACGATAAACAAAAACGTCCAATTGTGGTTATTGAGGTTCAAAAGCATTTGAGAAAGAATTGTCCAGATCACGATTTCGAACACTTAATTTGCATGGTTATCGAATGGATTAGATTGGAATTGAAGGCCTACGAACAAGGAGTCACCAAAGGTTGTATTTTGTTTGATATGACTGGATTTGGTATGAAAAATGCCGATTTAGCAGCTGTACATTTCTTAGCCGTGATGTTTGAAGCAAACTACCCTGAATGTTTGGGTATGATCTGGATTCACAATGCTCCATGGGTGTTCAATGCCGTGTGGAAGATCATCAAAGGATGGTTAGACCCGGTTGTTGCCTCGAAGATCAGATTCACCAAGGGTGTCAAAGACTTAGAAGAGTTCGTTGATCCCGAGTATATTCCCAAGAAGTTAGGTGGTAAAGACACCTACAAACCAGAGTACATCACTCCAACGCAAGAAAACGCAGGATTAATTCCAAAGGATGAAAAATTCAACGAGATTGTCAAGGAAAGGAACCAATTATTCACTACATTGATTGAAGCCACTATCATGTGGGTTCTCAGCAAGGATCCGGAAGAATCAGCCAACATTGAACGAGTAAGATCCCAATTGCAAATTGATATTGCCAGAAACTATTTGAAAGTTGACCCATATATTAGAAACAAATCATGCTACGAAAGAAATGGACAAATGAAGGTGAACGGAATTTGAATATATTTTGAAATGAAATTGAATGATTATACATAAAGCCCAAAGTTTGTAGAACACTGGTGTAGTACAAAATGACAACCTTTCGGTGTGAGAGATGTGAAATGAAGTGATTAAAAGTCTATATATGAAGTCCATTTGAATTTTTGGAGGTAAACGTAAAGCACCAATGCGAGAATTGCCAAGGTAACCAAGGAGCACAATATTAGTTGATCAAATAGTTGCTTTTTATAGTGTATTAATTTAATTTGACGATTTTTCAATTTTTTCGATTTGGTTACTTCGACGGCTTTGATGGAAGTTATTGGCTTCCGGTATTGAATGCATTCAGGTTTGGCCAATTCTCCAATATAATACGGTTGTAACATGTTAAGAGCATCATCTGAATGGGCCACATCTTCAAATGCTTCGGTAGCGTCTACCCCTCCACAGTCAAACAAGACTTCGGCACCTCCAGGATGTTCCGCTGCAAATGAGGTCACATCGTAGACTTTGTTATAAATCACCATCCATAAGTCATCTGGATGGTCATGCTGGCTGACCTCAGTTAGTGGGTACACTCTATTACTGTTTAGATTATTAACGGGAGCATCTCGTAAGGGCCGAGATGACTTTTTCTTGGGTTTCAGCTTGTTGGAAGGTATGTAATGATTGTAACTTTTATTCAGGTGATTTGATTTTAACGACACTTTCGCCACCGGCAAGTCAGATAGTAGCGGAGGAATGCCGGTATTAATTTGGGTAGACATGATGAATAAATAATGAAGGAAAATACAAAATGAAAAATGAAACTAACGAAACTGAAAAATGCTCAACGGCTGACGAGCTAGATGGTCTGGTAACTGTCGTGGGATATGGAGAAGTTGCTCTTAAAGAAATGTCATAAATAATTATCGATTATCGCCGGGCGATTAGATTAAACGTGAACACAGTAAGTATCAGTTAAATGCAAAATAAAACAGGCCTAAGGGAGGCGGAGAAACGGAATTTTCTCCAGGTTCTGGCGCTTTCTTCGGTAAACTGAACGGATGGGTGGTTCAGATTTCTTTATATAGATCAAAAAAGAAGGGAGTAGATCTTTTTTATAATAATTAAATCCTATGGGAAAAAAAAAAACTATGTAGTAGTCAAGAAGAGGGCTTTGGATTTTGATTCCAGCATTCCCCCGACTTATCAAACCGAAAGGAGAGAGTTTTTTTTCTTTTTTGTCGTTTTCGACGATCCACGACTTCCACAGTTAACCGACCCGCCTAACAGCGCTGATCGTTTCGACGATAGACCCGTACCGCAACAAACAACCCAATCGAGCAACCATGCTCGCTAGCCCTGCGATCCACCCGTACACCGGCGGGGTGGCCGCTTTTCCAACAACCAGCAGGTCGACAAATAAGCCAAACCGTGATAAGAAAGTTTTTTTGACAAATGATAACGGGTCGCCATACATTAATGATTGATCGTATTTAGTTCTTCATTCATTGATTTTTTATCACTTTTATTCGTCCTACTTTGTTGTCCCTCCCGTTCAGAATCCCGTGTCGTACACCCTATATTTAAATCTTATTTTTACATCTTTTTTTACCATTTGCATTCCCCATGAGTAGTCATCGATCGTCCACGACTCGTTCCACGGCTCTTCCCTCGTCGAAAAAGACCCATTCCGAACAGCACAAGCAAATTTTCCGGCAGTTGTTGAAAGAACCAGGTAATAAAACTTGTGTGGACTGTAAAACGGCCACACATCCTCGTTGGGCTTCATGGAATTTGGGCTGTTTTATCTGTATCAGATGTTCCGGGATCCATAGAAGTATGGGGACTCACATCTCCAAGGTAAAGTCAGTAGATCTCGACGCCTGGACCGATGAACAGGTCGAATCCATGGTCAAATGGGGTAATGACAAGTGCAATAGCTACTGGGAAGCCAAATTGCCCGAAGGATACGTTCCAGATCAACTGAAAATCGAAAATTTCATCAGAACCAAATACGATTTGAAGAAATGGGTTGGGTCCAGTACTATTCCCAACCCAATGTCAATAGCAGTAGCTACCCCATCTGAAATCAAACCGGACTTATTCTCCAATGATTCGTCGTTCTCGTCTATCAACAAAGCCCCTGCCAAGCCTGCGGCTCCCGCATCCAATTCCATCAACTTGTTGGACGATGAGTTTGGGGCTTTTACCCAATCATCCACCAATCTTCCTGCTACCAATACCAACAAATCGCATCCGCCAGTACCCAAGAAAGAATCCCCAAAAAACCAGCTTCCAAGCTTACCTACACAACAGGTCCCACAAAGCGCTGGAGGCAGTCTTAATAATTTAAACAAAAACGGACGAAATGACTTGAAAAAATCGATTTTATCATTATACTCGTCGCCATCGTCGTCCTCGTCTAGTTTCATCCAGCCTCAGAATAACCAGCCTCGAGTGGTTGCCAACCCATCACCGGTACACTCGTTGAGCAGCTCGTTGAATGTATTGAACTTTGGGAACTCGACTTTTTCGTCGCCCGTAGTGAAAACCAGCTCTTCGGCCGGAGCTACGCCCAACTCCACCACCCCCAAGGCCACTGCGGTGCCCACGACGTCGTGGAACAACGAATGGGCCGACAACTCTACGTCCAGCGTCAATAGCTCTACAATGGGAGGAAACTGGAACAGTTTCGGCACCAAGCCTACAAGCACGTCATTGGACGATGATTTATTCAAAAATGTGTGGAACTAAGACTAGCAGAGGCAAGTGCCAGAGGTGGCAGATTGATAGCAATGATAGTCAGAGAATCTCATCAGAGAGCAGTCAGAGAATATCATCAGAGAGTAGGCAGTCAAATGAGAATGGCCATCAGACAGGCCAATTAGACTGGTTAGACTGTCAGATTGTCAGGTTGTCAGTGTCAGACTATCAGATTACATGGCTTTATACCAGCTAGTAATATACAGACATCACCTAGTGGCCTCCCGTAGTAGGTAAACCCACGTACACCTTAAACGAGTCGTAAATCAACCATTGGAACCCAGTCAAAGTACCAATCATCAAGATTCTCACTGGTAATCCATTCCAAACCCCAGCAAATCCGATTTTGTTATAGATTCTCGACAAAGCCTGGCCCGTAGATTCGCCCGGCTTCTTATCGGAGTTGATTTTTGACACCATCACGTCAGCAGGGTGCGACACCACTGCACAGAAGATCCCTGCGATGTAACCCCCCAAAAATGACACTCCGGTCTGTTGTAACGGAGTATAAGACGATACCGGCTTGCCCAAGTACTTGTAGATTTGCTCCACTGTCTTCTCGAACGATGCGAACTTAACCATGGTGTAAGGAACTTGACGGGCCCAGAGCGGCACCAAACCCTTGTACAATCCGCCGAAACCCTCGGTGGCCGTGATTTTTTTCCATCCGTCCACCACCCCGTCGGCGAACGGAGGGATGGTGGTCTGGGTGCGGACCTTGATGGTTTCGAATGGACAGAGGGCCAAGTCGGCCAAAAATTCCGCAGAAGCGGACGCAGCAAGGAACACCCCCGTCTTGTACTTTTCCGCAAACTCTGGGCCCACGGCGTCGGCGTACTTCTTCTTGAACAATTCGTAGAACCCGTACTTACCGGCCCCCTGGAACGAGTACCCGATAAATGTGGCCCCAACCCCGGTGAAAATGCTGTCTCCCTTCGTCTTGAGGATCTTGGACCAACCCTGGACGTTGGACGTGTAGAGCGACGAGTCCACCTGACGACGGCACTTGACCAAATCCAATGGGGTCACCGCGGAATGGGTGGGCCCACAGGCAATGATCCCACCCAAAGTACAGGCGAGATAGTACTCGGTACTGAACAAGTCGATTTTACCAAATGGGCCCTCTTTGGCGGGAGCAGGGGTGCCGGTGACCTTGTCGGCGAGTTTTTGGACCTGGTCGCTCACGGGTTGCACAATGGCATCGGTTAAGGAGTCTTTAGCCATGTCAATTGAAGATAAAGTGTAGACAGACTACAAAAAGTGTATAGAGACTACAAAAAGCGAAAAATCAAAGATAGGAAAGTTGAAGTTTATATATGTTAGATAAGATTAGGGAGCAATGTCGGTGAACCGTACAAGCCGGCCCACATTAGGGGAGGGAATTACTTGCTACGTGAGGCTATTTCTGGTATTGTTGCAGACAGCCGGATGGAATGTAGCCGCCGGAGTTAGGCCGACGCTGCAGGGCGGGCCAGGGCGGGCCAGGGCCCAGGCTATAGATGCTAGGGGCCGGTTATTGTGGTCCAGGAGCTAGAGGGTGGGAATTGGCCAGGGAGACGGTCAGGAGTTGGCCAGGGAGAGTCCTGGGCGTCGGCTCGGATAGGGTCGATGTTCGGTCCAGGGATGTTCGGTCGACATTCGGTCCAGCGTAGGTCGATGCCAGTCCACAGTCGGTCCATGTTGGGTCCACAGTCGGCCAGGGGGTCGATGTTCAGTCCACGTTAGTCCAGGACGGGTCGATGCTCTACACACTGCAATACATGCCATCTATTACTTCTTTATACACTAATTACGAGAAATCTCCCATTTTACATCCACCACACTCACCTCTTCACCCCCATTATCATCATAATCATACCATTCCCCATCTTCAAGGTCCACTTCGTCAAACTTGGCCGTGGAATTGAGCCCGCGACACTCAAATCTTCCCTCGGGCTTGAATTCATTGAAATCGCACCCTCTGGCATCGATTTCCAACAATGCCACTCCATTACTGGCCTCTTCGGTTAGCTTCTTGGAGGTTCTGAATATCGACGCCGAGTGCTCGGACTTGCACTCCCGGCACCTGAAGATAAAACTGGCTTCTCCCTTGGACCCCGCCATCTCGTGGCTTTCAAATCTGTTAATTGTCACCGGTTTATCGTGAACATGTCTGCATCTAGTGCACTCAATGATGAATGTATACTCAAATGGTGACTCCACCGTGTCCACCGGCTGTAAATCGGTAACATTGCTGAGCTCAGCACTTGCTTTCAAGTAAAATTTAACCATCTTGATTGATGAGTATGGGGTTTTCTCTGTGGGTGGCCTGGCTTGGGGTATTTATACAACCCGTTGATGCCATCGATTCCACTTATCGTGCAAAAATCGTTGGTGCACGGGCGTGTCAGTCATTAACCCGAGCCTCCACTTTTTTGCGACCGTCGTTCCTATTTGGGAAGTATCGCCGGGTGACTCAACTAGCTGCAACTCTTATCGGCCTCTACGTGCTACGATTAGGTGAATAAGTTGTGAAATTGATACGCCACGTAAGCAAACGGCTTCCAGCTATGGTGCCCGGCTTTAGAATAGGTTGCCGTACTTGGGATTGGTCATTTTGTGGTAGTATTTGGCCGTCCATATTCTCAACCTGCGGCCCCAGATAATCATGATAAGAAAGCTGCCGTTGACTACAACAGAAATCATAAACATCAACCACGTCGTTGTAAACAATCCGTTTCTGTCAAGCCACGGCTCGATTGCAAACGTAAACCCACACCCAATCATATTCCGGATAAACATCATCACTACCAACCCTTCACTTGCAAGCTTGGGGTAGCTGTCAATAGCGTACGTCAACGAGATGGGCCCTGTGCTGGACATGGCAAACCCAAGGACACCCTGGCCAAGAACGACACTAAGGGGCCAAGGTGCTTTGGCATTAGCAGGGAGTCCGTACGCAAGTAACCCCCCAGCATTGAATATGGTGGGCACTACCATGGCCCAGAGCCGGAATTCGGGCTCCAATATTCCATTGTTCCTCTTCGCCAACTTGACCGACAACCAGTCCACAAATGGGCCCCCGTACACCATTCCTATGACACTTCCAACCAAGGGAGCAAGGTTAGTGAGACCAGTGCTGGAGGTGGAGAACCCGTACTGCTCGTTGTATATCTGGGACTGAGTGGTGGCCAAAAGCGATAGCCACATCATCTGAACCCCGTAGACAACCGCCCCCCACACTACAGGAGGGAAGTATATCATGAAAAATGGCCTAATGAAGATGGTAAACCACGGTCTGGGATCACTGTATTCGAGCTCAAAAAGCTTTCTTCTCTGCCACAACGATCTTTTAGGAATCGAGTAGTCGATACTGGAGTCGTCGGTGTCATGGCGAGGGGTCTTTTGGCTGATTACTGGGTACTTTTCCTCCTGGTCGTTCCTTAAAGTGTTCAACTCTGAAGCATGCGATCTGATTTGCTGCAAAATGTTCTCTTCAGTTGATAGCTCCTCACGGTAGAGGGTGGTATCCTCTAGAAGAAACACCATGCATACGAAGATAACGGCCATGATAACAGCTAGGATCCAATACACTCTTCTGAAGTTGGTGTTGCTGCCAACGTATCCACTGATAGCAGGTCCAATGTCACTACCAGCATACAAGGCAAGAATGAGGAAGGACAACTTGGTGGCACGTTCGTGGAGGAAGAATACGTCAGTAGATGAGATTTCCACCAACGAGTCAACCGAAGCTCCTGCTAATCCGGTGAAAATGTTGGACACGTAGAGATAGTTGATGTTTTTGGTGGTGGCTCCCACGGTATTGGCAAGTATAGAGAGCAAGCAACACACGAGATAAACGAACCGACGGCCGAGCTTCATGGCTGTAGGCTGAAACACAACGCATCCGATACCCATAAACAAGAAGCAGAGGGCCGAAGTTATGTTCAATTTGGTGTATGTTGTATGAAGTTCGTCCACCAAAACTGTCCAGTAAGGACCCAGCCAGTTTCCGGTCATGCTTCCGAAGAAACTGAAGATCCAGAGGAACCAAAACTGGAGGTTCTTCTTCCTCTGGGACCACCGTAATGGATCATTAGGATTGGGAGACGGTGGAGGAATCAAGATAATGTTGGAACTTCCTTTTTTGACATCAAGAATATTCTCCACGTCAATGATATGAACGGTTCCAGGAGGGACATCTTCAACAAACTGACTAGAACTCGCTGATGAGCTCATAATGTTGAAAATTTCATTGCAGTGCCGGATTTCAGTGAAATTTACCAAATATATATATATATATAGTAGTACCCGTGTCCGATTGTTTGCACCCAATGCATCTGCTAAACTAGGCTTTGGGATCAGGCCGAAACGGGAAGCTCAATTAGTTAGCGGAGTCAGCTGGGCTACAGCATGACCGCAAACTGCCACACGAAAGCGATATCTGATACTGAAACTGTCAATATGCAGAGGCCTTTGACAGGTGAGGTCGATGACGCTTCGCTACGACATACCTTTACGGTTGTGGTGGGACTACATGGTAAGCGAGAGGTATGATTTCTGTCGCGCAAAAGCTTATACGCGGTCAGGTGATAAGATAAGGAAGATGAATAGGTGAAGATAGAATATATTGTGGGGGATATGAGCCAGAGATAGGATGTTGGAGAAAGAATGTAACAGAGCGGTGTAAGGGTAGTAAGAGAAATTGTAAGGCACAGTGTAAGACAATGTGCAAGGATATGTGTAAGGCAATGTCAGACGGTGTCAGACTGTCTTAAACGGGGTCTAAAACAGGGTCTTAAACAGAGTCTAGAAAGTAAGATTTTGTGGGGAGAATACATTAACATAATGAAAGATAAGGTGACAGTTGAACAGAGTATAATAGTTAGCTATAGACGATTATATTTGCGAGTAGAGAGTGACAAATAGAGTATAGACTAGTGTGAGACAATGTTAGAGAGTGTTAGACTGGCGTGAGACAATGTTAAACAGTTTTAGACAGTGCCAGACAGTACAGTATGTTAGACCTCAGAAAAATAAATATGTGATAGCCATTAGACTTAAACCAATAGGCAGCAAATATAAATCTCATAATGAGAGACAATTCCCTATTGACTTGGCATAGAGATACAGCTTACCAGCAGATAGCAAGATTACAGGTAAGTATTTCACATCAATATAAAGATGAAGATATAGGCCAAATCCGATGCGCTATATGAACATACTAACCTTGCTTAAGCCATCCGGAACGCAACGCAGGACGATAACTAACCCCTTTTGTAATGGCTTAGCGGTAGTTACCCAGCACGATTACACTATGATGCTCATTTACAATTTGTTAGCCCCAATCGGCTTCGTGCCTCTACATATTTCATCTCCAGAATCTGATCCGGTTACTCTGATCTGATGGCTTGGACCCATTCCTCTCCTTCCACCCTGTCTCTCTTACCTCCATTCTGCTCTCGTGACCCTACAACATTTTCCCGTGATTGCCCGCACCTACCCGTTCCATTACCCTCATTTTCTACACCCTTACCTCCAAACACTCGGCTTCGAGTTCCCACTGGCAGCGAATATTATGGAGCAAAAAAATAGATGTAATCCCGAAACCAAAAATGAGAAATTTGGCTTACTTACAATACTCTCTTTCTTACCGCCAGTAGTCCCTTTTTATTTGCACCGGCTTTATTTCTACCAGGTACCTCCATCACCCACCATCTCCTTCTCCAATTGGTACCATCCGTAATACTCACCACCAATCATCCGTCGCAGTAGTTTCGTCCCAGGCTCAGACTTTGGTTCCTGATCATCAACCACATTAACTATTAATCACCACCAGGCGACAATGTCGTCGTCGACTGAAGATGGTCACCAGACCTCCAATAACCCGTCGCAGTACGTGGCGCAGAACTTTCCTGAAAGAATACAGGGTGAAGACCTCGAATTTTTGGAGTCTCATAACAATTATAAAATCACCCATAAAATCGACAGTCTAGGGTCGCTAAATGTCAAGTTTTTATCCACTCTTTCCGCTAATCAGCTAGTAACCATCGCAGGGGCCGCATCCGGCTTCTTAGCTGGTGTCGTAGTATGTCCTCTTGACGTATTAAAGACCCGATTCCAGGCTCAGGGTGCTATTGACAGCAAAATCCCAGCCTCTAAGCAGTATAAAGGCCTTATTGGGGCCTTTAAAACCATTCTACGAGATGAAGGAGTAAGAGGGTTTTATCGTGGTCTTGTTCCTATCACCATTGGTTACTTACCCACCTGGACCATCTATTTTACCATATACGAAAGAGCAAAACAGTTTTATCCCCAATTCTTCCAGCAGCAATTCGACGTCAAAATTGACTCTCTTACCCACTTTGTCTCTGCCCTCACGGCAGGCCTGGTATCATCTATTGCCGTAAACCCAGTGTGGGTAGTGAAAACGAGACTTATGATCCAGACAGGAAGAAGTAATAACATTCCGGGAAGAACTTACTACAAGGGAACCATCGATGCATTCAAAACCATGTACCGTGAAGAAGGTTTGGGAGTGTTTTATAGTGGACTTGTGCCCTCGTTGTTTGGGCTTTTACATGTAGGAATCCATTTCCCAGTATATGAACACTTAAAGTACCTTTTACGGTGTGATCAAAAATCATTAAAATCAGGAGATCCTGAGTTCAAACTCTGGCGTCTTATTGCTGCTTCAGCAGTGTCAAAAATGATTGCCAGTACAGTGACATATCCCCACGAAATTCTCCGGACTCGAATGCAAATACAGAATTTAGAGAAGCAATCGAAGAAGTCTGAGAGCAAGCTTCTAGACTACATCACAAGAATTTACAGTAAAGAAGGCCTCCGGGGATTCTATGCTGGATACGGTGCCAATCTTGCCCGTACGGTCCCTGCTAGTGCCGTTACATTGGTGAGTTTTGAATACTTCAAAACGTATCTTCTTGAAATCACGGGAAAGAGCTTAGAGTAGACTATAGAGAAGAAGAGGACTGTTGAAGAAGGTATTCAAAGTAGTTAGACGAACTAGAACAAGAAGGCTATCAAACTATCAGAGGAGGCACCATATAATTGAAATAGAGGATGATTCAGAAACATAAAGCAGAGAACACGAACATAACAACCCAATACAACTCATAAGAGACCCATGTCAATATAGACATCAAATGCAATACAGACCATGGCATTCTGCCATCCCTAGACTCCTAGCATGCTAATTCTGCATTGATATCTGTCTTATTTATTATATTTATTCAGACATATATCCATATCATAGATGCCGTCGTCGGCCAATATACGCTCATAGACAACAACCAGTAGATACCCATAAACTGTAGATTCAGAACTTGAATAGGCCAATGCTAGACAAAAGCCGTACACCAGAAAACTTGCTCATACTGCGACTAAGCCGCCGCGCACAAAGATCATTACTATCAAACTATCAACCTCAAATCAACTCCTTCTCCTTCCTCTTCCTCCTCTTCCTTTTCCCTTCTTACTTCCATAATCTAGTAATTAGTACGATGAGGGTGGGATTGTATCTACTCTGCCTATTGTCGGTTATTACCGCCACGCCCGCGGCAGTTGAACTTGATCCCGTCGTTAGTGCCCAACTCAAAGAGATCAACGAAAAGTTGAAGGAGGACCAGGCGGCCAAGGCTGATGATAAGAAAACCTCAGCACTACCCGAAGCATTACGTATCGATAATTTCGACCAAATAACATCAGAAAAGCTCACGTTTGTCGAGTTCTTTTCGCCTTATTGCTCCCACTGTCTTGCTTTGGCTCCCGTTTGGGAAGATACCTTCGTAAGTTATCAAGAACAAATGACCAAACTCAATGTTCAGATGAAACAGGTAAACTGTATCGAGAGTGGGGACTTGTGTGAACGAGAAGATGTCAATTCGTACCCAAATCTCCGATTATACTCCCCAGAAAAGGACCCCAAAACGGGTTCTTTCCTTCCCGGCAAGTCCAAGTTCGTGGACTCGTTTCCTCGGTCGTTGCTAAGAACAAAGGAGAATTTCTTGAAGTATATGACCAACTCCGTGGCCGAATTTGACTCTGGAGCCATCGATTTACCCAGTACCTCCAACTTGCTTAATGTAGACGAAGTGGTTAAGTTGGTTAATGGTGATATTCTGGGAGATGAGCCAGTATTCGTGTTGTTCACTCCAGCAAGAAACAAGCAATGGGCCATCACTGACAAGACAGGTAAGAATCATTTCCAGGATTACTGCTTGGACTGCTTTGAGCACAAGAAAATCTGGGACAGATTATCTAATCACATCATCAGTATTGTGAAAACGGGCCATTTCAACTGCTTGGACAATCCAATTGTGTGCCAGAGATTAGGATTCAAGGAAATGGCCGAAATCGATAGACCTGCTACTCCAAAGGCCGTAATGTTCTTGCCCAAGAGTGCTGGAGCCGTCAGATTCGACTATAAATTGGACTTCACAGTGGACTCTCTCAAGTCTTGGGCTACAAAGTTATTCCACAACTACCAGTATGAAATCGTGAGTGCCAGAGATCTCAATGAAGTGATGGACTTCCAAAAGAGTTTGCCTCACGAGCCATTAAAGTTGGAGTACCCTCTCAAGAACAGAATCAGTGTATTGTTCTACTACGATGCTGATACTGTTACTGATGAAGACAAATCGATCTTGCCCTACATGTTGGAGGCAGTGACCGAATCTCCATTTCACGTTAACCTTTACAGTGCCAAACATAAAAAGATCGAAGTCAATATGGAGACCCAGGCCAAGAACTTGGTGGAGTTTATTAATTACAACGATAAAGTGCCTGCCAAAGAGTTTGACCAGTCAATGTACTTGGCCACCACAATTACCACCAAACCCACCATATTGGTATTTAAGGATAATGCGTTGTTTTCCAGTGTATTCCAAAGCTTTGCTCCAGAAGATATTAGAAGCGAGAGCAAAGTGAAAGATTTCATCAGAAAGAATCTGTATCCATTGTACCACGAGCTTACACCAGAATTTAGCAAGTTTTACTTTGATAACAAGGGAACCAATGAAAACACCAAGAATAGAATTGTGATCACATTCGTAGATGGCTCAGACAAAGAAGAATTGGACAAACAGTTGTACAACATGTCATTGGCAGCCCACGAATATTTTTACTTGAAGCAGCAATACTACTACAAAGATATACTAAAGAGTCGGGAAGAAAAATCACAGAAGGTGAGTAAAATGAAAGAAGACAAGGCCGATAGTGCTGACGTCATTCAGGCCATGAGAAAGGAGATCCCCCACAACTTCTACAATGACGAGGTATTATTCGTTTACATTGACATCACCAAAAACAGCAAAATGGTGGAACGTGCTGGTTGGGACACCAACGGGGAGACTTATAAGGCTGGAGACTCGATTGTGGTCACCAAGAATAACCGTTACTTCTGGAACCAGGATGCCCAGGGAGAACAATTGAGAAATGACCCTGCCAAATTGAAAACAGTATTGCTCTACTTGTTGGACCCAGCACTTGTGGTTGAAGAGCTCAAAGACCGAGTAATTTTCAAGAACCTTGTGGGAACACCATGGGGTAAATGGAGTGTGATGAACGAGATCCACGACCGGGGATTTAAGGGATATTTGCAGGTCGTATTTGCCGTGATTGGGTTTATTGTGGTGAGCAGATTCATAGCCAAGTGCAGCCAAAGAAGATTCAGATCGGGCAAGAGATCTAATCAGGGATTGGGTATCATTGGGGTGACTACCAAAAAGGACTAATCCTAATAATTAATAGACCCAAGCGTAATACATGCCTTGTACATTACATTCCTTCAATTAGTCATATCGTAGACCTCACCCAGGACTAATTACATTACTATCGTGTAGGTCGCTACAGTTGCAGAACATATTTCGTACATTACTTTCGTTACTTAAGCTCATTCGCCTAGTGCATGCAATTGCTTTGCTTCGTACTCTATAGACTTCTTATAGCTGCTATTCAATGGTTTCATCACAAAGTTTTGACCCGGAACCCCACTAACCTCGGTAAACGGCGGCACCACGTACTTGTCCGGCACCACGGTTCCCTTCCTGATGATACAGCAGTCATAAATCACCGCCAGATCCCCAATTTTGCAGTCACTCTCGACGATAACGCGGTTTCCTATCGTGGCCAGGTTGATCACGGAGTCATTACCAAGAATGGTAAATGACCCTATCGCCAGCCGAGTGTGGGAGATCTGTCCATTTTTCGCCACGGGAGGCACAATATGACAGTTTTCGCTGATATAAACATATTTACCAAGGGTGATGGCCGGAGGATTGGCCACTGTCACATCGCCTGTCACTACGGCTGCGGGGTTGATGGTGGTGTACTCGTTGATGGAGATCTGGTGGGACCCGGAGATATGCGCCTGTTTGGAGATACGGTTCCCCGACAGCGTTTCGATCCAGTCCATGCCAGAGAGAAGAGAGAGGGAGAAGGTCAGAACGTGGAGGATAAAGTGGAGGATGGAAGAGAAATAGGCTGGTGCGCTGCGCTCGGTCCTGGGCCCAGCTCCCCCAAATTGGGCCGGTTCGCCAATCCGTCCGCGTCTTTCGGGCCCACTTGGTCCACCGCGTTCCAGCCACGCGGTCATAAGCATTATTGTTGATGTTCGTCCTCCACATCCACATCCACATCCACTCCACGTTCTCGTTCTCTCCCATTCACCTACCTAGTCTTCTCCTCATGCTCTTCTTCTCCTGCTCTTATATCTCATCTCTTTTTCTTCCCTTTCTATCATTTCCCTAGCACACTCCGTCCCAACTCATTCCTGGGTCCATTTTTGTGCTTCTGTTTGTTGATTTTTCGTTGACCTGAAATTTGGGCATCGTGCTACTTTGATAGATTTTACAACGATCGTTTTTTGATCATAGATCAAACTTTTTTTTCACCCGTAAGTATGACTGATAAATTATTTAGAATCGACTGTGGTTACCAGAACTACGACTGGGGAAAGATTGGATCCTCCTCGGCCGTGGCCCAGTTTGCATCGCAATCCAACCCAAACACCAAAATTGACGAATCCAAACCCTACGCCGAGTTGTGGATGGGTACTCATCCTTCGGTTCCTTCGAAGATCGTGGAACCCAACTCCGCTAACGACGGGAAGGTTTTGAGACAATACATTACCGAAAACCCCCAGGATTTGTTGCATTCCAGCATCATCTCTAAATTCGGTGCTGCTAACGAATTACCATTCTTATTCAAAGTGTTATCCATCGAAAAGGTGTTGAGTATTCAGGCTCACCCCGATAAGAAGTTGGCTGCTCAATTACACGCTAATGACGCCAAAAACTACCCGGATGACAACCATAAGCCCGAAATGGCCGTGGCGGTCACTGATTTCGAAGGGTTCTGTGGGTTCAAACCATTGGAAGAGATCAGTTTGACCCTCCAATTAGTTCCTGAATTGCACGACATCATCGGCGATGAGCTTTCCGAGGAATTCATCAACGGAATCAAGAGCAACGTCACCGAAGGGGATGCTGATGACGTCAACAACCGTAAATTGTTGCAAAAATTCTACGGAAAGTTGATGAGAACTGACGATAGCATCATTAACGAAAAGGCCAAGTCATTGGTGCAAAGAACCCATGACCAGCCCGAAATTTTCGCCAAAATTGCTCCTACTTTGGGCCCATTGATCCAAAGATTGGATAAGCAGTTCCCCAACGATATTGGATTGTTCTGCGGTTGTTTGTTATTGAACCATGTTCCATTGAAGAAGGGAGAAGCCATGTTTTTACAAGCCAAAGACCCTCATGCGTACATCAGTGGGGATATCATGGAATGTATGGCTGCTTCTGATAACGTGGTGAGAGCCGGATTCACTCCTAAGTTTAAGGACGTTGAGAACTTGGTCAACATGTTGACTTACGCCTACGGTTCTGTTGATAAACAGAAGATGCCTTTGCTTCCATTCAGAAAGTCACGTGGAGATGCTGTCAAATCGGTGTTGTACGATCCACCAATCGAAGAATTCTCGGTGTTGCAAACGATTTTTGAAGCCAAATCCGGAGAAACACAAGAATTCGACGAATTTGAAGGTCCTTCTATTGTCATTGCCACCAATGGGGCCGGAGAAATCAAAATCAAGGGACAATCCGAAGCCAAGGAGTTCAAGACCGGTTACGTCTACTTCATTGCCCCCAATACCGAAATTGAGTTGACCTCCACCTCCACCAACGAACCCTTCACCACCTACAGAGCCTTTGTTGAGTCCTCGTAAGTGGTCCAGACCTTCTAATTCTACAACTCTTCTACCCCTTTTACAATCTCTTCTACATCTTTTCTACAAATCTTCTATCTCAGTAATAGTGTCCTATTTATTCAAAATACTGTAGGCCGCGTTCCGACTATTGCCGAACCCACCACCACCAGGCCCTCACCAGGGCGGTCCCCCCGGCGGCGTGGCACCAAATGGGCCCAACGCCGCCCCAATTCTGTCCCCCCAATCTCCCCCGTCGTTGTGGTGAGCAATCTGCCTATTTTTGGACCCAAATGGCGTAAAACCTAAAATTGCACCTTGAGTTCCGAATTTGTCACATTTTTCAAACTGAGATCGGAAGATAAATTCTCAAAACTTCGTGGAGTTGAAATATGTCACTTTTTTTTGTGAATTGAGACTAAACCCCCCATCAATTAAACCATTGCTCCCTGTAATCCGGCGGTGACAAGTGATTCCAATTGAAGGACGAAGAACCCAATCGACCGAACGAAAGAAGAAATAGTCATGAGCGATTTAACTGAACAACAGCCCGAAGCCGTTATTGAAGAAACTCCGGTAGTTGAGGATTCGGAAGTTGTTGAATCAACCGACAAGGAAGTCAAACCGAAAGAAACCGAAGAAGAAAGAGAAGAACGAATTGTCAAACAACAGGAAATTGATGGTCGTTCCGTTTACGTTGGGAATGTGGACTATCAATCGACCCCGGAACAATTGGAATCGTTCTTTAAGGTGGTTGGTGTCATTGAAAGAATAACCATTCTATTCGACAGATACTCAGGGTTATCAAAAGGGTATGCTTATGTTGAATTCGAAAAACCCGAAAGTGTAGAAAAGGCCATTAATGACTTACACGGTCAGCCTTTCCGAGGTAGAGAAATCAGGGTCACCCCGAAAAGAACCAACTTACCCGGGTTCAGAAAGAGAGGTGGCTTCAGAGGAGGTGCAAGAGGTGCCAGAGGTGGTGCCAGAGGTAGAGGTGGTTCGTTCAGAGGTGCCAGAGGTGGAAGAGGCCGGGGCTCCTTTAGGGGCCGGGGTAGAGGCAAGCCTGCAGAAGGTGCTGAAACTACTGAGTCTGCCGAACTTGCTACTGCCTAGTGTATGATTCAATGATTTCTTGAAAAGTATAGCTGTTTATGTTCATATCAATGTACAGTTAATAGTGTCTCAACCGTAGACTATATTGAATTTTAACGATTTTTACTTGGATGCTCTCATTCAAGCCAACAGCGCTATGAAGCCAAAGGGAAGGTTGGGAAGGTTGGAATGGCGGAATGACGTTGCATCTTGAAACATATTGGAAACAAACATCCGTACACCAACATAATCCCAAGTAGTCATAGACCGAAGTAGATCCAAGAGAGTTAGTAAATGGACGGCAATAAAGAGATAAAGTAGGGGATGATAGAATAGGATAGTATTTCAAAACCAACATTTGGAACTGGTGGAGGTTGAAATGGGAATTTAGACATTTTGCAACCCTATGGGTGTTGTATTGGCACTTGGTGTCTCAACGGCCTACACCAAATTCAATTCTGGTTTCTAATACCAAAACTCTTTTATGATTTACTTAGTTATTGCCTATCTATGGTCCAAGAGAACTAAGACCACATTGCTAGCCATGCAGCAAAATCTCGATCCCACAGATAGGCCAAATATCCTTCTTTTCTCTCTATCCTCTTCTTATATCCTATATTTATTCCCTTTATTCTTTTCCTATCATCTTTTCTATCCTCTATCCACTTCCTTTTCTCTATCTTCTATCTACTTCCTTTCCTCTTCCTTTCTGGTCTTATCGAATCCACCCGGACACCATGCTCTTCGCAACTCTTCTCCATATTCCTGCGTAGAATTCGCCATACATTTTTTTTTCAGCTCATCTCAAGAAGAATCATTACTTACTACCAACTACCCATACTAATACACATATCCAGGCAAGAATGACGTCGGTAAGAAAGAGAAAGATGGCCCGTTCATCGGTGAGAAAAAACACCAGAAGGGTCAAGGACAAACAAAGAAAAGTCAGCATACGTTCCAACCCTATAATTGCTGCTAATTGGGATCCCACGTTAACGTTACAACAGAACTACAAGAAGTTGGGATTAAGAGCTAAGTTGGGAAGCTTTGTCGGGGGCCAGGAAAAGAAGGTGGAGACCTTGACCGACATCAGAACTAGAAAAGAACAGGAAGAACAAGCAAAGAAAATAGAAATCGAAGACATTGAAAACACCGAAGATCCTGCCAAAATCCCTAAGGGTCAAGCACGTTTAATAAGAGATCCCGAAACCCAAGAGGTCATCAAGGTCATCTACGGGACGTTGGATACTGAAGCCGGGTTGGAACCAGAAACCGAAACTGAAGTCATCAAGCAGTTGAAACAGATTGGGCACGAAAACTCGTTACAGAAGAAGGGAAGAAAATTGTCAGAAAGAGAAACCGAATGGTTGAAGGAATTGTACGAGAAGTACGGTGACGATTATGATAAAATGAAATGGGACAAGAAGTTGAATAGTTTCCAGTATTCTGCGGGTGAGTTACGTAAGAGAATCGTGAAGTGGAAGAAAGAAAACCAAGTCTAGGAACCTAGTATAGGAATGCATTGTACATTACAGAGAAGTGTAGAGAGAAGAGAAGAGAGAGAAGAGAGGGGGTAGAGAGAAACAAGAGAGAAAGGATACAGAGCATGCAGATGATACAGAGGATACAATGTAGAGATGTAGACTATGACCATCACTTAGATATTGAGAAAGAAAAGCCAGAAGAGTATCAAGCTAAGGATATCCAAACTCTTTCGTTAGACAGAGAGAACTTAGACATTGAGTAGGAACTACCAAAGACCACCAGGTAGCAGTTGGAGAAAGGATGTGTAGGAGACAGAGGCACTAGCTTCGTACTCTTAGTGTGCTAGAGCAGGACTTCGACTACATTAGGTGTACTATATATATGAATTACTCTATTTACGGTATATTTACAGATTATTACGGTACATTATGGTACTATTACATGACAGTGTACCAGTAGATGCCACTCGATTTTGCAGCAATTGCACCGTGACAATATCAGTTCTATTAATTGGTGCTACGCTTGCACTATGCCAGATCCAGATTCGATCAGATGTGGGCAGACTAGATGGGCAGGCTATATGGTCAGATTAATGTCGTTATTTGGGGGAGGATATATGGTCAGACTGCCCTCAGATGGGAGGAAATATGGTCCTATGTCGTCAGAGGCTAGATACGTGCCGGGAGGTCCTTTGCAAGCACCTTGTCGATTATACCCTCCATTATTGGCTTCAACTCGCACCCGTCATACAAATCAATCAACCTCTTGCCGTCATTATCCTGCAACTCCACCATCTCCACGAACTGAGGGTCAATTGGAATGTTCCCCAAGAACGTCAAGTCAAAGGCCTTGCTCAAGGCCTCACCTCCTCCACTCAGAAAGATGTTGGTGCACTCGGAGCAATGGGGGCAGATGAACCCACTCATATTCTCCACTACGCCCAATACGTTGAAGTTGACCTTTTTACAAAAATTGATCTCCTTACGCACATCTGCCGTGGCCACCTGTTGCGGTGTGGTGACAATAATGGCTCCGTCCAATGGCTGGGCCCAGCGCAACTCTTCGGCAATGGCAATGTGCTCGTCCGAAGTGCCGGGCGGCGTATCGATCAAGAGATAGTCCAAAGGCTCTTGGTCCGAACCCCATACTACGTCCTTCAAGAACTGGCGGATCATGGCAGTTTTTTTGGGCCCGCGCCACACCACGCTATTCCCCCGGTTGCCGAGCAAGAACCCAAGCGACATTAACAGCAAATTTCCGCGCCGAACTGGAGGATTTGGTGCTTCTGAGTCCGCTGATGGGTGGTGATTAGGCTTAAAATTGGCCCCATTATACACCAGAACCGGCACCCACCCGGCCGCACTCTGGTGGACTTGACGGGTCTCCACGCCAAACATACGCGGAAGCGATGGGCCCGTCAAATCAATGTCTAGCACGCCCACATTGAACCCTTTGTTAACAAGGGTAAGGGCAGTTTGGGTGGTGACCGACGACTTGCCGACCCCACCCTTTCCCGAGAGAATTAGCACGACATGGCGCACGTTTTTGAGCGACCTGGGCACCTCCTGAGAAACTGCGGCGTCCATTTGGTGCAAATTTGGTGGAAAAAGAGAAGGATGATTAGTAATTCATTTTAGTAGTAATCCATTTCATAGTCCTGTACATGGTCGCGGCAGTATCAAAAAAGTCGCCAACAAACAACACCATTTCTCCACCACTCTTTTTCCCCATTAAACCCCGACATTTGGCATTATTATGAGCTCAAGATACTCCACCGTTGGTGGCACCCACCAGAGGGACCTCAGAACCCAGTTGTTTTCCACGCCGCCGGCCAGAACAATGTATAACTACACTCCTCCATCCCGAACCAGCTCACCCTACGATAAAGAACCCAACGCCTCCTCCGCTAAACATAACGAATCGTTCTTATCGTCGTTGGAAAGCCAGAACAACGACGAGTTGGATTCCATGGGCCAAAAAGTGGCCATGCTCAAGAACTTGGGTGTAAGAATGGGGACGGAAATCAATAAATCGATCCAGATCAACGAAAACATCACTGACAGGTTTGAACGGGGGAAAATCACGTTGAAAAACACTTATAATAAGATGGTTGTCATGAGCCAGCGGGCAGGTATCACGTGGCGCATGTGGTTGACGGTATTTGGGCTAGTCATCCTCTGGTTTGTCTACGTATGGCTTTTCCGTTAATTGCATCTTCACTTCTTCAGGTAGTTGTAGTACCATGCGATACGCTTTATGGATGAAGTATGGCTTGAATCATGGGAGAACGCTTGAACTATGGCTTGAGTCATGCCTGATTTGAACCCATGATTTGAGCTAATGATTTGAGCTGAGCTGATGACTTGACTTATGACTTGAACTTCGGCATGAGCTCTGACTTGAACTTATAATTTGATCTCATAGCTTGAATTCATGAATTGAAATGATAACTTGAGCTCATAACTTGAGTTCGTGAATAGCTGATAATTTGAATTCATAGCTTGATCTTATGACTTGAATTCATGATTTGAATATCGTTTGAGCTCATGGCTCGATTTATGACTTGATCTCATGATTTTAACGATTGATCTTATGATTTGAATTGCGTTTGAGCTCATGGGATAACTACAGCTTGAATACATTTCTTAGGTTGAGCTCATTTCTTTGTTCATGGCTTCAACTACACCATTCTCTACACCAGATCTCGTCTGCTACATTCACACTACTCCATATCTTGTTCTCTATAATAAATCCTTAAGTTTCGACTTCAAGTCTCCGTTTTCACTGCCTTCCTGGGCAATGATCGTTCCTGCCACCATGTAATCGTTAGCACCTATCACACTCATCGAATTCTTCACTGATACCGTCTTGGGCTTTTTGTCTACTGATTTCCGTTTGATCTCCATCTTGGGCGACCGACTACGGGACGGGCTTCGGACCCTTACCCCGTAGGCTCGCCGGGTTTCGTTCTTGGGCATCTTCAAAATCGACCGCTTGGGCTTGAGTATATGATGCGATGGTTTGTGCTTGGGTGTGGGCGAGGCTTCTTTCCTTATTCTGGCCTGGGTTCTCCGTATTCTCTTGCGCCGTATATTGTTCTTCTTCTTCCGTAGGTCTGTTTTCAACGCTAGGTAGTACTGGTTGGTGGTATTGTCGCCATCTTCCGAATCTGACGAAAGATCTGACGACTCAGACGTCAAAATCGGGTCTTCGAACTCACTGTCTTCGTCCGTGTCATCGCTGGCTCCGTTATAATGCACAGCATCATCAAAAGCCCGTTTGTCTACCGATAAACACTCGTTACGCACCAGTTTGCTGGTTTCGTCTTCATTACATCCACAATTTTGCAACTCCCGGTCTCTAATTTTGGTGTACGTGGCTGACGTTATGGGAGATCCATTGATTCGAAGCTTCTTGAAATGAGAAACCTGAGGAGTCAGCTCCACTGTGGGAATGGACTTGATGCTAACAAAATTGCTGGTGGTAAATGAATTTGCAAGCTCGCTGGACAGGCTTTTGGTGATAATGGACGAGTACAAGAGATTGAGAGGATTATTCCCTTTGATGGGCGAGACCACTTTGGTTTCGTGGATTTCGGGCTCCAAAAAGATATCTGGCTGGGTATGGTTTTCGAGCTGGAGGTTTCTGTATTTGGAGATGGTGGATGCCATAAACGACTCGAAGTTCTCTGGATCGCTCATATCGGGGGCCTCCAAGTCCTCGGTGCTTTGGGTGACAGGAGTGCCATTGGCCTGTGAAGTGTTTTTCGGTATTGGGCCATTTGAGTCGAGTTTGGACCCGTTAGAGTCGAGTTTGGACCCGTTAGAGTCGATTTTGACCCCATTTGAGGCCCCGTTAGAGACCCTAACTTCAGAAGCAACAGCCGGCTGTTTTGGGGCCAAAAACTTCGAGATCATGGGGTATTTCACGCTTCCTGGTCTCGATTTATTGACTTTTTTGTCAATAACGTTCAAATCAGTGCACAATTGCTTGATAAGCATCGAGGATTTGGCACTCAACTCCAACAATTGGGCCAATTCGGCGTCTACATGGGAGTCGGGTCTGGTGCTGGCACTGTTAATCGTCAAGTCGCTAGTGCTGGTTTGCATATCGGTGGAGTAAACCTTTTCCAACTTGCGATTACGATGGGTGATGGTCTTGCTGAGTTTACTGGAGAGTTTGGCAATGTCGATGTTTTTATACTGGATCTTTTGTTCTACCGAAAGTTTGTTTCTTATTTCATTTTTCAAGTCAGCCTGATAGTTTTGGCTGACATTTAGTAGCGAATCCACCACATTCTGGGATTCTTGTCTCACATTCTGTGATAAAATGTACCCGAGCTTGAACTCGTCAATGGACGGTAGTGCTGGTGAAGTATCCTGGAATCTGGGAGCCGATTTCTTCCTGGGCCGACGGCCAGATGATGGACCAGGGTCGGTGTGGGGCGTGGGACGACGGTCCTGGGGAATTGGCATGGTTGTCCCCGGAGTTTATGCTATGATCTCCGCTACGGGTGGTGAAAGGAGTATTGAGACGTTTTAAGGGAGTGGAAGAAGAAAGCAAGTCAAGTGTGTTGATGAAGATTAAGGTTAAGGTTTGGTGAATTATTAGGCAGAAAAAAACTACTCCAGAAAATGAGATTTGGCTGGGCTGGACCGAGAAAACGGGACGGAGCGAGACTCAGATGAGGACTATGAGATGGGATGATAAAGGACATACGAGGTGGAAACGGATATAGTATGATTACGGGTGGAAACAGATATAATATAGCTACAGATAGTAACGGATATGGTATGGCTATTAATGGTAAAGGATATAGTGTAGTAGATAAAGACGTAGAAATAGATAGACAGATGAAATGAGTTAGGCCCAACGACATGGTTTCAATGAACGGAGATTAGTGATGTTCAGAAACGGTTCAGGAACTGTTCAAGAGTTGGCCCTTAACTGGTCCATAGATGGTCTGGAGCTGGTCCATAGAAGGTCTGGAGATGGACCATCTAGGGACTTTGTCTAGAGCTTGTCTGGAATTCAGTATTTCAGAGCCTCCGGCAGACATTTTTTGGAAGTATTCAACAGAGACCATTGCCTTTTGGCATACAGATTTCATTTGAATTCATGCTTTTTGCAGCATATGTCTACATGGTGCACGACTCTGTTCATACAGTCATGTTCGCAGATATGATCCTTACAGGGAATTATTCTTCATTGATATTCATTGCTACTTGTTATGGATATTGGGGGCTTCAATGCTCAGTGCTTATTGCTTATTGCTCATTGCCCAGTGCTCAATGTTCATTGCTCATTGGGTTATTGTCAACCCAATTTATTGTCTGATCTCTTATTGTCTTTTCTCTCTCTATTGACACCAATAGCTATGGCCAAGTGCTCAAGTGCTTATATATCCCTTCCGGCAGAATACACTCAGTAGTAAACGGACTTCGTGTTGGCAGCATAGGAGTCCCCGAACGGATCGCTTTCCACCGTAGTAACACTATTGTTACGGTCCAAGTTGGGTTTCGTTTGAATTGGAGGTGCCAATGGCTCTGGTGCTGCATTTCTCGAAGGGGAAAGAAGAGCTGCTGGTTTCGCTGGTCTTGGGGGTGGTGGCGATTTGGCCTGTCTACTGGGTCCTTCCTGTAAGTTCTCTTGTAAGTTCACCGAGCTCAATCTTCCCGCAATACTGTCTTCTTCCTCTTCCGAGCTCTCGTCCGAGTAGTAACTCTCGTCACTATCGGTTTCATCGTCGTATTCGGGGGCTGGGTTGGAAGCCGAGTAGCCAGAAGCGGTTTCGAACTTGTTAAAAACCGTCACCAACTGGTCATTGGCTCCAATTAAACTGCCCAAGAACTCTTCGTCCATGGCAATGACTTCGGCTGATTTGCCGGACTCGTCTCCTGCCCCGACATACTGCAAATAACGCAACACCTTCCGTCTGATGGAACGACACTTTTCGAACTCGGTTCGGGTCTTCTTGTCGTCCAAGGGTAATACGTCCTTGGGCAACGTGATGAGAAGGTTGGACAATGCGGTGGTATGGGTGTAACAGTCGGCAATGGTGGTTCTGATCCGTGGGGCCTCCACCTTGTAGTTGATCTGAGGAATCTCGTACTGTTCGTCGGCGTAAACGATACCTCTCTTGGATCTCTTCTTCTTTTTCTTCTTTTTATCCTTCTTGGAGGTGGTGTTGGCGTACGGAGATGCGGTTTTGGGCCGAGGAGGTGGGTTTCTACGTGCGGGAGGAGTTCTACTGCCACTATTTTCGTCGTCGTAGTAGTCATCTTCGTCGCTGACGGGCAGTCTACGTTTCTGGACCGGAGTTCTAGGAGAAGCAGCAGTAGCATTATCATCGTCGTCCTGACCGAATACGTTAGAGGCTGATCTGGACCGAGATGACCCAGACTTCTTTTTGGCCCCCGGAATCGATTTCCATAACATGGCCAAGTACTTATACTGGTCCATACCCTCAAGTTCATATTTCCAGCCCCGAGCAAGACCACGGACTTTGCTCTGGACTTCTTTGTCGTAGGGAGTATCTGAGCCCGTCTTTCCGCTGCCATCAATGATACTCTTTAAAACATCTAGCAACTTATCGTCTCTGGCAATCACAGGGCCGATTTTCTTTCCTGAGTTCAAGATAAGGAGTTCGAGAACGCTCAACGCTCTCAATTGCTGTTCTACACTATCTCCGTACTTGATCTTCTTTCTAACAGCACGAGCGGCTTCGGTAGCACCAGTTGACGGCTGGAGTTCGATCAAATGGAGTAAGTCCGAGAGGTAGAGTTCGATGGATTCGTCGATTTCGTCATTGCGGTGGGGAGTGGACAATTGATTGATTTTGATGGTGATGGACGTCACTGGTTTCTCGCCGAATATCGGCATGATGCTGGAATGGGTTTGTTGGGGGAAAGTGAATGCTAAGGGAATAGAGTGGAGTCTCTGGGAAAAGAATGGAGGATAGGGGAAAAGAGTTGAGGATAAGGGGAAACGAGAAATTTGAGGGTTTTGAGATTGCGAAACCAGAGATGAGAATGTGTTGCACCAGAATGGGTCACAGAAGAGGGAAAACGAAGGACTACAAACGAAGGACGACAAACGACAGAGGATAAACGAATGGACTACCAGAGATGTTACAAGGTATGACAATTAAGAAGTCATTGGAGAAGTATAATCAGGATACGTCCAATGGTGAGTAGATGTACGGCGATAAGAGATGGACCGAGATAAGGGGTCGAGCAAGAATCGAGAAGGGGCCAAGAAGGGGTTCAGCAAGGGGCCAACCAGCGCAAAGTGGGTTTTGGGAGGTGTGGTGTTGGGTGGTGGTTTTGGCAAGGGTGTTGATGTGTTCTAGACCGAACGGCTGAATAGCAATGGGCAATGGGCGGAATGGCAGAGGTGGGGGAATGGGCAGAGGTAGGCAGAGAATGGGCAGGGGCTCAAGGAAATGGCTCAGATGGGCAGCGCGAATGGGCAGAGGTGGCGGAATGGATAGCCGGCGCGCAGGCTAACGGGCAGAGAATAGGCCATGCTTCACAACCAGATCGTTCTTCAGCACCAACATGGATCCACTACGGCTCCTTGCTGCTTTGTTGCTACTTGCCCTTGCCCAGGCCACCGTGCTCTCAGACAGAACGTTCCAACGCCGGGCCAGCGGTGCCCAGGAAGTGGACTCAGCTCTAGATAATGACTATTCCACGACCGACCTCCGGGCTGCGATGGTGATTACTATAACCAGACGGGCTGAAGTACCCCAGGCCCTTCGGACCATCAAGAACTACGAACAGCGATTCAATCGCAACTACCACTACGATTGGATCGTTATTGCTACCCGAATTATGGGAAATGAATATCGAGATGCCATAGTCAATGCTATTTCCATGGACTCCTGTGTTCGGTTTATCGAGCTCAAGTCCCTGACTGCTCTCATAGGCTACCCGAAAGACATCAGTAGAGGCCAGGTCAGACGTAACCGTAAACTGGTCAAGCTTCCGCTGTCTCACTCGAAGGCAAACTTGATGCTGGAAAGGCATTTGGCCCGGTTCTTTCTGGGCCATTTCTACAACATCAACAGCTTGTGGAATGACTACGACTACTACTGGAAAGTGCCTCTCAACTCTCAGCTTGTGTGTGATGTTGCCTATGATGTGTTTGATCACATGAGACTGAAGGGGATCAAGTTTGGATGGCTGTTGATGCGACAAGATGTAGACGTAATGCACCCCAATCTCATGAACCACGTCAAACAATTCTACCACGTCAAGCGTATGGACCGCAACTTCGAGTTTCTTCTAGCCCCCGAGTCCAAAACCGTCACCGACTTCTGGAAGTATCGCTCGTGCAACTTCAACTCCGATTTTGAGTTGGTGGATGTCTCCTTTTTCCGGTCGGAGCCCTACCAACGATTGTTTAACTACTTGGATAGCTTTAACGGCTTCTACTACGAAACATGGACCGACGCCCACATCAAGACCATTGCTGCTACGTTACTTCTCGACAAGTCCGAGCTCCATTACTTTGACGATTTGGCAGTCGAAATCGGGTCCCTGAGCAATTGCCCCAAAAATGCCGACTTCTACTTCAGCAAAAACTGCGTGTGCAATCCTACCAAGCACGGGAAGGTGGTTCTGGGCCCAAAATGGGGGGACGGGTTCCAGATAACGTCTGAATCGACGTGCTACGACATTTGGCTGAAAAATCGGAATTGGGCCCTTCCACTCACCCACGATACTTCGGAAAATGCCCCGGATGTGTTTGGCCTCTTTGCTTGAGTGTAGGGGCCACTCCCAATGAGGAACTACGACCAATAATGGCCCTTTTCTTCCACTCTGGACCACTCTGGACCTCTGTAATTATAAAGTGCATACCCATACCGCAACCACATAGAAACCCGTGCACATACACCCGTGCACCGATTGAAAATGGTTGAAAATTTTTATCTCTGCGAGCAACGTGAAAAACTTTGAACTCATCCTGTAGACCACCCAGACAAGTAGACCCCAGAAACCATGTCTGATCCGCAAGATAAATTGAGTCAAGATCTCCAAAACACCTCAATTGGAGGAGGAGACGACCAACAGCAACAACAGCAACAACAACAAAACTACTACAACCCGAACGGAGCCCAATCGTTCGTTCCTCAAGGATACCAACAGTACCAGAACTACCAACCCCAACAAGGAGGGTACCAGCAGTACCAACAGCAAGGACAATATCAAGGCTACCAACAACAAGGAAGCTACAATAACTACCAGCAACAAGGAGGCTACAACAACTACCAACAACAGGGAGGCTACAACAATTACAACAACCGTGGAGGTAGAGGTGGTTACAACAACTATAATAGTTCCAGAGGTGGCAGAGGTGGCTACAACAACTACAATAGTTACAACAGCTACAACAGCTATGGCCAACAACAATACGAACAACCAGCTGCTACTCAAGGTATGAGTTTGGCTGATTTCCAGAAACAACAGCAATCTGCCCAGGCTGATTTGAACAAACCAAAGAGAACTTTGAAGGTCACTGCCTCTTCTGGAGTGAAGTTGGCCAATGCTAAAAAAGCCCCTGAAGTGGCCAAGAAAGAAGCTACCCCAGAATCAAAGAAAGAAGCTTCTCCTGCTCCTACTCCTGCTGCTGCCCCAGCTGCTGCTGCTAAAAAGGAAACTACTCCTGCTCCAGAAACCAAGAAGGAAGCCACTCCTGCTGCTGCTGATATCAAACCATCTTCTTCTGTAGCCAGCACTACTTCTCAAACCAAAGAATCCACCCCTGCTCCTTCTGGCTCACAATCAGCTGATGCCTTAGCCAAAGAACAAGAAGACGAAGTCGATGAAGAAGTTGTCAAAGATATGTTTGGAGGTAAAGACCACGTTTCCATCATTTTCATGGGTCATGTCGATGCCGGTAAGTCCACCATGGGAGGTAATATCTTATACTTAACCGGATCAGTCGATAAACGTACCGTCGAAAAGTATGAAAGAGAAGCCAAGGATGCTGGTAGACAAGGTTGGTACTTATCTTGGGTTATGGATACCAACAAGGAAGAAAGAAATGATGGTAAGACCATTGAAGTCGGTAAAGCCTACTTCGAAACCGAAAAGAGAAGATACACCATTTTGGATGCTCCAGGACACAAGATGTACGTTTCCGAAATGATTGGTGGTGCTTCCCAAGCCGATGTGGGTATTTTGGTTATTTCGGCCAGAAAGGGTGAATACGAAACCGGGTTCGAAAAGGGTGGTCAAACCAGAGAACACGCTTTATTGGCCAAGACCCAAGGGGTCAACAAAATCGTGGTTGTGGTCAACAAGATGGATGACCCTACTGTTGGCTGGTCTGAAGATCGTTACAAGGACTGTACCACCAAGTTAGGTTTGTTCTTGAAGGGTATTGGATACGCTAAGGATGATATTGTGTTCATGCCAGTTTCTGGTTACACTGGTGCTGGTTTGAAGGACAGAGTTAACTCTAAGGACTGTCCATGGTACACCGGTCCATCATTGTTGGAATACTTGGATAACATGAAGACCGTGGACCGTCGTATTAACGGACCATTCATGTTGCCAATTTCGGGTAAAATGAAGGATATGGGTACTATTGTTGAAGGTAAAATCGAATCAGGACACATCAAGAAGAATGGTACCTTGTTATTGATGCCTAACAAAGTGTCTGTAGACGTTCTTACCATCTATAACGAAACCGAACAAGAATGTGACGCTGCTTTCTGTGGGGAACAAGTCAGATTAAAGATCAAGGGTGTGGAAGAAGAAGATTTACAACCAGGTTACGTTTTGACCTCGCCTAAGAACCCAGTTAAGACCATCACCAAATTCGAAGCCCAAATTGCCATTGTCGAATTGAAATCGATTTTATCCAATGGGTTCTCGTGTGTCATGCATTTGCATACTGCCATCGAAGAAGTTAAATTCATTGAGTTGAAGCATAAATTGGAAAAGGGTACCAACAGAAAGTCCAAGAAACCCCCAGCATTCGCCAAGAAGGGTATGAAGATCATTGCTGTGTTGGAAACCACCGAACCTGTGTGTGCTGAAACCTATGCTGACCACCCACAATTGGGTAGATTCACTTTGAGAGATCAAGGTACTACAATTGCCATTGGTAAGATCACCAAATTGTTATAATTTTGCAAATAAATAGTTTAGTTTGTTTTATCTAACAATTCCTCAAAGATATCAATCAAGTTTTGTAGTCCATCTAATACATTTTCGTCGTAGCCCTGTCCCTTGACATGCTTAGCGTGAGCAAAGTCAATCAAGTTAAGCGCACTTAGAGGTGGAATAGTAGTTTCGTCATCATCATCGTCATCGTCGTCATCGTCGGAGGCTACAAAATCGCTTCTCACCAATGGATCTCTTTCCTCGTACGTCTCTTGGTTGTCCACGGATTTCCAGCCATCAGGGTGGTTTTCGTAGATGAAAAACAACGAGCCGGACACGATACGAACCTCGGTAGAGAGCAAGCAGTTGTAGAGAAGTTGCAATCGCTGGTGGAAGCGCACAATGAGGTTTTTGACAATAAACTCATTTTGGTTCCCTGCATGCTGAAAATAGAGCAAAAGACCCTGCTTCATGGTATCTTTCGTAAGCGAACGGCCGAAGTACTTGTCAAACTTCAAGTAGTCACCCGACCCGTCATTAGTAGTCTCTACCAGGACTGATTTATGCATTTCTGGGTACAATTCCTCGGGTTTGGTGGGCGTTTCGCCAGCAAACAACTTCATTCCGCATACCCTGAATCCGAGTGATCCACTTGTAGTAGCGTCGCTCACTTTTTGCAACCGTTCCACCTTTTCTGGGTTAGCAGCATCGTCAGTAAGCACTGAACCTAGTTTAATATCGAGAATGCTGGGGGCCACGAAGCCGTACAGCAAATTTTGCAACACGATATATTGTTTATCAGTATTAGCAGCCGTCAGAGGAGCTTCTTCTTCTGCTAAATTCCCAGGAGTTAGAGTGCCTAAGTAAGTAGGCATCCAATCGCTAAGAAGAGATCCAGGAGCCACCTCTTCATCGTCAGCAACGGCAGCAGTAGCATTATAGAAGTCAATTTCTTGTTGGGTGGTGAGCTTAGCAAATACAGCGCCATCTCCGGAAGTCAAACACCCATCGTGGCCAGCAGCCTGGTGCTGGGCTGGGACCAAATTATCTAGCGACATCATCAGTAAAAAAGTCTATAAACGTACGTAGATCACGGTTTTATGGCCTAATAGCGAAGCAAAATGAGCACGGCGTTACCCTCTCCACTCACACAGAGATCGGTTTCCTACACTGGCTCAATTGGAAGTTCAGCCTCTTTATTTCTCCAAGAACAGCCTTCTTTATAGCTTAAATGCTGCATGGCGATTTTTTGATCAGTGCACGCCAGTACACCCGTACATCTGCCTTGGGGTAGATAAGATGGGGATCATAGGGTTATGGTTTTGGCATGGGGGATTCGTATCCGAGTTATGTAGAGAATGGGAAACAAGCTGATGGAATCAACAAAAAAGGCAAAAAAAGTGGGTGCAAAAGTGAAAGCATTAATCTGATGATTGTAGTTACTAGGAATTAGCATTTGTTGTACTATTGTTACAACATGTTATTTGGCAAGGGTAAAGACTTTGCAAACTAACCAGGATATAAACAATAGTTGGGGCAATACATAGTGGAGGATTTAGAACAGGATTTGAGCTTAAAAAAGAGAATATAGTTCTGAAATCTTCTTTGGTTTTACAGACTGATTGTTGGTATTGGACAGTCGACCATTGCACTCCTTTTGCATATTCTAAGGAAGTATCAGACCAAATTGGACCAGACGAATCACAGAGATTCTTAGAAGTTATTCAGGAAACAGTGTGATCAAGAAACCATGGCAAAGGACCAGGAGAAAGACAATACTAAATCATAAACTGCTACTGATGTCAAACAATACTTCCAGAGGCTAATAGCTGGCACGGAATCAAATGTCATAATTAGATAAGAAGTTTGCTGTACTATTATTTTTGCATAGCCAAAGGTAATCCAATTGTTGCATCAGTTCGGGAAGTCCAATCGTCGTGAGCAGGAAGAGTAGCCAAATTGTTCCTGAAATCAAAACCTACATCTAGCAAATTGATAAGCTACCAGTTACGACCAACATGACAGATTTCACCCTAATAATCCAGAGATGGAATTGTCTTTATTAGTGCCGATAGCATAGCATTAAGATCCGATTTCCTACAAGTAAGGTTTCACATTTTGCAGCTAAAATCGCATACCCAGTTTATCAGCCATACACCCATTTTCCTTAGAAAAGCAGCTCTCATTTCGTCAGCAAACGAACATCATGATATCTCCACCACCATCCATCACCATCTATCATTTAACCACCTTCAAGCCACCACCCCCATCTAACCACTACCTACCATGGACACCTAGAAACACCCTTGCACCATATTCTACACCCGTGCCCCTCACCGATAATCAGCCTCTTTCTTCGAAGCCTAAAATTCTGCATCATGCCCATCTTTTGGCCCAGTGCACGCCTCCCACAGTGTGATTGTCGGGACCACTTCCCCGGCCCAAGTGGTTCCATCAGATAAGGCAGATAAATGGGCTTATAAAACTGATGAAAACGCCCCGTCCGGCTGGATTTCTGACTGGCATGTTACTACGGAGAATACGTGTTCTGCTCGTGTAAATAACTACAGGAAGTCAGGTTGCGCTTATTGTTTAAAATTGCCAAAAAGGAAACGAACACCAAAAAAAAAAAAAGTGAGAGACAGAAGCAAAAAGTGAAAAAGCAGAAAACTAACGACCAGTGTTTTGTGACGGGGAAGGTTTTTTCTTTGATATATAAACCGCCAAGGATACATCAGTAGAATAGGTCGAGAATATCGTGGGCTTCAACATGAGTAATCCGTACAACAATAATTCGTATGAGTTGTCCAACTACAACAAGTACTCCTCTGGGTCGGGAGGATCAGGAGAAGACGACTTTGTTTCGTTCATGAACGAAATCCAGGATATAAATAACTCCTTGGACCAATACTCCAACTTGATCAACTTAATTTCCAACAAGCAAAGAAACTTTATCCAAGACTTGGACTTGAACGAGGAGGATAGTGAATATAGCTCCAAACAAATTGATTCTTTGGTATTAGAGAGTCAATCATTACAAACCCAATTGAAGGACCGGATCAAAAACGTTCAAACCCAAGCGGTTCAATCCAAGGATCAAACCAAATTGGACCAAGCCGAAAACTGTAGACGAAAATTCTTAGAACTTATCCAGGAATACCGTTTAATCGAGGTTAAAAACCGTGAGCAAACGAAAGTCCAGGCCGAAAGACAATATAAGATCATAAAGCCTGATGCTACTGATGATGAGGTCAAGAGAGTAATTGAGGAAGGTGGTGATAACCAACAATACTTCCAACAAGCTTTGTTGCAGAGTAACAGAAGAGGTGAAGCCAGAGCCGTACTTAACGAAGTTCAAATTAGACATCGTGAATTATTGAAATTAGAAAAGACCATGGCAGAATTAACCCAATTGTTCCATGATATGGAAGAATTGGTCATTGAACAAGACCAACCAATACAACAAATTGATGAACAAGTCGCTACAGCCCAACATGATATTGAACAAGGGGTGGGTCACACCAATAAGGCTATTGTCAGTGCTAAGAGAGCTAGAAAAATGAAAATTTGGTGTTTCGTCATTTGTCTTATTATTGTTATTATCTTAGCCGTTGTTTTAGGTTCCTACTTTGGTACCAGACACTAAGCTTCATCGTCATCGTACCTACTTTTACTGTTTTTTTATATAATCTGCCGATACTGTATGGCCTGAACTATTGATTTACTTAAGAAAATTCAAGATTCTTTCATTCTCTGTCTAATTAATAAACTAATACATGAACTGAGTGCCAGCCTATCCGAAGCTGGGCTGTGAAAACGGCCCCAGTCATCAATCAGTCTAACCCGTACATCTGATTGTCCCGTACATCTCAGCTTTCTCACCCGTACATCAGTCTGTCTAACCCGTACATCTGGATTTTCTAATCCGTACATTTGTAAGTTAAACCCGTACATCTGGATTTTCTAATCCGTACATCTGAGTTTTCTAACCCGTACATCCGTGAATCACATTCTAGCACCCGTACATCCTTGGCCTCCGCCGGTGCACTCCCGGCGCCTCGTCCCTCGGAGCACCTGTCACTCCATCGGAACTCTATCCCTTGATGATGGACAAGAAATCTTTCTGTCTTTGACAGCTACACTACCTTCTCTTGTCAGTATTTTTTTTCTCCCCCATTTTCATTGGCTCTGGCATCGCCGCGGAGCGACGAGGAACGTCTCATGATAACGATTGGGGGATAATACCGACTATTTTTCAGCCTATAATTGTCATGACTTTTACCATGCATTTTGCATTAAAAAATTATCTTATTCCAAAAAAATACTCTGGAGATTATACGGTGCTGGTCCACTTGCCTGTACTGTTTGGGGTTTAATTACCCATCCGGAGATGTACGATTTCCACACCACCCCTCCTTGATTGAGCCCACTTCCTGACACTACCTGATCAGCTTATATGGTGGCAACTCGTAGTTGTAGTTAGCGCACAAGTTAGCGGATCAATTTTCTGTTCCTTGCCTTGTTATTTTCTTATCAGTGCGGCCCCATGTAATTTTTTTTCCTCTTCGCCTATAACGTTACGTAAGCTGCCCGCGGCGATTCCGACGTTTCGATAGTTTCTGCGACACTTTTAGCTCATCTCTGATTGCGAAACCAATAACAACTGCCAGCAGTCTGTTCTACTTCTCTGGTTCAATTGTGTCGATACTTGGTAGGCGCCCTTATTGGACCCGCAGCTTCGTATTGATACCCATTACCACCCAGTTTGCTGGATTCGGGGTCCGTTTCTTATCGTGGTGGAGTGGTTGGTGTTAACGGATAAAAAAATTTCTTTTTTTTTCTTATTTTTTCACTCAATTTTTTTTTCCTTCCTTTCGTTGGTATTATTTAAAGAATTAGCTACGATAAGCTTCACAAAATTGAAAATGCAGTAGTAAATTCATCACCTTAGGCAGAAAATATCTCTTACAAAGCCAAAAAATACCAAAAGAAACAAAGTGCAATATATTGAAAAAAAAAAAGAAAGAGACTTCATTATATTGCCTCAGATAACCTTTCATCTTTCCACTTATCAGTATTTATATCCAACTTACCCCCAGCTTTTTTTTTCAGCTTTTTTGTTCTTATCCCTTGTAGTTACTGAATTTTTTTATTCGTCTATTAACTTGTTCTACGTATCACGCTGGCTCGTCGGTTTAACAAATTCTATCTCCAATGAGTAATCTTGACGCTGAAAAAATTGTCGGTGGTGTCGTCGATGACACCAAAAAGAAGAGCTCCGTCGATTCTTTCGAAAACTCCTTTGACAACTTCCAGGAAAACAGTGGTACTGAAGTCGCCAATGAAAAGTTGAACTTCATTGACAAGATTGCTGGAAAGCTTCATGCCGAAACCAAGGGTATCGAATTGGTTACTGATGAAGAAAAAACAGAAGATTCCACCATCAATGCCGCTACCATGTGGTTGTCCGCTAATATGGTCATTGCCACCTTCTCTTTGGGTGCTCTTGGTATTACTGTCTTCAGTCTTTCTTTCTGGCAAGCCGTCTTAACCATCATCTTCTTCAATTTAATGGGTGTTTTTCCTGTTGCTTTCTTCTCTATCTTTGGTCCAAAATTAGGTTTAAGACAAATGTTCTTATCTAAGTACCTTGTTGGTAACTATGCCATGAGAATCTTTGCTTTCATTAACATTATTGCTTGTGTTGGTTGGGGTGCAGTTAACATTATGTCTTCTGCTCAATTATTAAACATTGTTAACAACGGTCGTTGTCCTCCATGGGCCGGATGTCTTATCTTGATCCTCTGTACCATTCTCGTTACTTTCTTTGGTTACCACGTCATTCACGTTTACGAAAAATGGTCTTGGGTTCCAAATGCCTGTGTATTCATTGCCATCATTGCAAGAATGGCCAAAGCTAAGACCTTCACTGCTGGTCACATGGTTGGTGGTCAAACTACTGCTGGTGACGTTCTTTCTTTCGGTGGTACCATTTTCGGTTTCGCTACTGGTTGGACTACTTACGCTTCTGATTATACCGTTTACCAAAGAAGAGACGCTAACTCAGTCAAAATCTTCTTCGGTATCTTCTGTGGTCTTATGTTCCCATTAATTTTCACCATGATTTTGGGTGCTGCTTGCGCTACTGGTACCATCACTAACGAAACTTGGAACGAATTATACAAAACTAAATCTATTGGTGGTTTAGTTTACGCTATCTTGGTTGAAGATTCTTTACACGGATTTGGTCAATTCTTATGTGTGTTATTGTCTTTGTCTACTGTTGCTAACAATATTCCAAATATGTACTCCATTGGTTTATGTGCTCAAGCTTTATGGTCTCCATTATCTAAAGTTCCAAGAGTTTTCTGGACTATTGCTGGTAACTTCGTCACTTTAGCCATTTGTATTCCTGGTTACTACCATTTCGAATCCGTTATGGACAATTTCATGAACTTGATTGGTTACTACTTAGCCATCTACCAATCTATGTCATTGTCTGAACATTTCATCTACAACCGTGGTAACTTTGCCAAATACGATTACACTAGATACAAGGATGATACCGCTTACCCTGTAGGTATTGCTGGTGTTTTCGGTTTCTGTTGTGGTGTTGCCGGTGTTGTTCTTGGTATGAACCAAACTTGGTACGCTGGTGTTATTGCACGTAAAATTGGTGAATTTGGAGGTGATATTGGTTTTGAATTGGCTTTTGGTTTTGCATTCATTGGTTTCAACGCCGTCAGACCATTTGAAAAGAAATACATTGGTCGTTAAGGTCAATCAAAAGCATTTCAAATATCCTGTTAATATTATTACCCTACGCTTCGCTTAATTATTAATTTTAATCTATTTATTACATTATTCATCTTTTCTTCTTGTGTGATTTATTTTTACTAAAAAATTAAGTACCCTTTATTTTTTTTGGGATACTTACTTTGTGAAAACAGAGGTGTTTTCTTATTTATCTGTACCATAGTTAAGCTTAGGTCAATAAATAAAATTTAGCAACTTACCTTTCGTAATTCCCCGAAATCGATCTGCAACTAATTAATGAATCGGCTATAGTCTACGATGGTTTACTGTTCGCATAAAGTGTTCAGCAAGAATGACATAAAGGGTAATTTTTTTTATTTTTTCAATTAATCTTTTTCCTTACATAAATTATGTCGATTGGTGCCTAAAGTGCCTTATCATCGAGTGGTATCTTTCTTATCATCCACCTGCCCAATCGAGTAAATGAACATGCGAACCGTACACCCAGCAAGCGGCACCGCCAGTCACCACGCCCGTACATCCCCGACCCGTGCATCCCCGATCCGTACACCATAAACGTCAAAGTCGCGCGATCACAAATATTTTTAGAAGCAAAACACCCGTGCCCTCGGCTGCTAACTTAGCCTCTTCAAAACATAAACAGTTTTGATCTATTTATACATCTAAAGAGTTGGTTGTATAAACGCAGTGGCTTTTTTTTGATTGATGATTTGCTATCTTCTGGTATGGTACAATTCACTTCTTTGAACGGAAATAACAGTAATAAAGTCCCGTGCCCCATACGAGTAGCTCTAAGAGCTTCCAGCTCAAGCATAGTGCACGGATGTCCAGGAGTCCCCCAAAGTGTGCCGAGAATTGACAGTTGTATTGAATTACGGCCTATCAATGGAGTTCCCTTCTTCTGTCGGTCTGTGGGGATCGAATTAAGAACAATTCAGAAAGTTAGCGTTCCGTCAACCATTGGTACTAATGATACGTGCAGAGAGTATAAGATCTATGAAGAGCCTCTTATATTTTCACCTCCTATTGGAGAGTTCCATCAGGAGCTACTAGCAGTAGATATTCCTATTTTGATACCGTTACCTCGAGATATCATTAGTAGTGGTCAATTCCCCCATTGGAATGCCTCTACAGTACATAAACTCTTGGTTAAATTAAGTTGTGGAACTTCGATTAATGATGAAACAAACTACGTTGAAAGCTTTCCTGTGGTCATTAAATTGTATGACAGTTTGCCATTATACAGGCAATTCAACGAGCCAATAATTGAGTCCAAAGTTTCTAATGATCATCAGATTGTAGTGGATTTATCGCTTCCCATTTCGTCCGTAGGCCCCAAGGACGGATTGGTGTTATACACCAAGGTTCTGACGAATACTTCCAACTTCAAGATTAACAAAAAGCTCAAACTTAAGCAAATCACCATGCAAATAAAGGAAATTCTCGAGTGCCATGAAGGAGGATTACCATTGAGAAAGGAGTATAAGCTATTCTCCAAATCGGAACACTTTGAGGACCAACCCCTCAATTCCATGGGGATCTCCAAGGAATTTGAACTTCAATTTCCGTTGGAAAATGATTATTTGCAAATGTATTCGTCTTCAGCATCGTCTTCACAAACCGATGTCTCCAGTAATGTTGTCAAGACGCCCACGGCGTACTTCAACAGGAACAAGAACTTCGATGCCATCACCGAAGGAATACCAATCACCCATACCCAGGGATTTAGTACTTTGGGCAGACTCTTCTCTATCCGGTACGAAATCATCTTTAAGGTCAAACTTATTCACGGAAAGGACATGGATATTCACTTACCATTGACAGTTAGCACTTACGATAGAATAAGCAGTGATTACTTACTCAACTGGATCATGAAAGAGTGTAAAGTTGCCAGTGACAAGTTTGGAAAGGCAACCATCAATACGATTAGATCAATGTCATCGTACCACTCTTTGGTTGATACTTTGAGGAGATTCAACCCGCCCCCAATCATATACAGATACACCAAAACCGATTGGGTGAGGCTCGGGTTTAATGCAGAAGCATTTGGACCTAATGATTTAGGTAAGGATTTAGTGGTGTACATAGACTGATATTAATGACATTATGACTACAATTTGGCTGTACTAGCAGTAGATGAACGTAAGAAACAATGAGTAAGAGCAAAAATAATGAGTAAGAGTAAGACCATAAGTAGGCCAGATTCGCAGTTGGTTGTGACTCCAATTTGGCTGTCCTTATTAAAGAACTGAGAAATCATGACTAAGAGCAAAAATAAGAAAATCGCAGCCAATTTTTAATGATAATGCGACTCCACAAGTTCATAACTTCTTCTTTCTGCCATCTATTCCAATGACCTCGTTACCGGCGTACGCTCCTACAAATACCACCTCTTACACGCCCAGCAGCAACAGCAATCGGCTTCATGAAGAAATCAGCCGGTCTTCCCTCATCAAATCCAATACTCATAAGGCAGTTTATGATTCTCTCGCCGAAATATACTCTATTATCACCGTACTAGAAGTGATTGAAAACTCGTTTTTGAAGGACTATATTACTGATAAGGAGAAGTACACTTCCACCACATTGCGGCTAATCAATCAGTACCAGATGCTACTAAAAGGGTTTCAGAATGATGAGCTCAAACTCCAGATCTTAACCACTCTCCTTAGTCGAGAAACTGCTTTGGCCAGTGACTTTTCTAACTTGATTGATCTAATATGTCGTAAGTTCAGTCTAGAGTCGTGCTCATTGGCTATTGATCGATTGAAATCAGGGATTCCTGCCACAATTGAACATTTCCATACCCATGTTGAAAGTCATCATCATCCTCCTCCTTCTGCTGATAGTGGAAATAAGGCTAGTGCCAGACTTGTTGCCGAGGCTACTGGTAATTTCATTACTTGCATGGATGCTGTCAAATTGAACTACAGAACAAAAGACCAACTTCATCCATTGTTATCTGACTTAGTGATTAGTTTGAATGATTTGGTTACTAAAGAAGAGACTTCGGAATCAACAGATGATGATCTTAAACCGATTGACTTCCAGGGAAAGTCGAAGTTGGTGAATTGGTTGATTAAGTTGAATAATTTGGGTGACGGTACACTTAGTGAAGACGAAGCTGATACTTTCTTGCAGGATCTCGACGCTGCCTACAAGGGATTTTATATTTCATTAGAATAGAAAGAGTGCTGAAGTACAGTAGAAGAGTGCTGAAGTACAGTAGAAGAGTACTGAAACAGTAGAAGAGAACAGTAGAAGAGAGTACTACACTATATAGAATACAGTACTTCTGTAGGTGTACTACACTAGGACAGTAAATTACTGATACCGAATTAATACAGATTTATATATCGTTAGAATTGCATTAAATAATAGATTCTATTTGTTCAGCGTAGTTCAATGAGTTCTTGATAATATTCAAATTATCAGAGTTCGAGTTGCTCTCCTTCTTTTGGTTGTTGAAGTAAATGGTACCCTTAGAAAACTTCCAGTCACTAACATCCAATTCCTCCTTTAAGATCTGCTCAAAAGCTTGATCACTTTGTTCTTGCGGAAAGTACAACAAGCTCTTACAGTTACTTATTGGAATAGAGTCATAGGCAGTTTCCAAGGACTTAGCAATCTCAAATCTGAGAGCATTGGTGAGGGTACCAATGAAATGCCTGTATTCAGGACATGGTAATGTACGTTCCTGATTCAAAAGTTTCCAGATCTTTATATAGTTACCTTCCATCAAGTTTTTTTCCAAGTTTATGGGGAAATTCAAGAATTTATCATTTTCAATGTTATATTTGTTGGAGTTATAAATCAATTCTAATTCAATGTGGAACTTGGAAATCAACCCCTGGGTCAATAAATATAATAAGTATAAAGAAATGATTTTGGTGGCATCCGAATTGATCTGTTTGTTGGACGAAGGATGTAATTTTTCACTACTGTAGAAGGGTCTCAATTGGGAGAAGTAGTTTTCGAAGTTTTGATAATTGTTGGATAACAACGATGACAATAATCCAATTTCCAAGATTCTTTCGGCAATTCTTAAATCGTTTAGTTGGTCGTTGGTTTGGGTGTTGGAAGGTAATGGCACAAGCAAGTTGTGTTTGATCAATTCAATCTTGATGGGTGCTAACAATTTCTGGCATTGTATGTAGTTCTCCTTGTCGAAGAGCTGGTACAACTCTCCGGTTAATTTCTGCAATGACATGGCGTCGGGCTAAGGAATTGGTGGTTTCGGTTGTGGAAGTTGATGTTGCCACCTTCAAATGTTGACGCATTTGCAAAACGCCAGTACACCGTTTTACAACTTTTTTTTGGTGCACGGCTGTTTTACTTTCGCGGGATGTACGGGGGTTTATTTTCGATAATCGATAACCAATTTGGGAAGAGAGGCATTAGCAGTTTGTGTCCCAATACGGTAAGCGATCTCCTACATTTTGTCATGGCTTTAACCACCAAAAAGCAGGTGGTTCTTACGATTTCCGGTACCATTTCACTCTACAATCAACATATCGCTGGCTGAGATCAACTCTCGTTTTTGGCCCATTTTCTGCAAATTCTGGGGTCAGATAAGCGGCTTTTCCAGTTGGAAAGCCGGAGCGAAACAGGTAGAAGAAAAAAAAAATTATGTAGGTCAACAGAAAAAATGAGTGTTGAAATTTTTCAGTGAAAAATCTTGACTCATCATTCTGAATCATCTCTTCTGTCAAAAACCCACTATAAATTAAGTCATTTCCGACATTTGCTGAAGGTTATTCACCGGATAGTAACATTTATTTAATAGAGATTTTTTCATAATGTGTGGTATTTTTGCTGCTTATCAACAACAAGACGTTGAACAATTCAAGTCCAAGGCTTTACAGTATTCCAAAAGAATAAGACACCGTGGTCCAGATTGGTCAGGTAACTTGATTGTCAACTCCACCATCTTATGTCACGAAAGATTGGCCATCGTTGGTTTAGACGCCGGTGCCCAACCAATCACTTCTGACGATGGTGACTACTCTTTGGCCGTTAACGGAGAAATTTATAACCATATTCAATTAAGAGATGAATTTAAGGACTATAAGTTCAAATCTTTATCTGATTGTGAACCTATCATCCCATTATACAAGAAATATGGTATCGATGCCCCAAAATATTTGGACGGTATGTTCGCTTGGGTTCTTTACGATAAACCAGCTGATAGAATCATTGCTGCCAGAGACCCTATTGGTATCACCACCTTATACATGGGTAAATCCTCCAAAGCACCAAAAACTCGTTACTTCGCTTCTGAATTGAAATGTCTTATCGATGAATGTGATGAAGTTTTCGCTTTCCCTCCAGGTCATGTCTACGACTCCAACACCGACGAAATTACCAGATACTTCACTCCATCCTGGTGGGATGGTTCCAAGATTCCAACCACTCCTGTTGACTTGAAACTCGTCAGAGAAACCTTGGAATTGGCCGTGAGAAAGAGATTAATGGCTGAAGTCCCATACGGTGTTCTTTTATCTGGTGGTTTGGATTCTTCTTTGATTGCTTCTATTGCTGCTAGAGAAACCGAAAAGGCTGCTAAAGCTTTGAGTAAAGATGGTATTGATGCCAACAAGGAATTGAGTGGGGTTGATGAAAAGGGTTCTTTACACACTTCTGGTTGGTCTAAGTTACATTCTTTTGCTATTGGTTTACCAGGTGCTCCCGATTTGATTGCTGCCGAAAAAGTTGCCCATTTCATCGGTACTATTCATCATTCCCACACCTTCACCTTAGAAGATGGTTTAGATGCTTTGAACGATGTTATCTACCACTTGGAAACCTACGATGTTACCACCATTAGAGCTTCTACTCCTATGTACTTATTATCAAGAAAGATTAAGGCCCAAGGTGTGAAGATGGTGTTGTCTGGTGAAGGTTCTGATGAAGTTTTCGGTGGTTACTTATACTTCGCTAACGCTCCTTCTGCTGCTGATTTCCATGAAGAATGTGTTAAGAGAGTTAAGAACTTGCACTATGCTGATTGTTTAAGAGCCAACAAGTCTACTATGGCTTGGGGTTTGGAAGCTAGAGTTCCTTTCTTAGATAAACAATTCTTGGAAGTTTGTATGAACATTGACCCAGCTGATAAATTAATTAACCAAAAGGAAGGTAAGATTGAAAAATACATTTTGAGAAAGGCTTTCGATACTACCGATGAACCAGATGTTCAACCATACTTACCAGAAGAAATCTTATGGAGACAAAAAGAACAATTCTCCGATGGTGTTGGTTACTCATGGATTGATGGTTTGAAAGATGCTGCTGAAGCTGCCGTGTCTGATGAAGAATTCGCCAACCCTAAACCTGAATGGGGTACTGATATTCCAACTACCAAAGAAGCTTACTGGTACAGATGTAAATTCGATGAAATTTTCCACAACTCTAAGGCTGCTGCTTCTACTGTTATGAGATGGATTCCAAAGGCTGAATGGGGTTGTCATGAAGATCCTTCTGGTAGATACGCTGCTACTCATGAGCACAAGGTTGATAACTAATTCAATTCGCTTCTTGTTTATTGTACATAGTGTATACCTCAATTTCATAGATAATATTATTAGATTACATGTAGCTATATTCAGTATCCTTTAGAAATCAACCATTGTTTTACCTCGGTATGATCTCTCTCGTACCAGGTAGCGTTGATCTTTACCGTATCCAAAGCTTGTTTAAGTGATCTTTCAAACCCATGAATATCCTTATCTTTAAAAAATTCAGTGATTTGGTCGTACTTTTCAAATGATTGATAGTTTTTAAGAGAAAGTTTGATTAACCTGTCCAAAACAACCATGTTTGTCGACATGTGTTTGTAAAATTCATCATAATTCTTGCTGAAAAATTCCCAAAATTTGTCTCTAGTATTAATATTAGTGGATAATGGAACCGCTAAAAAGTGAGAGTCCATAATAGGGATGGTATCAATGTCAATTAAGTATGCAATTAATCTGTCCGACAACTTATCGTTATTAATTTGACCTAAAGCAGAAAGTGCAACTTCTCTTGAGTTCAACGAAGTAGGTGTAGTCACCTCACTTAATATGTACTCAAAGTTCTCTTCAGTAGCCAAATCCGAAGATGCTGCAATGGTACCAAATACAAACTTTCTTAATGAAGGTTCAATGCTCTGGCCATTGTCTTTAAGGCCAAAGAATAATTTCTTAGCATGTTCCTTAATCTCAGGGATCAATAAGGAACCAGCACGAGATAAGATCTCTGCTTTCAACTTTGTTTTTAAGAAATCAGTTTCATTAATTTCAGTTTCAATCAATTGAGTTGCAATTTTATAATAAATTTTCTGGGAGAAATTAATCAAGCTTTTGGTAAGTTCATCATCAACTCCTGAAAAAGTAGTCAAAATTGTGTTTAATCTGGTACCAAGTTCTAACCAAACGACATAATCTTCACCAATCGAAAAGTCGTCGAGAACAACTGATTTAAGAAGTTCTAATAGAGTTACGGTAGAGGTAGTCTTACCTCCAGAAACCGCAATTGAAGAAATATCAGCAATTACTCCAATCTTATCCTTTACCGATAAGTTATTAAAGTAAGGGAAAATATTATTCTGTAAGATATCGGATGAATAGTTTACACGGTAGACACCCTTAGAGTCTTTGTTGATCTTGAAGAAATCATTAGCAGCTATTGGAAAGTTGTCAATAGTTAATTCTTTGGAGGTAATAACTGATTTAGAGTGATCAATATCTAAAATATCGCTCTCTTTTGGTCCAGTTGAGATACTCAAAGGAATCCACCATAACACTTTGTTCTCCTCGGGTTTAACTTCACCATTATTTAAGTATCTGGATTGGGTAACGTTAAGTTTACTTTCAGCAAAGTTTGATTCTACGTTTATCAAGGGGAACCCGATTCTTTTGATCCAAAATTCCATCATTTCATTGACAGGTTCTCCTGAAACATCACTTATAGCATTCCACAAGTCATCCGAGGTAGCATTACCGTACTTATGAGTATTAAGATACTTTGCAACACCCTTCAAGAAAACGTCAATACCGAGGTAATTTGAAAGCATTAAAATCGTGGAACCACCCTTAAGATACGAGATTGCATCAAATAACTCATCGATTTCCAAAGCATCCTTAACTGGAACTTTGATAGGATGAGAACTTGCCAAACCGTCAAGATCAAGGGCTTGTTGTAAAGATTCTGAAACAAAGACACTAAAAATGTCCCATTCAGGAAACAAATAATCCACAGCAAGGTAACCAACCCATGTAGCAAACCCTTCATTAAGCCAAAGTTCATCCCACCATTGCATGGTCACTAAGTCACCAAACCATTGATGAGCAATTTCATGGGCAACAACGTAAGCTACTTTCTGCTTATAGGATGGATCTGATTTGGTATCTGAGTATAATAATGCCGTACTTCGGTAGGTAATTAAACCCCAGTTTTCCATAGCATTATGAGAAAATGCATGTACGGCAATCAAATCAAGTTTTGGTAATGGGTATTTAATCTCAAAGATTTTGCTAAAGTAGTCAACAATCTTAGGAGCGATATTCAACGCAAATTGGGCTTCGGAAGTATACCCTTTAGTAGTATAAATTCTAATGGGCAAAGGTTTATTGTCATGATAAAAGCCCTGGGTGAATGATTCAACGTATTCCAATTCTCCAATGGCCCATGCTAACAAGTAAGTGGACATAATGGGAGTTTTTTCAAATGTTACTAATTTCTTATCTCCTTCAATGTCTTGCACGGACTTTACAGGGGTATTGGCGAGGGTTTCTAAGTGCTTGTCGACCACCAATTGTACTATGAATGTAGCCTTTAAAGCAGGTTCGTCTAAACAAGGGAAAGTTCTTCTGGCATCAGTGGCTTCGAATTGAGTAGACAACATGAACTTCTTGACCCCATTTTCTTCATAGCTTGATTTATACATACCAGCCATATTAGTCTGGACAATTCCATCGTATTCCAAAGTGACCAAGACGTCGCCACCTTTTTTCAATTCTTGATCTAATTTGATCACGAAGTATTCTTTTTCTTTAAACTCTTCAATTGCACTAACTCCAATGGAGATGGATTGAGAAGTTACGGTGATCTTATCAGCAGATACCGATAAGTCTCTGTAGTTGAGGTGGAGTTCATTGGTTGGGCCGTCTACCACCAATTGAATTGTGACCTTACCCTTGTAAGTTTCACCATGGATATCGATATCCAGAATATGGACATCGTAATGAATCGGTCTTAATGATGAAGGCAAAGCATCGTAATATGGAGCCTCAGTCATGTCTTGTAAAAAAAAAAAAACTTAGTATAAAATAGCACCTAGTACTGATTCTCTTCTTGAAAAACTATGAAATTACAATTCTTACGAAAGCAAAGAGATGAACCACAGAAAGTAATACAATACAAAAGTTTATTCGGAAAAATGTGCCAGTTTGAACAATCTTGACGTTTTCGTGGTCCTGTCCGCAGTACGGCATCTGGCCGATTGTGGAAAATGCGGGTGAAGAGGAGATAACAATTAGAGAAGGAATAAAGGGTACAATTAGAGACAGATGAAAGAAGGCAGACAAAAGCTCTGACACAACTAGAAAAAGATGACAGCGAAGAAGGGAAGAGGTCGTGAGAGCAATACTGGTATGTAGGGATCGCCTGAACAGATGTAACGAGTTGGGCAATTAGTCCGAATTGTTGACGCCGCTTTTGCAGGAATAGGAGCAGACTTCTTGTAGATTACAGATCCTAAAATACGGCTCTCCATCTTCATGCATGGGAGATGGATAACGCCTTGGGAGGACCACCAGAAAGTTTCAGTAAGGGCCTTAGCTCGGGTATTTTGTGCTCATATGGCTATTCCCGAGATTCTTTCATAAAATGCCAGTTGAGGAATGAGGTCCTACAACCTATCTGACCAGTTCTACATCTCATGCATCATATTCATCATGGTCCTGGGCAATTGGCAACAGAATTCATCTTAAAAAAGTGAACGACGAGGGGTGTGACGTCATACAGTTGGCCCAAATTAACTTTGAAGATTTGAGGCATTTCTGTCCTTTCAAAGTGAGTCAGTAATAATCAGAGCTGCAATATTGTCCCTCTCCCTATGGTTAATTTAAAAAAATGGTAAACTACAAGCTTCAAAGTACGTGTTTTCAAGCCAGATAAGGCTTTAAGGTTATCATGCACGGTGTTTCCAATAATAGTCTCATGCACTAGTAACAATTAACCTGCAGGCTTTCCCAAAAAATCTGTCACCATATAAATAACTGCTAGTGCATCAATTTGGCACATTTCAACGAACTCAAGGAATTGCCGTGATGAAGAACAGAACTTTGGGTATTATTGCTGTCATTTTGGCTCAGGTGACGTTAGTAGCTGCTGACGTGACTCTTCGTGGTATTGAGCATTTAAGTTTTTATCGTAAAACAACTTATGCTCCGGTATTCATCGGTCCTAGTTCAGAAGGATACATTGATGTCAGTATAAAGGCAATTGAAGTTAATGAAACTTTGAGTTCACCGCAACATCTTGAAAAGTACCAGATCCCCATTCTCATCGTACCCCAAGAAGATGTCTTACGGTTTAAAAGTAATTTGGGGTACATGTATTTTGAAGGGATTGAAGAAGATGGTGATGACAGTCCACATATAATTGAAACATACTTCGATATGGAAAAAAATAGAATTAAAGATGAAGTTGATGGCGAACCTCTTGATCCCATAAAGTACTATAATTCACAATTCACCATAGCTTCACCAGTTCATTTTCCTGTTACTGACAGTAAAATTTACTACATTTTCATCTGCCCCTTTCATAGTCAAGGAATAAGATCGTTGGATGTCGAGGTTGTTTTCAAAAATTCGTATGGTTATTTACCATTTCCTTCTTACGTTGTCTTTCAAGAATCCAAGTTGGCCCTAGTTATTGGTTTGATAGAGGTGACGATGATTTATTTTGCAATTTTCAAATACAAAACCACTCCTGGTTTATTCTCTACAGCAAATTTGTCATTGGTTTCAAAAGTTACAGTATTCTATGTCTTTATCCCATTTTTCATTGTATCCCTAATCGAAACCACTGCTATGGGTCTAAGAAATAGGGCGGGTCCAACCCATTATGGTGGTATTTATGTTGCCTTAAAGGTTGTTATTCGTCTCTTCAGAACAGTATTATACATATTCGCTGATTATTTGATTCTCTTATTTGCAATGGGTTATGGGGTAGTTTATAGTAAAAGAGGAACCTCAGGTAATCATAAGGTCTTCCCTTCCCGACTCCAGTCTACTGCAAAATTCTTATTAATTATGAATATTTGCGTTTTCCTTCTCTACGAATTATCTGAGCTTTGCTTGTTCTCAGATTTTGCTGCCGACATCCCTGAAGGATTTGTCAAGTTCCATTCCAATATTAATACTGATTTTTTATACACCTTGAATGAAGTATCACAATTTTTATTGGGTTCATTTCCTGTTGTTTGGTTTGCGTACGTGGGATATTACATCACGGAAACCAATGTGGCTCTTAATCAATTATCGAATGAAGTTCGGGGCATTGGAAGAAAGTTCAATTTGACAGTTTTCTTAACACTTACAATTGAAATTATCTCAGTTCTTTTTCTGCTTATATATACCGTTTTTCATTCAAGTAACAGATCAACCAATAGGTATACTCATGACTGGAGAGAATACCGGAGAAAGCAGATTCAAGAGGAAGAGAGTCTTCTATTCAATTACAAAAATGAGCAAACTATCTTTTGGTTACAGGACGCCAATATTCAGTTGCTGATTCTCGTATTCTATTTCTTTTGGATACGAGACAATAGTGGATTGGTAGCTAAGAAACCGTTTGATGGGTATGAATTGGATGGAGAATCGGTATGAAACCAACTTTTAGAATATTTTATATGTATATTTTATAGTTACCATTATTTTCAAGTACATAAGAGTACAGTTCGTTATACTATTACAAGAATTGAAAGTTATTGATGACAATTTTAACGTCTTTCTTTGCCATTTCTTTGTTTAAAACCGCCCTTCTTATTGTTCTTCTTAAACCCTTTCTTGTGTTTGTTATTGAATTTATGGGTTCTAAGCCCTTGATTGAAATTTTTATCCAAGATACCAATTTCTCTGGCCAAACCAGTTCCCAATTCAACTCCGAATTTTTCAACTCTGGCCAAATCTTTTCTGGCGGCTTCAGCGGCAGCTTCATCACCGAATTTCTCGGCTCTTTTAACTTTCTTGGTTAAGAGTTCTACGGCCAATTGTTTTCTTTCTTCAGGAGTTAATACCTTAGGTTTGGGTTTTTCTTCCTTTTCAGCTGGAACTTCTTCAGTAGAGGCACCATTTTCTGGTTTTGCTTCCTCGGTGGGAGCAGCAGCAGATTCTGGCACCGGTTCTGGCACCGATTCAGGTTCAGCAGCTTTGGGAGCTTCAACTTCCTCCTCTTCGTCGTCCAATTCACCACCAGCTGGTGCTTCTTGTTTGACGTTGTCTAGCAAACGTTGTAGCAAATCAGCTTTCTTACCATCAACGGGCAATCCCTTTTCTTTCAAGGCTTCTTTTAATTGGGCGACGGTGAATGATGAGTAATCAGACATGGTGTTGTAAATAGAGTATCTACTGATGAAAATATGTGGACGTTGTTTCGAAACTCCACGGTGACATTTTTCAATTTTCTCGTTGAAAAAGCGCGTACACCTTTTTTGCCTGTTATCTATTTAATGATATTGGAGTCAAGGGCAAGAAGAAGTATTAAGATGGCCACGGCAGAGATCAGAAGAATGCCGATGGATATTCGGGTGGCTGGGAATTGGCCCTCGGTAAGTAAGCACTGTATTCTGTAGTAGCGTATAGACCCAAATACAATTGCCCCAAGAGCAATTAAAGAACATAGAATTCCTATTGGCTTTCCAAACTCTACGAAGAAATTATGGTGTTCACTTGGTAGAATTGGATATTTCACTCCCTCGATAATGGCGTAGTTAGGTTTGGTTTCCATACGGTAAAACTGAAGAAATCCCACGCAAAGAGTAATGAACCCTAAGGCAGTTCGGACCCACGCCAAAAACGTTCTTTCATTGGCCATCTACGAAGTTAGTATATAATCGAGGACAAATAATTTGCATACATACATGATCTCTGGCTACCGAACCAGTATTCTGTAGTAAAAGGGTAAATCGTGGTGGGGCAAGGATAAAACTGGGTCTCTTATGCTGGAGCTTCGTTTCTTCGTCATCATGGTATACAGCCTGGGGCAATTCTTCTTCGGTCTCATCCTCTTCACCAATCGAGGTCTGTCCTGAGAAATTGGAAGCGGAGGTAGCTGCCGTAGAGATAGATACTTGAGACCTACTACGACTCCGCACTCTGGTTATGGGAGATCTGGTATCCACTAGAGATGACACCGAGTGATTCGCCCCTGTTGAAGGGCCACTTTTGGGTCTGTTCAGCGACATGCTGATTCAGTTTCTTGTTGTGTAGCCTGAGTTCAATTTATTCAATTATTCAATTTTTCAATTTTTTGTTAATTTTTGACGTATTTTCTGAGTAAATGAGATTATGCACTCGGCATCTGCAGATAGATAAGAAAATGTAGAATTTTACTTTATGGACAGCCGATAATTGAAATCTATGAAAGGTTTCGACACCAATGAATGGATAATAGCCGTTACTCGACTTCTGGAACCTAACTATGAGCGACCCTAACTACTGAATAGTGATTATTTTACGTACATTTTGTAGCATAACTAATTTACAAATAACAAGAGATAATAAGTAGTAAGAACAGAGTGAAGAATTGAAAAAAATTAAAGCATTCTGATTCTAATCCTCCATATCATAATCATCATTCTGAGAGATATCCGTAATCAATAACGTTTCATCGTTGTCGATTTTTTGGAAAATACCAAGACTGCAGTATTCAAAGATACAGTCATTGAATTGATCAGAAGTATAGTGCTTGGCAATAATTCTTTGTCTCAATTCATCAATGGGGAAACTAGAGATAATTTCTGGACCACTGGTAGCCATGGATTTGATAATTTGGAAAATTCTTGAGGTTGGACTATCATCTTCTCTGGTGTTTTCATCATTAGAATACAAGGAAGCTTTAGAAACTTCAAGTAATCTCAATGCTTCGTCAACATTCTCATGAGTGACAACATCACTGAAGGACAATCTAGCCAAAGCCTGTGACATTCTTAGTATACCTAATAAAGTTCTTGGAGTGATATGGGCAAATTTCTTAACTGAACCTTCATTTCTATGAGACTCTTTTCTCATATTGATATATGATTGCACCACATAATCCCCGACTTCTTTTGGAACTGTTGGTCTGTAAGTTCTGGCGATTGAAATATACTGTCTTATGGATTGAGAGTCGAGAGGCTCGAAGTCCATTCTGGGTTGACGATTGTGCATGTGAACATAAGCAACGTGAGATGCCAATCTTTCATCGGATTCACGAGAAGGCTCATCCAAAATCAAAAACATGATATCGAATCTTGACAATAATGCTGCTGGTAAGTTGATATTTTCATTGGGAGATAATCTTTTGTTGTATCTACCGTACAAAGGATTGGCGGCTGCTAAGATGGAAGTTCTGGCATTCAAAGTGGTGTTAATACCTGCTTTAGAAATAGAAATGGTTTGTTGTTCCATAACTTCGTGGATGGCAGTTCTATCGGATTCTTCCATTTTATCGAATTCATCAATACAACAAATACCATTATCAGCCAACACCAAAGCACCTCCTTCCAACACCATTTCATCAGTGACAGGATCTCTCATAACAGCGGCGGTTAAACCTACTCCTGACGAACCTCTACCAGTTGTGTAGACCGCTCTTGGAGCGATTTTGGAAATGGCTTTCAACAATTGCGATTTGGCTACCCCTGGATCACCCATCAAACAAACGTTAATATCACCACGAATCTTCAAACCATCACCAATTTCTTTGGTGACACCCCCACATAATAATAACAATAAGATTTTCTTCACGTCCACTTGTCCATAAATTTCTGGGGCGATAGATTTGGCTAATTTGTTGTAAATATCACCTTGATTATACAAGTCCATGATCTTATCATGAACATCGTCGGAAATTTCGTATGATTCATACTGTTTTTTATGTTGACGAACATACTGAGCTTCCAAATAAGTTTCTGTCAATAATCCTGCTTTCAACGCCCGGAATCCAGTATAAGGAGAAGGCATGAAAATTCCGGAAATGTCAACCACATCACCCGGATTCATTAATCTGACCAAATCTCCATTGGAATGGACAGTTAAAGTTCTAGGAATGTGACCCACAGGAACTTGATCAGCCAATTCTTGGATTTTAACTTCCTGGAATGGAGAGAATTTGGAGGCTCTGGTGGACATGAATAATTGTCCCTTTTGGTTATCAGTACGACAAGTTTCCGAGGTACATTCGACTAAAGGAGTGAAAACTTTGGAGTTGACTTCCTGGAAAATTTCAAATCCACATTTGTCACAGGCATAGGCATTGACAAGAACTGATGGTTTGACGTCAGTGACTCTGGTGACAATTCCTCTGACGGTGATGAATTGACCCACATAGTTTCCTTTAACTTCTCTGACAGCTAAGGCCTTGTGTTGGTGGTCGTTGGACAAAGGTCTGAAGTACAAGTGGTATCTACGGGTCAACTTTGGAGGGAAAAGGTTTTCCACTGCTGCTTCATCGGAGTTATTATTGGTGTCATTGCCTCCTGGATTCATACTTTCTCTTAAGTTATTGAATTCATCATTGTTTTGTTGTTGCATAATGGCATTTCTATGCTTTCTTTGGTTGATAATCACGTCCAATACATCATCTTTGTAGGAGATATCCTTGGTAGGAGCAGGCATTAACTCATCAACAACGCTACAGAAAAGCTCAATGAATCTATAAGTATTCTTGGTGATCTGATTGATCAAAGTATTGGCATGGACCGTGGTTTGGGATTGGGTGTCTTGGGAGCCAAATTGGAATTGGTTGGCCAGGAAGTTTTTGATATCGTCCAAATCGATGTATAACGTGGATAATTCACGATTGGCGATTTTTTGAAGTAACATCAAGTATTTGGGACCACTCGTTTGGTCTTCTTCCAACTCCAATCCGAGTTCACGTACCTCATCTGAGGTCAAGGTAGTCTTGAAGTTGGTTAAAAACTCCTTAATTTGGGTCTTGATCTCTCCATAGTTAACATTAAGTTGGATGGTAGGCAACAATGAAGACGTGGTAGTAGACATGTTGCGATTGATAGGGGAGGAATGGATGGATAGAGGAAACGATGGAAAGAATAAAGAAGTAATGAGAAGAAGATGAAAAAGGTGAATTGGGTTTTTCTAATTCCCGTGTACGCGTTACAAAAGAAAAAACCTGAAAATTTTCAATTATGCCCAAAACGGCATAAATCGCAAATTGACAGGTGGAATCGGGTTTTTTTCTTTAAAATTTCCATTTGATAAGAGAAATGACTATTTAGTTAACCAGACTAAAAAGAATTGAACATATAGAATTGTATAACCGGGACCGACGAATTGAATAAGAAAGAGCAGGAGCAAAGAGATAAAAAAAAAAGAATCTCCTTCCTTTTTGTAGTTTTATTTATACCGACATTAGATCAACTAAAGCAAAAGCAGCTGCCGTTCTGGCATCCTTATCATTTTTGGAGGAGGAATCTCCATGTTTTCGTAAACTTTCAGCACCAATTGTAGCCCAATCTTCCTCATCCGTATCGCTCTGGTTGTTGTCTTTGTTCACAGGAGCTTGACGACGAGCTTTATTACGATTTATCGAGGAAGCAGACACAGAAAAGGCGCTATTCTCATAGGGTTTGGCCAAATGAGTAGCGTGAGTAGGAGGTGAAGATACCAACAGATGGGGTTTTGGTAATGATGAGGATAAGGTCGATCTGATGTGCGATTCGTTAAAGGAGGATTTTCTTCTGCCGGCGGACGAAATGGTAGCAGCAATGCTATCCGGAGAGGTATTGGGGTTGTTATTATTGTGAATATAGTTGGAATTCCATGAATTGTTGATGGGTGACCCACTTATGGTCAAAGCAGCGTGCGATGCCGAAGGAGGAGGTGAATTGATGGAAATATTGGAGTTTTTCGCCGAGGAAACGATGTAATTATCCAAATTTTCAATGGAATTCAATCTTGAACGGTTGAATATTTGATGGCGAGACGAGTTGTAGCTGTGGGTGTTTTTGGAGATGGAATTCGACATCACGGACGACGACGACTTTCTTCTGGAAGAAGAGGCGCCCTGTGGCGGAGGAGATACTTTGAGAGGCACTCTGTTGGCAAACTTGATAGGACTGTTTCTCGGTTTTTTTTCTTCGTCCTGGTCAAATGCAAACAAGGCATCGTCATTGATGTCATCGGAGTCTTCTTCAATGGCATCGCTATCGTCTTCATCATCATCATCGTCGTCATCATCGTCTTCAAGAGCAAAATCGTCTTCGGAGTCGGATTCTAGAGTATTGTGGTCAAGGTTTTCGTTGGGGACCTTAAGATTATGTAAATTTGACTTGTTGTTGGTAATTGACTCTCTTCTGGACTTTGCACCCAACTTTGGTTTGGGTTTGGCAGCTTGACTTTGCTGTTTTTTGGTCCATCCGAGTTTGAGGCCCGACTGGTTACGTAAATCGTGGACATTCAACTTGGCGGTTTCTTCGGCCGGCGTATCGTCTACATTGGCGTCTGTTCCTTCGGTAACAATGTAATCGGAGTCGATTTTTCGGACTGCCCATTGGCCCCAACCGATTTTTTCAAAAACCACGTTGTTTTCCGGGTCCACTTGTTCCATGGCGGCCATGATGAGTCTTCTCTGCTTGGATAACGAGAGAAACTCGAACCCGGGCACTTCGATGGCCAATTGGCTGGTGATGTGGCGAATTGGGAGAGGGCCCTTGCGAATAAGCAAGTTGGCGAGTCTGGTGGAGGTAATTTTCAGGGCCACTTTGATGGCTTCTGGCGAAGATGTTGACAAAAGGGTCTTTTTGGCATCGCTATCGAAAGGAGGCAGGACGGAATAGGGGAGATTGGGAGAAACTGAGTTCATGGGAGGAGACGTTTGGTAGGACGACGACGAAGTGTAGTTGTTGAGCGAGGAGTTTTGCATGTTGGGGCTGACGGTTTGACTAGAAGGTTGGCTTGGGGCCAGGGATTCAGGATTAATGGACATAGAGGGCAAAAAATTGGGGGTTTAGAACTGGGAAGCAAGCGTAGTAGGAAGTGCTTTCCGAGGGTGGGGTGGTAGATTAGATAAGAGCCGAACACTCAGATAAGAACTCGAGAATTGGGGGCTGCAAAGAAGGGGAGGCAGGAACGATACTAACGGAGGACAATCGGCAAGGAGATTAAGTAGATGAAGTAGAATGAAAGGAGAATGAATAGGTAAGTTATTCTTTTCAGAAAAAAAAAAAGAGTGCTAGTTGATAAATTACTGATAGTGAAAAAAAACAACTTGAAAAATCACCTGAAACACCAAAAAAAACAAACTAATTAAGTAAAATGCCAGAACAAAAAAAAAAGAATGATAATAAGCCTAAAAATAAACAGGCCTGCCAGGAAAAAAAAATGACTAATATGTAACTTTATTGGGTAGGCCACCAGGTGGTGGGCAAAAAAACAATTGACCGGACTCGCTGGCGGATTTATATATGGGGCATTATGGGGGAAAGGCTACGGGAGAGATAGGGGAGAGATTGTCATATGGGTGTAGACTAGTCAACGCGTACACACGGGGACTGCCGCAATCGTGGGCGATAACGATAGGCCGAGCGAGAGAGCAAGATATAGGATCTGGGCCGAGCAAGAGATAGAGGTGGGTCAGACAGAGAGGAGGAGGGGGAGCCTGACAGAGAGGATGATGTCCTGTAATTGGACTGACAGGTGGGGGAGGGGGGCATTGCAATGACGAATGGTGATATAGTTTGGAGTGGTCTGTGGCCTGTGGCTTGTGCAACTTCGGTAAGGTCATTCGGTTGCACTAGACATATCATTGGCTGCGAGTGCACCGTTTTGAGTCATAGGGTTGCTACCCCAACGGATTGAGCAGCCGGTGCGCGGAGTGGGGCTCGGGGCCAGGGGAGTGCGGGAACGGGCCCAGTGGAAGTGTGGGACGGGCCCAATGGTAGTCCGCGGAGTGCGCGCGGGCCCAGGGTGGCCCCGGCATGACCACCACTAATCAGGAAATAGGTGTCGAATTCCGGAGAACCCTGGCATGTAACCATCCCGTGACCTGCGGTAACCGAGTGACATTGCGCTACCTGTTGATCGTGGTATTCCTTCTCGGTGTAGACTGCAAAAAGTGAGTCATGAAGTGAGCGTAGTAAAGAGGGTAGATAGAGAGTAGATAGAGAGCGTAGAGAGCGTAGATAGCATAGATAAGAGGTAGTAAGATAACAGATGAGCAGATAACAGACAGATAAGGCATAGACAGAGACAGACAAGAGGCTATAGTGAGTTAGATAAGGGCATAGAAAGGTAGACAGAAAGGGTAGAAAGGTACAAGTTTGTACGTTTATATTCATACATTAAATACGTAACGAATTATATATAGAAACATATAAACAGTCCGGGGACGTCACATGATAGAATCAGTCAATAAATTATAAAGATGGGAAGTTCTTATCATCGACAACAGCAGCCTTGGCTGGAGACTTTCTACCGTTGTTGTTGGCACCACCTCTTCTGCCACCTCTCTTGAAGTTACCTCTGGCAGCTTCACTTCTGAAAGGCTTTTGGTTGTCGGCGAACGAGGCTTCGAAATCCAAGAATTTCTTTTCCTTTTGGGATTTTTGTTTGGCCTTCTTAACCACAGATGACTCAACGAAAGATTCTCTTTGTTTTTCAATGACTTCATTGGCGTTCCATTTACCTTCTTGACCTTCATTGGCTTTTCTTAAGTTTTTGTTGGTGTCTAATTGTTCTTGTTGTACTTTCAATTCAGCAAAGTAATCTTGTAAAGATCTCTTTGGTTCAGCAGTTTCGGTAGAAGTTTCACCGTTTTCAGCAGCTAAGTCTTCATTGGCATCTTCTAAACCTTCAACTTCTTCTTGCAATTCTTTCTTGTCATCACCTCCCCATCCTTGTCTAACCTTCTTGGCAGAGTCGGTCTTACCACTTCTGGAATGACGGTCAAATGGTTTCTTGTAGTGTTTGCTTGGGGTAGCACTTGGTCCTGGAGTATCTTTGTTGTCAGCTTTGGATTTCAAAGCAGCTTCATTACCAGTTAATTTGGACTTCTTCTTGGCCTTGGCTGGGTCAGCTTTGGCAGGAGCAACATCCTTCTTCTTAGAAGATCCAGTGTTCTTAACAACTTCTCTGATTGGCAATTGGGGGGTGGTGTCGTCTTCGACGTCGTTACCCAATAAATCGTACAAGTTCTATCACAGTTAGTAACCGGGCTTATCAATTGATCTCTAACGTTTCAGCCAAACATACCTTGTTTTCAAAAGACATTGTTGTAAATTAAAGAAAAAAAAAGACCAGAAAGAAAGAAGTTAGAAAAGCGTCAATTTTCAACTCGTTGAAATTTGGAATTCTGAAGAAAAAAATTTTCTTCACCGAACGACCAAAATTTTCAGACAATAAAAAATCAGTCACTTCCATTTTTAAAATTGTGGTACTTTACAAACTTGGGCTCCCAATAATAATGGGAAATCGCTACTGAATCCCTCTACATGAATTACGGGGTTTGGTCCTCGAAGTGGGAAACCTAAATGATAAACTCAATTGTTTCCCGCAGAAGTTGGTTGCAGACTTTTACTTGATGTAACTGTTCCACCTTTTGCTCTCTATTGTGTGTAGTTGCAACTAACTAAAAAAAAAGCAGGTGCTCAAAGTTACGCAGACAGTAGTGGCACCACTGGCGTAAATCGGGGTCCGTGCCCCAGATTTGACTGGGGGGAGTGCGCGCATCGAAAAAATGACTTTTGGTATTTTGGCACGTGACCCCTCGGGGTTCACGATGATAAGTATATAGAAAGCTATGAAGTGGTATGGGGCTTGACGAAGGTATCGCCGACTCGGGCTAGGAACGTTCTCACCGCTCCTCGGAGATCCGAGCTCATGCTCTTGGAAAACAACCTGAGCGTCAATTGGTACATCATAGGGGTGTATTCCTCGAAGTCTTCGTCATCAAGCTCAACGTAACCCTGGTAAATCTCCACAATTACTGGTTTCCACGTAGAAATGTTTCTCTGCTGGTTTGTTTCATCAAATTCAGAGTATCTCTCGGTTATGGTGTTACACAATGGCATGATAGACTCCATGATCTCTTTCTTGATCGTCGAACTGGTCTTATCATCGTCACAGTACATTCTGAACATTATGTTCAAGAAAACAGCCAGCGAACTAGATTCTTGTTTAAGTAAGTTAGGTAATCTCTCAATGACCCCAGCATTCCATAATCTAACTCTCAAATCATAGTCATCGTTGAACTTTTTAGCAAATTGATAACTACCGTTCAACAAATTGGCCAATTTGATCAAATAATTGTATGGAATAGCTTCATAGAATCCTTCGTTTTCAAATAATTCACTTAATGTTTCAATCATTAAAAGCTGTAAAACACATTTCACAACAATCAGTGATTTTTCCCTTGATTTTTTGAGTCTGGCCTCAGTATCATCCACAATACTGCTAACTCTCTTGCTAATCTTAGGAGAACTTGGATCATTTAAGTCAACAGTTGATCCCACATCGTTATCCTCATCATCCTCGATATAAGCATTCAGCTTCAAAGGATCCGAGGTGAACAACTCTTTGGCAGTGGTCAAGTCGAATAAATTCTCGAATGCTTTAGTAATATGTCCCCATTGCTCGTCGTTGAATTTGGATGCATTATCAATTAATAACGTGAAGAAACATGATCTTCCGATTCTGGCAATGGTATCATTTTCCTGGCAAATACATGAAATAATTAGTTCAAGATACTCTTCCAATAATCTACTCAAGGAGTCAAAGTAATGAGTGAATAATGAAATCATGTTTCTTAATGCTTGAATCAATGTTGTTGATAACCAAACAGATAATCTATCATAGTCAGAACTCTTACCATTCAAAGCAGGACTAGAAGGAACAGTCCCTTCCTCAATATTGTTCAATTCCCAGTGGTTACTAAGAACACTGAAAATTGGGAACAATAGTTGACGACAGATCAAATCCCAGAAATCTTGTTCGAAATGTTCTCCGTATTCAAGAATACTGTCAAACAAATGATTCAATGCTATAGATCTCACTTCTAATTCTTCTCCTGTCATGATGATATCATGGAATCCAAATAATACTGGGAACCATAATCTTACCAACATATCGTTTTTATCATCCTTCTCACCTTTATTAGTAACTGCTAAAGTAGTGCCATTGAAATTCTCTTCATCTCCAAAGCTGTATTTGGCAATTTGTTTGATTAATTTCAGTAACACTTCTAATGACAATAAACTAAGTCTTTGGAACTTTTCATTCTTGGCAATTTCAGTGAAACACACTACCAAATCAGCAAATGATTCTTGAACTGTTACTTTACGTGCATACTCTTTATTAATCCAGTTTGCCATTTTGAAAGTTTTAGCAACAAGACTTTCTCTGCGTTCTTTGGCACTAGCAGTTAAAACTCCAAAAATGGTCTTCCAACCCGACTTAATTTGGTTAGCACGGGCCAAAATCAAATTATTGACACATTCCAACACCATGTCTTTGACTTCTATAGAATCATTGTGCAACATGGTATGTTCAAAAGGTTTCAAAAATTCTTTTTGGAATTTAAAGTGAGATAATTCATCAATCTCTAAGAATCTCATTGACAATTGACGCAAAGAATCCAAAGCAAAGAATGCAATTACTTGGTTAGAGTGACATCCAACCTTATTGAAAGTTTCTCCCATAATTGCCCATAATTGAGACCATTCAAGACGAATACGGTCCATATTGTAGTAACAAATATCAACAACTTTCTGTAGAGAAAACATTCTTGGGTTTGAACTTTGACCAGATGATTCAATTTCTTCGGATGAAACTTCACTTAATGCCTTGACGAAATCAACCATATTTTCTCCCGATAAGTTAGCACTATTGGTGAAAACTTTATCGATAGCCACTTCAAGGGAGGTTTGGGTTAATAACTGAGATGCTTGTTGAGTTAAATGTTGGTTGTGGAATTTGTTAGAAGCTGTTTGGGATGCTGTAGTTTGGATAGTGAATGACAGGAAAAAACTGGTACTGGTGGTTGGCGATGAAGCACTATCAATGGAAGATCTATTCACCAATTTAGCCACAGTCACATCAGGAATAGAATCCTGGTCAACCCCTTGGGCGATTAATTGTAATCTTTCCAATTGAGAGATTGATGTCAAAATTTGAATCCATGAACTCTTTAAGTTATTTCCTTCGCTGACGGCAATATCTAACATGATGTAAATGGCATCAACATTTTTGGGTTTCATTTCTTCATAATTGTTTAAGTTTTCGAATTGCACTAAAGCACCAATGAAAGAAGTTCTGGCATAATCCAAATCGAACATACATGCGATTTTGATAGATAATTTAATCCCTTCTAAGCAGATTTTCAGAACGTCTTCTTCATCGTACTCTTTAAATGGAGGAGTTAACCCAGCCAAAATCGACATCCATAAAGTGTCGAAAATGGATTTAACATGATAAACATGAGAGGCAGCATAGAAGGTAGAAGTAGTTCTAGTGTCATCTGATTTTAATTTCTTTCCGAGGTTTCTAACAAGTTTTTCGGTTTTAGTTGACATTTCTTTGGAAGCATGAATATAAGCTTCACGGTTCAAATCACGACCTCCAAAGAAACCTGAAGAAGTGGAAGGAATATTAAGATCTCCTGCCAATAATGCGGCATGTTGTTCGGATTGTAATTTGATTTCATCCATTTGAATCTTTTCATAGATATGAGTTAACAACTCTCTTGGCAAGTCTTTACCATCATCAATTCCAGCATTGTTAGCGATGAAACTATCAACTGTCATTCTGTTTTTGATTTGAGGTGAATGCAAATCAGTGTTTAATAAAATCACCGAATAAGCTAAAATATATGCGGCATCAGCATTACTGAACACAGTAGGATTACCCAAAACATATCTTTCAGCAAATTTAAGCATAAATCTATCGATCTTCTGGGCTTCTCCTGGTAATCTAAATGATTGTAAGAACATTCTCATAGAATCAACAAAATCAGTATTGGTGAAATCCATTTGGTCGACAAAGGCATGCATGATTGCCACATTCTTTTCGTCACCTTCTCCCATATATTCACCGATAACTGCTTTATCCAATCCATCAGTATCAAGTAAGAAAACGGCAATATCTTGAGGTTCTTCCGAATCAATAAATTTGTTTTGTAAGAAGAATTGAATTCCTCGTTTGGGCTTCTGATTAAATTGTCTTATACCTTCTAAGAATAACTTTTTCCGTTGCTTCAAACTTTCAAACTGTTCTGGATTATCAGATTCGCTTATGTTCTCTGATGTGCCATTACCATTGGAATTATTAGAATTGACAAATGATGCATTACGGGAGTTGTTACGAGATGATTGTTCTGAGTCAACTGTCCCAGATCTGTAACGATTAACAGACAATCCACCTGCCCCTCCACCAATGGAGTTGTATCTGCCACTTGTGTTTAAGCCCTTATGGGCCCATGAATAAAGTGACCGGAGAAATGCAACCGAACAACTAATGGAGGTAATTTTTAAGGCATATTCAAGGGGGAAGAAGTTGTAAATATCGGTTTCTGGAGGTTTGGAGGACATAGTATTAGTGGTTAAATTGGCAATTTTGGTAATATCATAAACGGAAACTCCTTTTCTTTGGTTTTCTCTGTAGGCAATTTTTTGGGTAATGGTGACATCAATTCTTGCGAGAGATAATTTGGTCAAATAATCGATGATTTTTTCACAGATATTTGGCATATTACTATCACAATCATAATTCAAATAGAATTCAATAATACATCTTGAGTCATTGCACAATCTTTCGATTATTGACAAAAGGTATCTCTTTTGGTGGGCAGTAGAAGATTTCATTTCAGCCACTGGGAAGTAGATTTCATTCCAAAAGACAGGAATTTCATCCTTAAACTCTGATCTTAAATTTGATATGATCAACCAGAAGATTTCGAGGGTCAATTCAAACACTGGTGCTAATGAAGAAGCAGCATTTCTGGCGATGGCCACACTTAAATAATCCCTGACAGTATTGATCAATCTTGCTGGTTTATTATTGGTAGATAACAACACCACGTCATGATTTAAAAACACTTCAATATGCTCTCTAAGAATGGTGTGAATGATATGTAAGGATAATAATTTAGATCTAACCGAATGAGATCTCATATCAATCGTATCGGAATCAAGAGCTTTGATAGAAAGTTTGCACATAGATCTAAAGATCAAGAAGGCATCCTTAACTGCTAAATCTTCATCCTTCTCAGTAGCTTTATTGGCTTCATTGACTCGATCAAGATCTCCATCAGCATTAAGATTTTCAAGATTTTCCAATGTGAGCTTGACTCCATTTCCAGTGGATTCTGCAAGGTCATCCTTGCTGTTGGTGTCCGTTTTTAAAGCCACATTACTGCCAGAACGGTTAATTGATTTTAATGATTCAGTAATTCTTTGGAAAATGGCTCCAATCACCTGGGTCAAAGTACCTTGGGCCACAGCTTGATTTCTTGGATTCAACGAAAAGATGAAGACGTTATAGATTTGTCTCACGGCTTTTAGTAACGATGCCCCATGACATGGCATAAGAAGAATACTGTGCATCAACGCTCTAACCACCTGTAATTCTACTTCGGGATCGGTACCTTCACCATCAAAGCAGCCAGACACCACATCAACCGAGGCATCGGTCAAGTTGACTTTATCCTCATCGTCATCAAATTGAGCGTAATCGAATAATTTGGCAAACAAATCCACTGCTTTTGATTTCAAGTCATTACTGGAAGTTTCACATGTGAGCTTTAACGCATCAAATAATACGTGAGGATCCCTAGAATTGGCGTCATTCAACGAATCAAGGGCTTTATTGACTGCGGTTTTCAATGCTTCATTCTTTTTGGCGTCTTTACTGAGTAAAATTAAGTCAAATGTCTTCTTGAAGATATGAGTGTTGTCTACAGTTGCTCCCGAGGTTAATGATAATGTCGAATGTCTACGACTATGGCTAGGAATTGCAGTTCTTGATGATACTGAAGGTCCTCTCAGAGGAGTTTCACTGGATATGGACGAAGGACCATCATCTTCTGGGGTGTTTCCGTTGATTTCAACGGTAGGATTGCCGTTTTCTGACGGTCTAACGTCTTTTTCGGGAACTTGCGGTCTTTCTTCGGTTTCTTCCGGTTTCTGTTGTTCATTTAGAACGGATTCTTCAGTTGATGGAGCCTCTTCTGGCTTTGATTCTGGAGCTTCTGGTGGATTTGCCTCTGATTCCTCGGCCTGTTTCGGCTCGTCGACTACCTCTGATTGTTCACGCGTTTCTGGAATCACTTCTGGGGCATCGGGCTCATCAATGGGTATATCTGACATTTCATCTGGATTTAAATCTTGCTGAATCTCTGTCGCTGTTTCTGTCGGAACGGGATCTAGAGACCCATTTTCTGATTCTTCTTGGGACATATCTTACCAATTGTGTTTTATGCGCCTGGTTCACTGGGGACCGAGGCTAATTGATTGGCTACAGTAATTGGTGGATCAATTGACCTGAAGATTCTTTGAAGTTAGATTAAAATTGTGAATTCCTGTTTTGAACTGGCGGTGATTTTTTGTTCATTTTTCCCTTGTCCCAGGTTATCGGAATCAGACCCAGGCTTAGGCGCACAGACACGACCTGGTGACAGGAGGTCTGGGTGTGATCTGGTGCACGGGTTTTATTTGGCTGCAACCCAGAAGGTCTTACATACTCTATTATAACTCATATATTAAAGGCCTTACATAAAGTCTATTATAACATATATTAAACTAATACTTAGAATTCGCTTAAGGCGACGGCAGTGGCCTGGAAGTCATCGTGAGAAATGGAAACACTGACACTCTTGACTCCGGCTTTAACAGCAGCAGCTTTGGCAGATCCGTGCAACACAACTTGAGGAGCACCATTGTCATCACGAGTGATTTCAATGTCAATCAAAGCAGCACCAGCACCTTCGGATTTGACACCAAGAGCCTTGAACACAGCTTCTTTGGCAGACCAGGTACCAGTGAAAGAAGCCTGAGGACTTGGGGACTTGGAAGAGTAAGCCACTTCACCAGCAGTGAAGTTTCTTTCAATGAAGGTTTCATTGTCCAAGTTAAGAGCAGAAAGTAATTCCACATCCACACCAACTCCCTTTGAAGATTTGTTCAATTGGGTTAAAGATTTGGCGGTGGTTCCTGCAATTTCACTAACATAAGACTTAGCTTGCACACTCTTCTTGTTGAACTTAAGTAACTTACCATCTTCAACACGAGCTAATGGGTCCAAGTAAACAGATTGTTCCAAATCATCGGAGTAAGGAGCCTTGTCCTTAGCAACAAACATAGTGTTACGAGTGATAGCATTGTGCATGTAACGGTAAGCCTTCTTGTTACGAGCAGTAACCTTAGTGGCATAATCATTGTAACTAGCTTCATCCAAGACAGCAAATAAGTAGTCTGGATGAACAACAATAGCTTGAGCACCCTTTTGACCAAAACCGAAAGAAGTAATCGAAACAGCCTTGATACCATCGGATTGAATAGATCTGGATGGGAATAAAACGTATTCGAAGTCTTCTAACACCTTATCAACATTGTCGGCATTTCTGTTACCAGGAATAATACCAGAGTTTAAGATTTGGATGGCACCATTCAACATCCAAGCACCAGCAGCACCCTTAGGGTGACCAGTCAAGTACTTTTGGAAAACACCATAGATTGGGTTACCTTCAGCTCTTCCCAAGTGTTTCATCATAGCATTGATGGTGGCAGATTCATTCTTATCATTGGCCACAGTAGAAGTACCATGGAATGAAGCAACACCTAAATCATCAACAGTTAAGTTGAAAGCAGCTAATGAACCTCTAATTGGAGCAATTCTTGGGTCAGACTTGTAGAAGTTGTTACCCCATTGTTTCTTAGCGTCAGATACTTGACGTTTGGCTTCACGGTGAATACCTTCAGTTCTTTCACTCAAGAAGTCCTTAGAGGAGAATTCAGAACCATATTCTTCTTTAGCCAAATCAGCTTCTTCGTTCAAGAATTCAATTTCGGATTCTTCCCAAGATTTGATTTGGGCTAATCTTTGTTTCAATTGACGAGCTCTGTATTTGATGTTCAACATAGGAGATGGGTATTTCAAATCACCGTGATGTTCACGAGCAGTGGTCAAAATACCTTTACCTGGAGCTGGAACGGATCTTCCAATCTTATCAGTGGCAGTAGCAGTCAAAGCAAGAACAGCATAAATTGGAACACCCATCTTGATGGCCAAATCAGCAGTCATAATAACTTGAATACCGGAACCTTGAGCTTCCATGAAACCATTTCTGGTGGTGGTAGTTGGTCTAGACATTTCAGAAGGAGTTCTACCATGTTCGAATTCCTTGATGGCATTAGAAGTGGCGTTCATGTTGGCGAATTCGTAAGATCCTTCTTCTTGGAAATCATCATAACCACCAACAATCACAATCTTAGCCTTACCAGATTGAATGGTTTCAATACCAGTATCAACAGATTCAACAGCAGTAGCACAAGCACCAACTGGAGTCTTGATAGGTCCAGAAGAAGATAACAACAACATATTAACCCAAGCAGCCATAGTGTTGATGAAAGATTCTTGCAAGATATCATTTTGAACAGGTTTATCGGAATATCTGTCCTTGAACATACCTCTCAAAGCAGAAACACCACCCATACCAGAACCAGAACAGTTACCAACTTCAGAAACATGGACGTATTTGTAGAATTCATAAGGATCAGTAACACCGGCTGATAATAAAGCTTCAACAGTAGAGACCAAAACGTACAAAGTAATTGGATCGACTTGACTGATGGTATCTTCTGGGATACCGTAGGTCTTAGCATTCCAACCGGTTGGGATTTGACCAGCAACTAATCTGTCGAATCTCAAAGCCTTAGGAACGTATAAGGTAGCTCCCTTTAAGATCTTAACAGTATATTCACCAGATTCCTCAATTTCGAAGATTTCACATTTTTCACCGTGTTCGAGTTTGTATTGTTCAGCAGTTTCCTTAGAAGCTTCAAATGGTTCTAAATCATGTTGAATAACAACTTCTTGGATCAAATGCTTCTTCTTAGGATCATAACCTTGGAATAATTCTGGTTCCACAAGACGGATACCAGAGTGATCTAAGATTTCTTCTTCGTATTTGGCCTTGATATCCTTGTCTTCAACAGGTTGTTGACTCTTAGCATCAATCCAACCGGAGTATGGTTTACCCTTCAAGTTACCGTTATGGTATTTGATTAATCCCATAATCCAGGCCATTTCAATACAACCTTCAATAGAAAATTCACCATTGGCTTCCATTTCCCATCTGGTTCTAGAGTTACCCCATGGACCAACTTCAGCGAAACCAGTAACAACGATAACACTTTCTAAATCTAACATACCTTGTAATTCTGGAGCAACAGCTTTGATTTCTTTGTAAGATTTCAATTCTGGGAATTCGAATTTCATGTTAGATCTTGGTTGAACAGTAACCTTGGAGTAGTTAGCATCAACGTTATCACCGTTGATAACCTTTTGTTCAATGGCAGATTCAATGGAAACGGCTCTTCTGATATCGGCAGTTTCAACCAAATCAGTTCTCAATTTATGAGTGAAGTCCTTCAAGTTTTCAATGAATTGTAAACCACCATTCAAGTCAGCCAAAACTGGTTCTTCTTGACATAAATGAACAATTTGAGGAGTCAATAATCCCAAAATGTTGAAGGCCATTTCCTTTTGACTGAAAGTTCTCACACCTAATTTTTCAATACCTTCGGCAATGATGTTGTTACCACTCATCAAACCAGTACCTCTAGTCCAACCAATAATAGCCCCACAAATGGTCAATTTATTAGCCCAATCTTCGGAGTACCATCTGTTGAATAAGGTTTCTAAAGAAATCTTGGATTCTGAGTATAAACCATCGAAACCGAAAGTACCATGGTTTGGAGAAAGTGGTAAAATAACTTGAGCTGGTCTAGTATCAGTGACTTTTCTAATCTTAATACAGCCCAATAATCTCAATAAGTTAGTCAACATAATTCTGTGGGCTAATTCGGATTTGGAGTCAATGTTATCTAACCCGTTACCATTTTCTGGAATGGCAGCGAAAGGAATAACGGCATCCAAATCCCAACCTAAACCACCTTGTTTTGGATCTTTGTAAATGTAGTCAACTAAAGCTTCAACATCTTGTTTAGAACCTTGGTTGAATGGAACAACAATCAAAGTAGAACCAGAAGCCCCGTATCTAGAATACATGTTTTGGTAGTATTCAGTAACCTTCTTGGAGAAACGAGAAGTGGTAACAATAACCTTAGCACCACCACTAATAAGACCTTGCAAAATTTCGGCCCCAATAGAACCGGCACCAGCACCAGTAACCAAGATGTATTTATCTCTGAAAGTTAAACCGTTGATAGCAGCACTTTCTAAACCATCCAAATAAACAGAAGAGTATTTTTGGTTGTATTCCCAAGCTTCTCCGTTCTTCTTCTTCAAGTGTAAGAATGGAAGAGTTTCATTGGAAATGGTGGAAGAAACTGGTTGTAAGATAGAGGTCTTATCTGGTAAGGAAGCAATTTCATCGTCAGAAGAAGTAGAAGAGTCATCATCCTCATTTGGAGTAGAAGAACCACTAGAGCTCGAATTCTTTTGCAAGATTGATTTGGTTGATTGGTCAACTTCGATTTCTTTATTAGTTTCAAGGTAGTTGACTAATTCACCGTACAATTTATCGACTTCAAGTTTGGTATTCTTAGATAAAGCAGCTTGTTTGGTAATGGCTTTGTAAATCTTAGCCAAATCATCTTGGATGGTTGGTTGAGATTTTTGTTTGGTCATCTTACCACCTTGAGCCATTTCATAGACGTACTGTTCGAATTTTCTAACTGAATCCTTGTTGGTTTCCTCATAGTTGATCTTACCCTTAGAATCAACAGTAGTCTTAGGACCAGTGATTTTGGAGACATCTTTGTAAACAGGGTCGACACTTAAGACTTGCTTACAGTTATCGATTAATTGTTGACCCAATTTTTTGGCTAATTGGTAAGTTTCACCCTTGGATTCTGGAGTGTGATCAATGTGGTATTGCATGAATTTAATTAAGGTTGGATTAGCACGGTTCATGATTTGAATACATTGGTTAATGGTTTCACGATCAACAGAAGTCAATTTACCGAAAATGATATCAAAGTACATTGATAATACATCTTGTCTGGCCCAATTCCAAGAAGAATCGTAGGTTCTGGATTTCAATGGAGAGAAGGTTGGTTTGATACCCTTAGCATAGAATTCTCCATGTTCTTCTTCCCACAAGTCCAATTGTTTTTGCAAGACATCTGAGGCTTCCTTTTCTTTAATGAAAGATTTGGCACCCTTGTTTAAGTCAACTTGTAAGTATCTGGCCAACACTTCCAATTGTTGTTTGGCCAACTTTCTGTTTTCAGAACTGAGAGCATCTAAGGCAGCACTGTCAACCACAGCACCTCCAGCACTGCTACCACCAGCACCAGCAGAGCTGGAAGATAATGAAATACCAGCAATACCAGCGTATTTGGTGGCCATGGAGTCCAAGAACTCTTTAGCATCATTATCGGAGCCCAATCTGGCGGCTGGTTCGCTGGTTAAAGCGAGTAAAAGCACAGAATCTTGTCTACCGGATCCCAAACCGAATCTTGATTCTAAGTACTTTCTAGCAGTGGTAATAGAAAATCCCCCCGGCATCTTGGAAGACATTAATCTACCAATCAAAGAGGTGGAAGTTTTACCTAATTGACCATTGAAGGTGTCTTGGAATTGTTCTGCCAATTCTTCCAATGGAGTATCTTCTGGTTTTTCTGGAGTAGAACCGAATTCTTTACCCAAATCACCCAAGATTTCGTTTTGCACAGTGGATTTACCGTTAACCAAGTCTTTAATGGCCTTGGATAATGGAACGGAGTCCAAAGGTTTCTTTAATTTCTGAGCAACCAAAACGTGTAACAATAATTTGGCAGTAACGGGCTCATCGGGAATAGAGGCAGCAGGTCCGGCAGAAGGAGCTGGAGCAGCAACTGGAGCTGGGGCAGCAGCAACTGGGGCAGCAGCAGCAATGGCGGCAGGTTCAGCAGCAGCAGTAGCAGCAGCAGGAGCTGGAGGAGCAATGTCAGCAGGATCAGGAGTGTAATAAATTTCCTTCGCGTCCTTGGAGTAGCAAAGCACTTGACGTTGTAAAGACAAAGCGGCATCATAAGACTCGTATTTGGCCTTGATGGTTCTAGAAGCCATACCGGCCAAGGTAGGAGAAGGACCGATTTCCACCACTCTTTCAGTATTATGTTGTTTCAAGAAGACATCTTGGGTTTCAATCCATCTAACTGGAGATGCGAATTGATATGCCAACAATTCAGTCAATAAAGTATGAGAAAGCTCTTGCTCGATTTCAGGACGCATGGTGAATATATCAAAGAGCTAATTATCAAAAGAATTGATTAATTATAATGAAAAAAGAACCTGATATATATATTTGGTCAAATCTGCAGCCATTTAAAATGTTGGTAATGATAATCCCAGCTAGGCAGTTTGTGTGTCAAAGGCACAATTTCCGGCCGGCGGTGTCTGGATGTTTTGCCAGACCATATATTTGCAGCTGCTAAAAAGTCCCAACAATACGAGAGTGTTGAGTTAAAAAAACCGTTTTGGGCGTGTTTTTGGGCATGGGCACGACGTCGAATGTTGGCCATAGATGAAACCCGTACATTTGGCGCGTCTGTAGCGAGTCGAGCGCAAAACAAAGACCTGTACCACAATAGACGACCCGAAGCCCTAAAAATCGTTTAGGCCCGTACACCTGCAAATTGACTTCGTTTCACTTCTGGATCCGTGCACCATTCCCAGGTTTCATTACTACCAAAAAAATTTTTATCGCATGGCTTCACAACTACTCTTCTTCTTCCAATCATCAATATACGTCATTATTGAAATTACCTGTAGATCCCAAAGCGTATGCCTTCTCATCTACCCTATTGATATTCATTTATTTTTAGTTTAAACTGGTTTACGAGAACACTACGCCATTGGAATATTAACTGATCAACTCCACCCTATTCCAATTATTCTGGTATTCGAATAGGACTATTTTAATTGATCCACATCTATTCTCTACTCTCTGCTGCATTGTATGTGTGGTATATGTATTAATTATTACGTGTCTACTTAGAGATACGGTATGTCTATCTTTTTCCCCAAGCAGAACTTGTTGTTTAAGATATTCTCACCAATATCATACCCAAATTTATCTTGCTTCCCAGTATACCCTATCAATAACGATTTTAACGATGAGGGAAAGCTGGAAAGATTCTGTACTATCTTGTCCTTCTGGATCTTATTCTCTGTCAAATCTAATTCGATCAACTTGTCATGACGGCACATCTTATTATGGCCAATCATCTCGGGAGTCAATGTGCTTAGCTTATTCATGGATAAGTTAACGATTCTCAATTCCGAATCTTGACTAATGCTCAATTCATTAAAACTTAGTTGAACCATTTTAAGCGAATTGTTAGATAAATCCAAATTATACAAATTCAGGTTAAGGTTCAAATGGATCTTCTTGAACTTGTTTAAAGATAAGTTCAAGAACGTCAAGTTCTTCAGGTTTTTGAATATATTCTTGTAATTTTCACTCACATTAAACTCAAGTTTGTTTGATGATAAGTTTAAACACAGTAGCTTCGGTGGTAATTCAAGTGATTTTAATGAACTATCGGTTAATTGATTTTGGGACAAATTAAAATAATTAAGGTCCGATCCCTCTTCAAAATTGCAGTTTTTAATCGATTTGATATTACAACCATTAAAACTTAACTCCACAATCGATTTTTGGAAGGTTATATTCTCCAACTTGGGGATATCACAATCATCAAAATTCAATAATCTTAACCATCGAGGGAATTTTAAGTCATCAATTTTACGGAAATTATTGAAATTAAGATAAAGAATATCCAAATTAATTGATTCTCCAAGGCTATTCTCCTTTAAATTCATTGGCCCCAGAAGTCTGTTTTCGGTGGTATGAATGACTTTGGTTGATGTGGGAATTAAAGGAAAATTAATTTTTTCAATGTAGTTAGATCCAATTCCTAGGTTGATTAGATTTCGAGGGAAGATGATGTTATCAATCAGGGTTAATTTATTCACTTCCAATGATAAAAGTTGTACGGAATCAGGAAATTTGATTTTGTATAGATGATTCCCGATTTCACAATTAGAGAGCTTTAAAGTAATAAGCTTACCGGGGAAAATGATTGGATATTGGCATTGATTCCAATTGATGGGATTGTTACTAATATTCAAGTAGATTAAATTAGTAGGCAAATTCTTAAGTATTACTTCGTGTAAATCGGTAATTCTATTATTGGATACGTTTAATTCTTTCAAGTTGTCCGGTAGCTTTATTGAGTTAATTAGAGTTTTTGAAACTTCCAAGTACCGTAGATGATGAAACTCCTGAAAATCCCATTTACCTGCATCATTATTGGTGGTCAAATTAGATAAGGATAAATTTACTAAATTCACACAGTTTGCGGCAATGTAATTTAAAAAGGTAATGCTGTCCGGGTTTTCGGAGTTGAAACTGTCCCAATTTGAAATCGGTATATCATGAAGCGATAGGCTCAATAAGGTACTGGTGAGGTTCAACTTCAATAGGTTATCGAGATATGCGTTGGATTGGTCCTTTAAATTGGACAATGAGAGATCCAAAATATTAGAAGGAGTAGGATAACTCAAGCAATTGCTAGAGAAGATCACGTTTCCCAAATTAAGGTATTTGACATTCACAGGTAATGACTTATTGAGGGTAATGATCTTATTGTTGTTATACCCATTAAAATTGGGATATATACGTACAAAATCAAGGTTATAGTTATACTTAAAGGATGATTTGAACTTGAGAGTACAGTTTTCAAACCAGATTTTTGTCAAGTTGGGAAATTTTGCAATCTCAAATTTAAACTCCCCGGTATAGTTTTTAATCATGACGTGGGAAAGATTATTATAAAACTTATCCAGAAGGATCTGAAAGAATTGATTAAGATTGATAATTTGGAGTAAACCAGGATCGATTTCTAATTCAATATTGAATTTTAGATTGTTGTAATTGGAGTCATTTTTGAATAACTTTTCAATTGTCTCAATTATATCGATGATTTCAAAAAAATCAATCAAATTCCACACATAGTAAGTTATGGTGAAGGGGGTTGGATTTGAAATACTGTAGGCTAAGTAAAACTTCAATACTGGGTAGATGGACTCGGGTTTTAGTAAAAAGTTGATATTATTCTTGTTAAGATAATTAATTGAGGGAGTTAGCATGTACATTTCTATGAATGACAACTGAGCTATTCGGTTGGTATAGGCATAGTTACCACGAGAGATCTTTTTCGTTAATGACTCGAGGATGTTGCCATTATATTTCAAGAATGTCTCATCGCTGATGATACTAATGATTTCATTAATATGGAGATCAGCTAGGATAATGTCAATAATTTCCTGGGGTAGCCGATTCAAGCAGATTTCCTCCAGATAGCTGGTACTAGTCACACCCAACTCCACGACATCGCCATTCATGCTAAAGACATTGAATCACCAGAGACTAAATCAGATACTTTGGGGGCCATTTATCAGATCCGGAACGGACAAGTCAGGTGACCGTTAAACCCGTTAGCCCCGTAGGCCTAAACCCGTGCACCGTGGCTCCTAATGAACAATAAACCCGTGCTGTGAGATGTCCGGGTGTGTGGCGGTACGGGTGCGCATCTGCGGAATTCACGTTGCGTTTAGACCCGTGCATCCGGAATGAGATGTCCGGGTGTTTGGTGGATGTTCGGATGTTTCCAAACTCCACTACCTACCCAACGGCGACCCGTTGGTGGAGGGCTTTACAGAAAGACCTGTGAATTGGTGGTTAAGACCTGGGCCCGGTTCACCGATTGGCTGCGGGTTTGCGTGCACGTGACGATCGACCGTTATCACCGGCATACACCAGATCTCAGGCATTGTACCAATTGGGAAGTGTAATGAGCCAATTTAACGTCAAGAAAAATCGTTTCAAATAATTTTCCGGCGTTCATTAGATTTCATGAAACGCCATTGGTCGGGATCTAAGTTAAGGTTGGTGATATACGACAGCCATAGCAAAAAAGAAATAAAACCTCCATACAAATTTCCTATCCCTATTGATCTACGACGGGTCTAGCCATCTCTAGCAATCTCTAGCCATCTGATAAACCGACATAGGACTTGTCTAAGATTGGTTAGGAATGAGCAGCCTCCTTCGCCAAGTGGATGCTTTGTTGTGTGTCCTCCCTAATTTTCATCGTCCACCGTTGTGTAGGCTGCCTCTTTTTTTTTTGGGGCATCTCTTCCTGTTTGGTAATTAGACTCCCATGTCTCAAAAATTTATTTGGCTGCCACTAGCGCATCCAACACCCAAACACCACTGTGTTCATATCGGGAGATCGGTCTAGATTTAGCCAGGCTATCTGCAGTCCACCCCTTTCCCAATGCGGCAAGGTGATCAACCAAATTAGTCACAAAAAAAATAACTTAGGCAGTGAAAAACACAAGATTTAGGTTTTTGTGTAGACACACAAAAAAAAAATAAATAAAATGGCGCACACAAGAAACTGAGTTTTGTAGCACATAGTGAAAAAAAAAAAAAAAAAAACCACCGTCAAACAAAAAAAGAAATAGGGAAAAGGACAACTTCCAGTGGCAGACGCCAGAAAATTTTTATATATCCTTTACAATTTCCTTTTTAAATTAATTGTTAGCTTTCTTTCTTTCTTTCTTCACTTGATCAATTAAGCTTAATAGTTTAAAGGTATTTCTACAGTCATTCCTTTCATATCTTCAATCCCTAGATAATACCTATTAAATCATTAGTCCATTCATTTGTTTACAATGTTGTTCAATACTCTCGTTAAGGCCAGTTTAGTTGCCGGAGCCCTCGCTCAACCTTTACAACAACAACATCAACACCATCAACATCAAGACAAGAGAGACGTCAAGGTCGTTACTCAAACTAACGTTGTTGTCGTCACCGTCGGTGCTGGTGATTTAACCACCACCATTCCTGACGTTACTCTTTCCACCCCAACCACTTCCGTGTCTGTTAACTCTGATACCACCGTTGTTCACCAAGACAAACCAAGCACCACCTTGTCTGTCTCTACCACCACTTCTTCTACTTCTTCTTCTTCTTCTTCTGAAACCGGTTCATTCTCTTCTTCTGGTAAAGGTATTGTTTACTCACCATACTCCGACTCTGGTGACTGTAAATCCTCTTCCCAAATTGCCAGTGAAGTTGCCCAATTGGCTGATTATGATCTTATCAGAATTTACGGTGTTGACTGTGACCAAGTTAACGCTGTCTTAAAGGCTAAGACCAGCTCCCAAAAAATCTTTGCCGGTATTTACGATGTTTCTAACATTGAATCCGGTGTTGAATCCTTGGCTTCCGCTGTTCTGGCCAATGGTGGTTGGGACCACGTTCACACCGTTTCCATTGGTAACGAATTGGTTAACGCTGGTTCTGCTACCCCTGCCCAAATCAAGGAATACATCGCTACTGGTAGATCTGCCTTGAAATCCAAGGGTTACACCGGTCCAGTTGTTTCCGTTGATACCTTCATTGCCGTTATTAACAACCCAGAATTATGTGAATACAGTGATTACGCCGCTGTTAACGCTCATGCTTTCTTCGATGGTTACGTCACCGCTGACCAAGCCGGTAAATGGGTCTTGTTACAAATCCAACGTGTCTACACCGCTTGTAGTGGTAAGAAATCCGTTTTCATCACCGAATCCGGTTGGCCATCCAAGGGTGACACCAACGGTGTTGCCGTCCCATCCAAGGAAAACCAAAAGTCTGCCATCAGCTCCATTAAGAGTTCTTGCGGTGATTCTACTATTTTGTTCACTGCTTTCAACGACTTGTGGAAAGCCGATGGTGCTTTCAACGCCGAAAAGTACTGGGGTATCTACTCCTCTTAAGATCCTTTATTAATTATTGGATGTTAATACTTTTTTTTATTCTCTTGTTACTATCGTATTTCTGTTATTAACTACAATCATTGTTTCCCCCCATGTTTACCTAAATCTTATAAAATTCATTCTATCCTATACTGTAGACTGACCTCTTACTGTGTGTATGTTGCCTAGTATTGCTGTTACCAAATTTTTCTTTTGAAGCCTTGGTCAGATTGCTTGGTACCGTGACTTCCCAATATGAAACAACCTCGCAGCAAATCTCCCAATAGTTGCAGAATGCGATGCAGACGCGTAGAATTTACATTGCCCGACTGGGCAACAATGTAAATAAATACTGCGCGCATCGACGGAAAATTCATCTGGGGCCCAACTAAAACATAGCGAACCTGCCTAAATGAGAAGAATCTTCAAAGCAATTTCCTGTTTGGTTAAATAAAAAAATATTTTTGGCAGAGAATGTCGTCAATTGGGAAAATTGTTTGTCAGTGTATGTCGGGTGTGCAGCAATTAGACATATAATCTAAAACGTATAGTAAACGGATGCAATAGGATTATAGAAGAACAACTGGTCATCATCTAGTATGCATGGAGCTATTCCCCTACATAATTGACAAGATACCACCGCAAAGACCCTGACTATGTAGCACGTACCAACCTCTGACTCGAACGCAAACACCGTTTTCCATGTTGCACGTACCAACCTCTAACTGAAACGCAAAAGGTCCTTCCCCTGTAGCAAATACCAACCACCGCAAAACAGTAACTTCCAACGGACTGGCAACAATAAGCTAATGGTGAGATTTTTTCCCGATACATAACCGAATCTGTCAGGGCTTATACCTAAATGTCGAGGTCAAATACGAAACATATATTAGAACAAAATTAATTATAAAACAAACACGAAACAAAAATTAATACTAAAAATACACTTACCATTGATTGTTGTTCTTCAAGAAACTGATTCTCACCTCAATGGATTTTTCACTTTGCACCTTCTTCAACTCCTCAGTTTTGCCCAGCTTCAAAAGCTTGTCGTACAGGGGGTTCCAAATTCCGTCCTTGTTTTCAATAATAAGCTTGTCATAGACATTCTTACCGTAATTTATGTCAATGTTGGCCTTTCTGAATTTCTTGTACACGGCCTTAAGGTATTTATGAATTGGTACAACCACACTCGATGAACTTAACAATATATGAGAGGTGAAGTTGGAGTTGATACCGATTTTTTCAAATTCCTTAAATATCAAATCTCCATCGTCCTCACTCTCAGCAACTTTTCTCATGATCTTGTTAATCTTGTGTGAGAATTTCTTCTCATCAAACTTGAAGAATTCGGGAGTAACAATCTCGTTAATAACTACAACTTTAGGTAAGTATTTGAAGGTCTGACTTTGCGAATCGGGTATGATTAAGTTATCATTGGATTCCAAGTCAGATTCAGATTCTAAATTGGGATCAATTTCTTCCTCCTTGAACTTTTTTTTTTCCTCCTTATCATCAATTTCTTTGTTACGGTCAACTGTTCTTAAAGCTTCATCGATGTTGGAACTTTTAGATTCACTGATTTCTTCATCTAAGGCAACTTCTCCCTTGGCCTCGAGATTAGCAGCAGCAGCAACCTTGGAAATGTTGCTCAATTCTTCAGGATCATCTACTTCGTCATCTTCCTCATCATCATCACCAGGAGTGACATATTTTTCTGGAGCATCCTTCTTTCTAAATTTTCTTCTGGTCAAGTTTTTCATGGCTTCAGGAATTTGATTGTTTCTGACGCTTTCTTCGTAGTCATGGATATATTTTTGCACTCCATAAGCACGAGCAAACTTTCTGAATCTATCTCTCCAAGAAGGAGAAGAATGATTAGGATGTTCACGAGAGAATGAATCAAAGAAAGAAATACCCACCGAAATCAACTTTTCGTCGAAAAATCCGTATTCATCACGGCTGATATTCTTATGATTACTTTCATTCTTATCCAAAACATGTCTGATAACTTCAGTACATAACAAATAATCCTCTTCAGCACTGAAACGATTTTTCAACGTGTTAGGCACATCTTCCAATGGTACTTGGATTTTGTTTCCCTTGTCATCTAAGATCAAATTACCTTCTTCGTCAGTTTTGTAGACGTACTGAATCTTAGGCAATAAGTGAACACGGCATCTACTTCTAACAGAATGACCAGTATGTCCTTGTAAGATGTCTGATTTAGCCAATTCGTCATAGAACTTGTGACTGGTTCTATAACGAGGTCTTAATCTGACTTGTTCAATGATAAATCTATCCTTTTCATTGTTAAATTTACTTGTTTTCTTTCTTGGTTGGATTTTTCTGATGCCATTGTTGTATTTACTGTCTTGAGTGAAATAACCCAAAGATTCAGCTTCAGCAGCAACAGCAAAGGCTTCATCGGAGCCATCAACATTATTAGCAATTCTGGCAGCAGCAGCAACCTCTTGTAATTTATCAGTTAAGAGTTGAGAAGGACTATGGTCAGCATCAGAATTCTTTCTCTTTCTTGGAGCGGAGAATCTGGAAAAACTATCGAGCAGAAGCACCTTGTTTTTGTCAATTGATTCGTCAATAAACTTGGTAGAAAAAGTGGTAGTTTGAGGAATCTTTCTACTACTCAACTTAATCAAATTCTCTGGTACGTCAAAGTCACCTGAATCAATAACCCGTCCACCATACTTGGAGATTTTGAACTTGTAGTCCTCATAATGAGGGTCAGAATCAGGAATTTGGAAATTTAATGGTTCTCCACTAGGGTCAGTGAACAAATTGCTATTAACTTTGGTATCTTTGTCCATAGTGCTAATTTATTGTTGTCCTAAAATTTTGGCTGCGGAATCGACCTGGTAGACGGTTGTAAAAAAAAAAAAGCACTAGCCAGAGAGATGTATGGAAGTAATTGAAAGAAAAGTTATGGATGTTTTGAAGATTTGAAAAAAATGGGTGAGAGGGAGGGAATTGGATGTTTTGATTTTTCTTCCTCCCATCAGCCAACCCTTTTTTTTGATGTTTGTGTCATTTTTCTCGCCATGTGATTGGTTCAGGTTACGAGACCCGGACATCTGAGGGGGAGCCAGGCCCGAACATCCGAGGAACCTCCATTCACCAGAAAAACACTTATTGGTGGACATCCGTACACACGTGTTGCAGCCATCTCCTCATTCTGCGAACCCTACATTCTGAAACTTACCTCTATTCTAAACTTGTTAGAACACTTCGTTTGAGATGTAGATCACCGTTACCAAGTGGTACTGAGTGGTATATAGACTTTTTTGGACTTGTCTCTCCCACTTGGGCCCAATCTCACTGTAAGACCCCCCTTCTATTGTTCTCTTGGTCTCTGTTTCAACTGCAAGTGAAGAATTTCAGTGTGGCCCAGATCTAGTCGTAGATCATACTGTTGTTGGCATTATGGAGTCTTATCAGAAGATCTCTTCTCCTGTACTCCTTATCTAACAGTCGCAGATCATAGCAGACCATTGGAGTGTTGCACCTTATTTCCTTCTTCATCAGTCTGGCTTAATCCGATTCCGTCTACAACTTCTTCATCTGTCTACATTCTCCCGTCTACAGTTTCTTCTTCGGTCTGCAAAATTGCAGTTTCTTCTTCGTTTTTACAGCATTCTACCGTCTACAGTATCTTCTCTATGTTCTTCTATTATTAAATAATCGCATATCCGCAGCCAACGCTAAATGTCTGTTCGTTATAACTATACTTCAATTTTCCTCCAGCAGTCTCTACTTGGGACTTCCACAACACCATCGCCGTCAAGTCGTCTCCTCTGTCACACCCACTGTCCAAACCCTTGGAGTACTTTTTCAAATTTAATCCCCTTCTAGCATCGTGCCCGTAATAAACTACGTAGTTCTTTCCACTCTTCGTCTTGGCCGCTTCTTTCTGCTTCTGATTCCACACTTTAGACCACGACATTGCTTGTGGAGCATGAGGGTCATCAGTTGATTCGTTGAAAAATGGGCCAATTAATGATCTCATCTCTAAGCATTCTACTGGATCTTGTTCAAGCAAATTCTCAGTCAAATCCCATCTTAATCCCGCATGGACAGCTACTCCAGGACAAGATTTGGTTCCTGGTCCCTTCGATTGCTTGTAAAGAGGTACAGCACCCAAAGTTTTTATCACAGGGCAGTTATTGATATACTCAACATGCTGAGGTTGCAATTTTTTGGCCAATAAGTATTCAGGGTCATCGTTAAATCCTCCCCGAATAAACACTTTATCATCAACTCTGTGCTTAACAAACTCTGGCGAATCCAATCTATGGAATCTGGCGTAGTTTTGCAATGCATAGTATTCATGGTTTCCCAAAATGCAATCTATCTTGTTCTCAATTAGGTAATCAAGCACCTTTATGGAATCAGGACCCTTAGCAATAAAATCTCCCAAAAGTAACAAATGGTCCTTCTTTTTGTTGAATTTGATCTTACGAAGTAATTTTCTGAGTTCAATATAATGTCCATGAACATCTCCAACCATAATCAACCTCTCTACCTTTCTCTTACCTGCGCTCAACTCCGTAACCTCATCATCGTCTTCAAAAATCTCCTGTGCTGTACTTTTTAAACCTAATTCTGCCTCTCTGGCGATGGTTATGGGTGACAATATTGCTTTTAATTCATCAAGTTGTACTATACCTTCAATTTCTCGTGTTTCGGGAATAAACATGTTGGGAAGGTAAATTGCAAAAAAGAATAACACGGCCAATGAAAATAGTCCTCCCACGGTATACAAACCTATTTTGACACGAGGAGAGAGTTCATATTCTTCCTCTTCGTAGTAATATTCCTGGTCTTCTTGTTCATTAACAGCCTTATAACCGGCGTTATTACCTCTGGCGGGGCCGTTACTTAATGGAACCCTATCACTCATGAAACTGTGGCTCAACTTTGGATAAATTCTGAAAAAACTTGAATTTTTATACTTAAAGTAAGTGAATAGCTCTTATTGGTGATGGTTCAAGTGTCTAATGCTGGTTATTCCGAATTTTTATCGTTTTTAGTGGCTAAAGTAACAGTATGTCTTTACGAAAATATGGTCATCGTGTGGGGGCCGTTTTTGTATCCCATAATTAGCGGCTCATGGAAATATCCGATGGCAAGGGCACGTGCCCCGTAACCACTATCATCAAAAGCACCCGTACATCTGTATAAGCAATACACCCGTGCATCCGTTTTACATCAATTCATATCCATTTATAATACCAACTAAATCCAGAACTAAATAACGAAAAGCAGTTAACCACCACCAACACCCTCAGGTCTCTCTACCTCCTTCTGGACCACGAACTTCTTGCTCAATAACTCGCGCAAATCTGGGCTAACCTTGATGATATTACTGTTATTGACACTGCCTTGAGGTTCGTAAACGTCCTGGGTGAGTCTTCTGGTGGAGTTTTCTCGGTCAATGATATCTATCATTCTTCTAAACCGTAAGAAGAGCAACTCGGATCTAACAAGCAAGTCATTGAGGTTCATTTTCATCGATAAATCGTTCATGTACTTCAACACCTCGTCAAATCGAGTCAAATTCTGCTTGATGATTCTTTCGTTGTCACTCAATACGGCAGTAGCAAAGAATAAATGATACTGTCCACTGTAGTAATCCGTCCATAATATTTCCCATAATCTCATTACCTGATCCCATTCAAATTCTCTCTTGTACCACACCAATAGCATTCTAAAGAAGAAGAAAAGATCAGTAGATTCACATTTGTCCAAATGCTTAAACAAGTCAGGAAGCATGAATTGCACCAATTCGTTCAATGTGATCATTTGCTTCTTCATACCTGACTGGTCCCTCACAAAATTCCTCTCCATTCTATCCATAAACTTCGTAAATGCCCAAAATGTCAATGATTCATCTCTGATCTTAACATAAAGGGGCGATAATAAATCCGTCATTCCTTGAACATATCCCAAATTAACATTATACTCGTTATAGGTCAATAAGATCTCTCTCATCTTGAATAAATGAGGGTTCTTAATATTGGAAACATCAAAATCGTCATCTTCTTCATCCTCTTCTTCTTGATCTTCCCCTTCACTAGCATCAGGAGTTTCTGGTCCCGAATCACTAGAAGGATTTTCATTGTTAATAACTGGTGCCACCACTGATGGCTTTGATTTCTTCTTTTTGGATTGGAAGATGGGCAATTGACGATCGGTCCGATTGATATCCTTTTCAATCCGATGCTTTTGATCCTTCCAGAACTCAGTCAGTCTCTTATCTTCATCAGCAACCCATTTCAACTTGTATTCATCATATGCGGTGTCATAGCTCTGTCTCAAAGCTTCACGGTCCTCACTAGAGGAATCCCAGGGATAAACATCCAACAAAAACAACCATGCTTCTGCTCTAATTGAATCCTCTAAACCTCCGTGGAAAATTCTATTCTTCACTTCGTCTACAGTCAAACTCAATCTTCCGGAGCTATCAAAGAATCCTTCCCATTCAACTTTACTGATTTCCTTTCTTCTGGACGTTTTACTGACCTCCTCTGGAGTTAAAATGTTTGGTTTATCGGAGTTTATACCCAATTCTTTATTAATTCTGTTGAATAACTCGTCATCGAGGTGAAATTGTTTCTGAGCCTGTTCTGCCTCTTCTTTCACTTGGGCAGCCCATTTCGCCAAGTAAACACGGGCACTGTCAAACTCATTGCTAATCATTTGCACCTCTGGCTTTCCAAATAACTGCTTTACTGGTGGAGGAGCATGTTCTTCTACGATATCCACCACCTGGTTTTTGGCACGGGCCCCAAATGTGGCCACTGTCTCCAAAACCTTCCATTTGGCGTTGGCGATGAGTTTATTAACATCAGGTAATTTGAAGTTTTCAAGGGCATTTTTGGGAGGTTCATCCTTTGCGCTTTTCTGAACAAACGGAGAGAAGTTACGCAAGTCATTTGATTCTGGGTTTACCAAGTACACTGACTTTTCGATGGTGGATTTTTCAACATTGATGAATTTTCCCAACACCGTCATGAATTCCTTTCCGCCCCAGTAAGCTTCTCCATCATCATCGAAGGTATCGAACTTCTGGCTCAATAATTTTTGCCTGTTTTTCGTCGAAGGGCTCTCGTCATCGTGGAAAAAGGCAATAGGCAACTTTTCCCCATCTTTAGTGTGGAACACCAACGATCCGTACCAAAATCCTACAGATGGCTTTCTTACCTGGATAGAGTAGATCAATGAGAGCGGAATGCTGAAGGCGTAGCCTGAAAGGACCGAAGCGTGGGGTTTGGCCACCACCTTAAATGGCTTGCTCTCATCGAGCTTATTGTCGTATAAGCTTTGATCGAGGTCAACCTCATCGTAAATTTTACGCTCTGTATCATTCAATTGCGACTCGGGAGTGAAAGAGAGTAAAATGTCCTTGTTTGTAGCATGCAAAGAACCACTCCGGCACAAGGTCAAGAATCCGGGGATATTGTCCTTTTTGGAGGTGGTTGGGTGTAAATTAACCTTGGATTTGGCGTAGAGCAACTCAACCTCGGTTGATAAGAGTACTCTTTTCTTTGGCGCCTTATCAATAACCATAATCAATACAATTGGTGGAAGGAAAGAGGAAAAGAGTAGTAAGGAGTTAGGATTTGGCGCAGACAAATGACCCTTAAATGAGCCGCTGCGACTGTGAAAAAATGTTGCCCTCTACCATTAGAAGAGAAGCGTGGGCAATACAACAAGCTCAGCAAAGGAAAATAGTATATTGATGTGTAAATTGCTGTGTAGATTGGTTTATGGCTTTAAAGTGATGAGATCGCTGTGTGGTAATAAGAGGATGAAGTGGTAACGTAGATATGAAGTTAGAGAATGAGCGATAGCCAGAGAGTCAGCAGGGCTAATAAACGAATTGTAGACTAAAAAGGAAATATAGTCGGTAAGTAAGGATATTTATAGCTTCTTTTCGTTTTTGCTAATGTCTGGGAAGTTTACTGTGATTAGGGGAATCATTAGAGTGATCATTAGAGTATTCATAATGCCTTAATTAATGGCCTTAATATAGGAGGTATGACCAACAATTCTTCTTGCCGAAAACTCATAGTTTTTCAAAAGTGATCATCTGAGAACACATACAAAGCCTTAGTAACTATACACTATTGGAAACTATCCAAATACCTGGAGTGGCTCTAAATTCATGGTACCTCAGGTCTCCTAATGGCTGCGAAAAAGTGCTCACTCATCACTATAACTAATTAACCAAACATTATCACTTGCTATATACTATTACATCATCCACCACAATTCATCTTTCTGTATCTGAGTGCACTCACGTATTCTAGTTGCCACTAATGCTGCTAAATAATTGCTGTATGTTTGCTGCTGCAATGGGTTCACCATGTTACAATGTTCGGTTTACATAATTCATTTATGTTTATTGCTATTTTACACGTTCTATAACTAAAGGTACAAGGATCCGGCAGAAACAATATCTCTGTGAACCAACTCGGTTGCCTTCTCCATCTTCTCTTGCAACTCGGAGTTACCTATGGTCTTTGCTGCCACCTCCATTTGTTTCAACATCTCTTCCAATCTCTTGAACATTCTGATAAGCGATCCTTCGTACACGTCCGTCATCTTACAAATTTGGGTGAATGAGGCTCCTTTACACCAGGCATGGGTCACTTCCATAAGTTCTGGTCTGAACGATTCCACGTATTCCTTCTCCACAATCTCAATCTTACATTCTTTTGAGATTTTGGCAATTCGGGTGGCCATATCTTGCATGGATTTCAAAGGTTCAGCAAGTTCAGGCTTTAATCTTGGCACTTCTTTGGCTCTTTCCTGGAATACGAAACATGAAAGCAAGGCAGCACATTGTTCAGGAGTAAGGTCATTGAATGTACCGTTGAATATAAGCTCAGTAAGAAGTAATTCATCCCCAGTACTGATTTCACAGGCTACTCTTCCCTTAAGTTCAATGATATCAGTTTGGGTGGTGAAACCTAATCTTCTCAACACTCTCTTTCTATGCTTCAAATCATCAAGTTGGATCACTGCTTGGGCCTCAAGGATCTTCTCGCGTAAGTCTTTAATTTTATCCTCGACTTCCACCTTCTTGGAATACTGGTCGTACAATTCGTTCAACTTAACAGACCCGTGGAGTGGGTTACTAGAAATCTTAGAATCCAACACCTCAATCTTCTTGAGTAATAATTTGAAATCGGCATCTTCAATCTTCATACTATCCACTGGGTTCATTAATGGAATTCCTTCGGGTAATCTTTTAGGTAAATCCTTCATGGTCTTCAACAACGTTCTCTTGGCAGCAGAACTCTTGAGATCCTCGGGAACTCTTAATCTGACACTACTGATCTTTTCAATTGAATCCAACGTTATTGGGATGTATTCAGCTCTTGATTTTTCACCTGGTAATGATGGTCTGATTCCTTCAGGTAACATAGGATTGAAAGGTTTGATTAAGTTGACCGGGGAGTCAACAAACATGGAATACACGAATACATTGACAATATATGATTCATGGTCAGTGAAAGTCTGCGATGGGTTTCTCTTGTTGGTTCTTTTCGAGAAAGAAGTAACCATACCCCAGCCATAATCGAACTTTCCGACTTTAACTTTAATTACTCTTCCTGGTTGCAAAAATGGTAAGATATGGCCAGGATGAGTGATGACTTTACGAAGATCATCCTGGTAAATTTCGTATTGCTTCTTGACATCATAGTATTCCTTGACATTGTACTCATCTTCAATTTGGATACCGTTGGCCTCCAAAGTCAAATTTTGCAACTCTTTCTCCATTACTGGCACGGAAGCAGCGTTTTGAAATTGGAAGAATGAGCTCTCCAACATAAACTCAGGGGAAATCCCTTCAACTCTCATCAAGTTCAAGATCATATTGTATCCCAAGTGGAAGGCAGAGTCCAATCTGTCAGCTTGACCTTTCACCATTCCTTTTGCAACTTGGGGTTCCATTTTTTCGTCAATCATCATGATAACCACCCCACGATCATCCAAACCTCTACGACCAGCTCTACCAGACATTTGAATATATTCACCACCAGACACCCAACGGAATCCCTTACCGTCCCATTTTCTGACGGAAGTGAACACGACGGTTTTGGCAGGCATATTAAGCCCAATAGAGAAGGTTTCAGTAGCAAACAAAACTTTAAGTAAACCTTCTTGGAACAAAATTTCGATGATTTCTTTCAAAATTGGCAATAACCCAGAGTGATGGATACCAATACCACGTCTCAATAAGGGGAGGATGTTCTTGATTTGGGGTAATTCTTTATCGGCCTCGGGCAATAAGCTGATAGCGTTATTGAAGATTTTAGTCAAAGCTTCTCTTTCATCATCGGTGTTAAAGTCAAGTTTTGACATTTTCAAGGCCAAGGTTTCACAGTCTCTTTTGGAAAACGAGAACACAATGACTGGGTTGTATTTCTTCATGTAGATCATCTTGACAATCTTGTAAATATCTGATTTTCCGTCATTATTTCCTCCCTTGTAGGTTTGGCCCTTCTTACCCTTTGACTTTTCTGCCGAAGCAGGATCATCTCCGCCCTTGTCACTGATTGAAGCCATGGCTTTCTGGAAGTTTTCTTCACGGAAGACTCCCTTTTCATCCACCACCAAGTGAATACCATCTCCAGCAGCTGGAAACAAGTAATGCTGTAAAGGAGTAGGACGGAAGTCTGTGTAAACAACGTGACATGGTTGGGCATGGATTTTCACGATCCATTCGGCAAATTCCATGGCATTAGGAATGGTAGCAGAAAGGAAAACGTAGTGGACTTTGTCTGGCAAAAGAATGATGGTTTCTTCCCACACCACCCCACGAGATTTGTCTCTCATGTAATGAACCTCATCGAAAATGACCCAGGCCACTTCTCTCATTACTTCCGAGCCTCGGTACAACATACTTCTTAAAATTTCCGTGGTCATCACAAGACACCCAGCGTCCGGGTTGATGGTAACGTCCCCAGTCATCAAACCTACGTCCCCAAATTCAGCCAAAAGCTCACGATACTTTTGGTTACTTAAGGCCTTGATCGGAGAGGTATAAATGACTCTCTGTTTATCACGGAGAGATTGGGCAATGGCATATTCGGCCACCACTGTCTTACCTGCTGAGGTATGGGCAGACACTAATACCGATTCGTCCCTGTCAATACACGAAATGGCCGTATCTTGGAACGGATCCAACACGAACGGGTACTTTCTGGCCTCGTTTTCTCTTTTATGTTCTCCAATTGGAGTGTAAGGGTAGTCTGGAGGAATGGCTACCTGATGACGAACCTGATGTCTCAATTTCAACTGACCTTCTGGCTTTGCTGAAGACGAAGCCATCAACCCATCGGAAGCAGCAACCTCACGGGAGGCCTCTATTTCCAACGAATCGAAAACTACGGGGTTTATTTCCTTTTTCTCTTTGGTATCTTCCTGTTTCTGTTTCTTGGAGGCAGAAACCTGAGGTTCTGGAGCCGATTCTGGCTCTGGTTCGGCAGAAGCCGGCCGTTTTTTGGACTCGGGCTTGGTCTCGGTGGCGATGATGTCGGGCACGTCGACCGGAGCCTCGTTAAACACATCAAATAGGTCGTCGCCGTCCATGGTTGTGGTGTAGCAGAGAAAAAGACGTTGGTGATGAACAAAAAATGAAAAAATGCGATGACATTTGACATTTTTTCAAATGGCTGCAACAAAGATGAGAACTTAAAACGACCAAAGAATATTGGGCCCAACACAAAGGGATGGTGACTAAGGAGCCTATAAATAATGGGATGGTAAAGAGCAGGCACCTAATATCTCCTTTGAATCCTAGCTTACAGTACATCTTCTACGGAGTTTATAATACAATTAAAATTATGCTATGTACGTATGTCCTCGGCATGATATGCAATTTGGTCCTCACTCTGCAACAACTTGAGGGTTCTCCATTTCTCTCGGTCATACTCCCCTATTACAGCACTCGGCACGGAGCTGACCCTGGAGCGGTCCGAGCTGGGCGCAGGCTCGATGTCCTGGAGGTCCACCATGTCAAAGTCTGCGCTGAATCTGTAGTAGTCTGACGTAGGAGATTGGGCCATGAAGTTGGGCTTTTCTGGCACCGAAAGGTGGGCCCGGTGGTTTACCCGTGACACGAATGTCTTGAACGACTTCCTGGGCGAACTGGACTTGGACGAAACCGCCGAACTGAGTGATATTTGGTTCGAGGCCATGGACTCAGTATGCTTATGTCCGTTGGCAATGACCAACGATTTCCTCTTACTACTAAACACGCTAGTAAGTTTCTTGGGCGACTCCAAATGAAACATTTTTCGAATGGGCGAGGTGCTAGTGGAGTTGCTGGTAGAGGTGGTGGGCCCATTGGTGGTGGTAGAAGCGTAGGGAACGGTTTCTGTAGGTGTTATACAGTCATCATGGCACGAAAAATGGTCCTTGTTCTCGTCGCTGTGCTTGGTGCTATCCGAGGTGTTTCTGAACGTGTGGAGAGAGGGGGCACTGAAGGAGCGGTTCAGGGCATTGTAAGACGGTCTTCTGGTGTTGTCGGAGCTGGGCCCACTGAGGTCACTGAGACTGTCAAGATTGTCGGCCCGATACTCGACTGCGGCCTGCGGAGGAAGGAGCAAACTCTCCTGGGGCTGGTGCGAAAATTTGCCCCTGTCGGCGCTGACGATACGGGGGCCCGGCAAACTGGCCCCAGAACGGGTCCGCTGGTCGACCCAGGTTTCGCAATTTTCGTTCCATTCGTGCAACGAAATATGGTTCATGGACATCGACCGGCTCTGGTAGGCTTCTTTCGAAAGTAGCCACGACTTTTTCGTCTTAGGAATCTTCTCCAATCCTTTCAATGTGTTGGAATAGTCTTCTTCAATCACCATCGCCGTGTCCTGGTCGAATCCAGCAAATGCGTTGGGGTCCAACGGTTCGTCGAGTTCGTTAATGTAGGGCAAGTTTCGCTCCAACAAGTCATCTCCCATATACTTCTGTCGTTGAGGAAGAATTTCCGACTGCTGGAGGTCCTCGCCAACAGGACTCAACTCGGTGAACCGCTTGGATCCCCTGGTGGGAGTTCCTCCGTTGGACAGAGGCTGAGACTTGGAGTAGTTTTGCAGCAATTCCTTCTGTCTCTGGCCCCGTTCTATGAGCTCCTGTTGTTGTCTCTTTACTTTCATGATAGGACTCTCTCCACTCTTCAACACCGAAGGAAGCAACGACTCGTTGACGTTCAGAAGGAACTCCTTCTCATCATGGATCGACTTCCAACGTTGTTCTCTCTTTTTCATCTTTTTCTCGTCTATTATATTACTGGTGGACTTGGAGCGCTTAACAGTCGTGGTGACGTCATCGTCACTGCCAATTAAAGACACGAAGTTTTCCTGCTTGAGGGTGCCTTGAGTAAAAATGGTGGATAAGGAAGCGTTTTTCTCGGATTCAGTGGGCTTATTAATTGATGGGTACACAAATGATTTCTTGTACGGCAAGGTAGGACTAAATTCAACGTCTTCAGACTTATGGGTGTCGGGAAGGTTCAGAAGTGAAGGACTGTGGAATGGAGTGTTTCTTTCTCTAGTTCTTTCTGTCAATTCATTCTGGCTGCCTCCACTTAAGTTGAATTGCGAGTGGGCTTTCCATAATACCGGAGTGCTAGCGGAATGCTTCACGGGCACAAAATTTGGAGAATGCTTCATAGATGACGAGGGGCCAGGGTATTTGGGAGTGCTAAAGCTCTCCATGGATTTACGATACGATCTCCTCAACGAGTCACTGGAGAATTTGGGAACCGGCCCAAATGAAGAGTAGGTGTTTCTTCTCGTAGCGGTGTCGAAGTTTTCTGTAGTTGGAGTTAATTCTTCGGGGAATGCAAGGGACAGAAGTTTAGTATTTTCCATCCAGTTCACTTCGTTGTATACGGAGAATTCCTGAGGGTTCTTTTGAATGTTCATGGAATTCTCAATGATAAAATCGATTTCATCGTTAACATCACCAAACTCTTTGCTGATGGGGATATTGTCGTTCGATTCTTTCTTGGACTCGCTATCAAAGAGAGTCTGGTCCGAATGCTTCTTGATTACCGAATGAGAATCAGAGTTTCTGTTGGGTGCTTCCAAGAAGAGGGTATGTTGACGATTGAGAGAAAGCTGTGATTCCAAATCATACGAATGGTTGGATGATGGTGGGTTGGGTTCTGAGGGTTCATTGTGGTAGTTGAAAATGCAAATGAAATGTAACGTCACCGATATTGCTATAAGAATAATCGAGATGATAAATAACGTGGGTATTATGATTTCACAGTGTTTGGGTGACACTGTAAACTTGATCTTTCCTTGAATAAGGTAGATAATTAGCCAAACTCCCGTTATAGCATAGAATAAATAAATAGGTATGGATACAAAGGTTTCCGCCACTGTATAGGTCGAAACCTGGGAGTTTCGTAGGAGTACCATAACAGTTTGGAGAATGATCCCAAAGGTTATTATGTAGCCACTAATGACAAACAAAAGTAGTATTACTTCATGGTTGATCCTGGTATATATCACCAATGCTAAGGATGACACCACCGCACAGCAAGCTAGAATTAGCCACTGTAGGGGAAGAAATGTGAAATGCATTGGGATTTAGGGGGAATAGAGGTGGGAAAAAAAAGTTTCCAGCAAAATTGGTGCTGGGTGGACGTATTATGTAGCAACAGGATGGATATGGAAGAAAAGAATAACAAAAAGGAAATGTGTCAAAGCCTATTGGAATGTTATCAAGGGTTGACGAATGGGATTTTTAACTTCAATCTTTCCTTGTTGAAACCGGTATTAGACGACAAAAATCCACAATGGATGTCGTTATAATACAATGAAGTTTCTTTATATCCTGAGACGTTCTGCCTCTTCTGACCTGGGTGTTAGTCAGGCACAGTCTAAAATATAGTTAATGCTAGCTAGAGAAAAAAAAAAAAGAAGTAGTTGAACTAAGTTGACAACGAGATGGATGTTTAAGTATCTTAAGTTCACTAGGCAACCGGTCACTAAAACAAAGGAGATCAGAGGGAAATTATGATGATATTCTGTAACTTTTTCCCCTTCTGCTTGCCATATGGGGGAAATGGCAGAATTACTGCTAAAGTTTTTCAAGTGTACATGAATTAATTTTTTAGTAAACAGTTTTTGCGGTCAACTATTTTGGTTTGTGCCTAATTAGGCAAGAGGTTCCAAACAAAAAAAATATGCAAACAGTCGCTTGCTGAACAAATCAGCAACGATTTGTGCCAAATCAGGTAATTATAGTCTGCGATACAGATGAATCGGGATCTGTATGGGCATTGGCCTACTTATCACCTAAATTGTATGCCAGATTACTCCGATACTATTTGGAATCAGGAATACTGAGATGAAACGCTCAGCATCATCTACCGGAGCAAAGTTATCCTGGCTCATGGTGATACGATGACCGATGACTTCAGGGGACACAAATCTTAAATTTTTCAGGCGTTGTCAGTGCCGAAAGGTGATACTGATCGCCACTGAATACTCCAAAGTGGAGCAATGCGTTGTTGGGCTAACTGATGGCGATCTCTTAGTCGATTAGCCCGTTATTTGTCGTTTAAGTAATAATTAGACTTGCCAGTAGACTCTGCGGCCATAATTAGAGTAGACTGTGCAGCCTTCGTTTTGCTTTGGCTAATTCCAATTCGGGTGAAAGCGCAATCTACAGTGTTTTTATCCGATCTTGATTACTCTACTTAAGCAAAGGCAAAGTCTCCTCCGATCCATCTGTTGACCATTTCCAAAGCATTGGTTGGTTGGTCGTAAGGCACCATGTGGCCCGCCCCGTAAACCCTCAAAAAGGTGAAGTGATTGTAGTTCTTCACTTCTCCGGCAGCGGTCTTCTCCACCGTCCACGATTTGACGGGCTGATTTTCGAATTCGTCATGTCCACTCCAGGGCAATTTGTTCGTCCATCCCTGGTTACCTAACCAGTTACAAACATAATCCTTATCCCCAGCATAAATAAGCACCGGAACGTCTGCCTCTAACAACTCAGTTATAAACGTTTGATGAGGCTTCATGAAGTCTCCGGTAAAGATAAAGTTGGTGCCCACTGGATTGCTGCATAAGTCATAGTTGTCAACTTCTGCTCCTAAAGCCTCCTTAACTTCAGGTAAGTTCAAATAATCGTGAACGTAGTCGAGAGCATCGTAACACAATGGATTCTCTCCACATTGGGTACGAATATCGTAAACATTTCTGCCCGTTTTTTGGTAAGGTCCAAGTTGGGAGTTTTCACAGTATAAGGTGGCAGGCACACACGTGATTGGGTTGGAAAATTCGTAACATCCTTCAATGAGGGCTTTGCATCTTGGAAGAGTTTCCTCCATGGCCTCACATTGTTCTGGTTCCAAAACGGATGGTTCACCTCCTTCACCACAAGCCATTGGCCCATAGTAATCGAATTGGGTGAGTTGATCAGTTAAACCATTACCAATAAGCACAGAAGTCAAATTGAACGAACGATCTTCATGGCTGAGAATTTCTGAGGCAAAGGCAGGAACGTAGTGACCACCGTAAGATTCACCGGCAATGTGGAATGGTAAGTTGAGGTATTCTGGGAACTTCTGGAAGAATAATTCTAAGAAAGCGTAAACGTCTTTACCAGCAGCATGGGTGCTGGAAACTCTACTAGAAGAATAAGAGTACCCAACATTAACTGGTTGGTCCAAGAAAATAACAGAAGCATTGCTATTCCAACTGTATGGATTGTAAACCGGCTTGATATCTGGGCCAATTGAAGAAGGTCCTAATTCGAAGAATAAACCAGTTAAAGAAGAACAACCAGGTCCTCCATTTAACCATAAGATAACTGGATCATTCTTAGGGTCATTTCTGGATTCAAAGAAGTAGTAGAAGAAGTGCTTGTCTTCATCTTCAACATCTAAGTAACCACTGTATTGTTTAACAGTGTCAATACCCAATGCTTTAGGATCGGTCTTCTTAACCCTTAACATATGGTTTGGGTGTTTTTTGGAGTTGACAGTGAAGTCAAATACCCTGTTGGAGAATTTTTTGCCGTCAACTCCAGAATTTAATTTACTGATAGCATCAGGAAATCTCATCATCATCTCCAGCCACAATGATTTAACATCATTAGGAATGTTTTGCATGGGGTCATTGAGGTACTTGGAGAGTGACTCCATCACATTCTTACCATCGAAAAGATTCTGGAATTGGAATTGGCTATCGCCACCAAAACCTAATCTTTGTTGGACATCGTTAGCGTAAGATCTAAATGGGTTAGGAATTGTTAAGGCATCGACTGCAAGAATTGCAGTGGCAACGACAATTGAGGAAGATAACTTCATAATTGATGGTGCTCTATTGCTGATAGTATAATCGTTCTACCGGAAAAGCCCTTTTTTAAATGAGCAAGCAGTTGGAGTTTAAACGATAACCATATCGGTTTTAATCTTGGTGTATCTCCGTGTGCAGTGCCATTTAGTAAAGGGGCTGGCATAGGGCGCAAAGCATTTTGTGCGATAGCGGCATATGTCAAATATTCTCTGCGGCAATGACGTATCTCTACAGTTTGCATCAAAAAAATATCTAATTAAATAAAAAGGAGTTCTACCGCTAGGCAAACGTATAGTCTCCTCCTAGCCATCTGTTCAACATCTCCAATGAGTTGACAGGTTGGTCATATGGAACCATGTGACCTGCATCATAGATCCTTAAGTAGGTGAAGTACTTGTAGTTCTTGACTTCTCCTGCTGGTTTTTTGTCTACTGTCCAACTCTTGAGTGGTTCATTTTTGAACTGTTCATGTCCACTCCACGGTAATTTGTTGGTCCAAGCTTGGTTCCCAATCCAGTTGCAAATAAAGTCTTTATCACCCACGTAGATAAGAACTGGTATGCCAGCCTCTAATAAGTCAGTAACGAAACCCTGGTGAGGTCTCATTTTGTCACCGTAGAAGTAGAAGTCATTGGCAATATCATCGTCACAGAATACAAAATTGTCAACCTCAGCTCCAAGCGCATCCTTTACCTCTTGTGAGTTCAAGTAGTCACTAATTGGATCAAGTCCGTCGTAGCAGAGAGGATTAGCTCCACATTTGACCCGAACATCGTAAGGATTTGTTCCTGATTTGTCGAAAGCTGCAAATTGAACCTTGTCGCAGTAAGCTGCAGCAGCTATACATGAGAATGCACTTGGATTATCGTAGCATCCACGTATGTATTCTTCACACTTGGGAGTACCATCCAAAATCTTCTGACACTCTTCTGGTTCGATAACAGCTGGTTCTCCTCCTTCCCCACAAGCCATTGGCTCAAAGTTTGAGTACTGGACGAGAGGATCAGTAATTCCATTACCAATTAGCACAGAAGTCAAATTGAAAGAACGGTCTTCGTGGCTGAGGATTTCTGAGGCAAAGGCAGGAACGTAGTGACCACCATAAGATTCACCAGCAATGTGGAACGGCAACTTCGTAAACTGAGGGAACTTTTGATAGAACAACTCCAAGAAAGCGTAAACGTCCCTTCCGGAAGCAAGCGTACTTGTAACCGTCTTAGAAGAATAGGAATATCCAACGTTTACTGGTTCATCCAAGAAAAGAACCGACGCATTGTTGTTCCAACTGTATGGATTATGTATTGGTTTAAGATCTTTTCCGATGGAAGCAGGACCTAATTCGAAGAATAAACCAGTCAAGGAAGAACATCCTGGACCACCATTTAACCATAAGATAACTGGATCATTCTTAGGGTCATTTCTGGATTCAAAGAAGTAGTAGAAGAAGTGCTTGTCTTCATCTTCAATATCTAAGTATCCGCTATACTGCTTGACACTATCAAGTCCCAATGCCTTGGGATTGGCCTCCTTAACTCTCAATTTGTGGTTCGGATGCTTCTCAGATGTGACATGGAAATCAAATTTCTGAGTAGCAAACTTCTTACCTTTTCTAGCGAATGTCAAATCTTTTAATGCGTCAGGATATGTGTGAAATAATTCAGTCCATTTTGCTTTGGCATCGTTGGAAATGGTCTCGATTGGAACATTAATGAACTTTGCGATAGACTCAAGCACATTTGGCACATTTTCTGGACTGACCATGCTATATGATCCTAATCTTTGCTGAACATTTTCTACGTAGGATCTGAAAGGGTTGGGGATTATTAATGAATCAACTACAACAATTGAGGTTGCAACAGCAAGAATAGCAGACACCTTCATACTGATTCAATTGGCAAAAAAAAAAGAGGTTTAGAAAGGTGAAGCTTTATGATACGTCAATTCAATCGAGCAATTGCAGAATGATTACCTCACCTTGTTATCTCCTAAACACCAGGGTATGTTGCAATGGTTTTTGTGAGGTCGTATTTGGTGCCATCTGATAAAGGGCTCGGCCCGATTAGGAATAAAGTGCATTTTTGAGCCGCCGTCAATTAATTTTAGCTAGCCATTTTGATAAGAGAGGTCGTTTGCGATAACGGATAATTACAATCTACAATTTTATTTATAGCACGCAATAATTTTTTATTCAGCTTTTTTTTGTTAACAAGATATCACACAACTAATAGCTATTAGTTGTTCGTTTAAGCGAAAGTGTAGTCACCACCAACCCATCTGTTAACCATTTCCAAGGCGTTAACTGGTTGATCATATGGAACCATGTGACCACCACCAAACACTCTTAAGAAAGTGAAGTGCTTGTAGTTCTTGACTTCACCAGCAGATTTCTTACCAACAGACCAGTCCTTGATTGGTTGTTTTTCGAAAGAATCGTGGCCAGACCATGGTAATCTGTTGGTCCATCCTTGGTTACCTAACCAGTTACAGATGAAATCCTTGTCACCAGCGTAGATAAGAACAGGAATATCAGCTTCCAATAAGTCAATGACAGCCTTGTGGTATGGTTTCATCCAGTCACCAGCTAATACGAAGTTTCTGTTAAGGTCAAAGTTACAAGAAGAGTATTCTTCAACTTCAGCACCCAAGCTTTCCTTAACTTCTGGTAAGTTTAAGTAATCATCGATGTATTCCAAGGCCTTGTAACATAAACTCGAACCTTCACACATGGTACGAATGTCATAGACATTTCTACCAGTCTTTTGGTATGGACCCATTTCAGCATTGTTACAGTAGATAGTAGCAGGAACACAGGACCATAAGGAGTTCGATTCGTAACAAGATTCAATAAGAGATAAACATCTTGGGACGGCATTGTTCATACTTTCACATTCTTCTGGTTCTAAAACGGATGGTTCACCTCCTTCACCACAAGCCATTGGTTCATAGTATTCGTATTGGGTTAATGGATCGGTTAAACCGTTACCAATAAGAACCGAAGTTAAGTTGAAAGAACGATCTTCGTGACTCAAGATTTCAGTAGAGAATACTGGGATGTAATGACCAGCATAAGATTCACCAGCAATGTGGAATGGTAATTTACTGTATTCTGGGAACTTCTGGAAGAACAATTCTAAGAAAGCGTAAACGTCTTTACCAGCAGCAATGGTATTAGATACACTTTGAGAAGAGTAGGAGTAACCGGCATTGACTGGTTGGTCCAAGAAGATAACAGAAGCATTGTTATTCCAACTGTATGGGTTATGGATTGGTTTAAGATCTTTTCCGATAGAAGCAGGACCTAATTCGAAGAATAAACCAGTTAAAGAAGAACATCCTGGACCACCATTTAACCATAAGATAACTGGATCATTCTTAGGGTCATTTCTGGATTCAAAGAAGTAGTAGAAGAAGTGCTTGTCTTCATCTTCAACATCTAAGTAACCACTGTATTGTTTAACGGTATCAATTCCTAAGGATTTAGGATCATTCTTTTTAACTCTCAATTTGTGGTTTGGGAGTTTTTTGGAGCTGACGTAGTAATCGAATTTTTTGGTAATGAACTTCTTTCCCTTGACTTTGAAGTTCATTTTGCTGACGGTTTCAGGGAATTTGAATAACATTTCCAGCCATAAAGCTTTGGCATCAGCAGGAACTTTTTGCAATGGGTCATTCAAGAATTTAGCAATGGATTCAATGACACCATTTTTACTGAAATCAACGGAGTCAATGAAGCTTTGGTATTGAGAATTGACCTTGTCAAAGTTGAAACCTAATCTTTGTTGAACGTCATTGGTATAAGAATGAAATGGGTTGGGGATGGTTAAACCTTCCACGGCAACAATTGCAGTAGCAACGGTGAGGATAGATGATACTTTCATATTGGCACCAAGTTTTGAAACTAAATCCTACTAGGTACAATAATTGAAGTTAACTAGGAAAGAAGAAAAGTGGTAGTAAGAAATTCGAGTGAGCAATGATGGTTTTATAGGTATTGCCACTCTCACTATAACCCTTAGAATACAAAAGGGGAATTAGCTGGTCCTGATAAGAAGGGAAGGCCCGTCATGCACTGGCTTTGTACTGAAAATGGCAATAGGCGGTGGTGGGCGCACACTTCCACCCCAATGAAGGGCAATTTATGCCGCATTAGGTCGCGCGGTCGTATCGGGGCTAATTAGTTACATAATAAGTTATGTAATGAGAACCCTAAGTAATGGCACCTCAGCTACTAACCCTGGGTTGTTATGGGGATACGACACCGGCTCAAGTTGGGCCATGGGAGTCAGGACAAAACTGGAGTCGTCGATATCAAATTCTCCAAGAATGACACCAATATCCGAAAGCTAGGAGAAGGGATCTCGGGAAAAGTGGAACTATTTCAATGTAAGAAGTCATCTCATCAGTATGTGATCAAAACCTACCATTGCAAGGAAACCTACGAGAGCAAGAAGGAGTATAAGGAGCGTGTTCTACAGGAATACCGCACACTCTCGGTTATTGATAATGTCAACTTTATCCAAGTGTATAAACAGGAAACCTCGTTCGATGGTTTGACTGTAAGAGTCTATTTGCATGCTGGAAGTAATGATTTGTACCAGCTAATGAAACCTTTAAGACCCGAAAGGATCAATCCTGATGAGATGCTATGTTTCTGGAAACAAATGTGTAATGGTATTAGCTACCTCCATAGTAATGCCAACATGTGCCATCGAGATATCAAATTAGACAATCTAGTGATCGATTTGGATCTGGGCCTTTTGAAAATAATTGATTTGGTCACGGCTGTCTCCTGTGATAAGGATTCGATTGGAATTGTGGGTTCGAATCGTTATCTTTCTCCAGAGACTATCCAACATATATACTACGACGGTAAAAAGTGTGATATCTGGTCCATGGGAATTGTTCTTTACTATATGCTTAACAAGAAATTCCCCTGGAAGTCAGCACGATTGGATGACCAAAAGTATTTGGCATTCAAAAAGTTCGACATCACTTCTCCAGACGACTACAAGGATGCTTCTACCCTTCCTCCACCTGTTCTTGAAGATGAACTAGAGATTGGGGTTGAATCAGTTTTAAGGTGGCTACCGGCTGATTCAATCGGATTAACCAGTCAGATATTTCAAATAGACCCTGTAAAAAGAAGCAGCATTGAAGATTTCTTTACCAATCAATGGTTCAAGGACATTGAATGCTGTGACGAAAACTCAAAGTGCTCCATCAAGCACACATACTTGCAATAGGCATTGAAACTGCCAGATAATTTGCAGTCTGCCTGATGTTTCAACCCCCTGCATAAATTTTACATAATACGAATACATAGTTAAAAAGTTCAAATTTAATGATTTTTTTATATTTTGTCAATTTTTCACTGTAATTCTTCGAAAGTGTTCTAGCTAATTGAGCAAATATTGAAAAAAACTGAAAAATTATACTTTTTTTCATCAAAATATATAGATACCTTGAAATCGTCCTTTACTCTTCCTATCCATCCCCCAAATACGTAAACCTGTTAAAACTGCTCCCTTTCTATGTATCCGGGGTTTGATTCTCCTTGCTTATTGTAAATTTGCATCCAAATCTGCTACACAAAAAATGGCCAGGAAAATTTTTCACTTTTCTGACTCACGGTCGGTTCTTCGTCGTCGACGAAGCCTTCTGGCCAACGAAACCAATTAATTTGACCCCTAATGGGCTAGGTTTCTCTTTTTTGGTTATACCCCTCTAAATATCGGTAGGTAGACATAAATCCAAGCCAAACGGTGGTGCCGAAGACTTTCCTTATTCAGATAGCAGCGTCCCTGACCTCACTGACTCGTCCCCGACTCCGTCTCGACTCTGGCCGACTCGGGACAGTCGAGGGTAAAACTGCCCGTATGTCGCGGCCATCAGTAGTGAAAAGTCACGTGAATTACCCGGTTTAGGGTGATGGGATTTTCATTTTTTTCAATGTGTCATAGAATTGGAAAGAACTATAAAAGTCCTTCTTCCGGTATCAACAAGAATTTGTGAGTTAACTCGTATTCATTAACCAGGAAAGATGTTCTCTACTTCATTACGTTCTTTAAAGCAGCAAACTAGAAGATTGCCAGCTACTTTTTCAATTGCTGCTAGAAGTTATGCTGTTTCTTCCAACCAAGCTTTACTTTCTCAACCAGTTCAGGTAGTTGATCCTGAAATGGCTGATATCTTACAACAAGAAAAGGATAGACAAAAGAACTCCATTACTTTGATTCCTTCTGAAAATTTCACCTCCAAGGCCGTCATGGACTTGTTGGGATCAGAAATGCAAAATAAGTACTCGGAAGGTTACCCAGGTGAAAGATACTACGGTGGTAATGAAATTATTGACAAAGCTGAAGCCTTATGTCAAAAGAGAGCTTTAGAAGCCTTCGACTTGAACCCTGAAGAATGGGGGGTTAACGTCCAACCATTATCTGGAGCCCCAGCTAACTTGTATGCTTACTCAGCTGTCTTGGAAGTTGGTGATAGAATCATGGGTTTGGACTTACCTCATGGTGGTCATTTATCCCACGGTTACCAAACCCCAAGTGCCAAAATCTCGTACATCTCTAAATATTTCCAAACCATGCCTTACAGATTAAATGAAGAAACTGGTTTAATCGATTACGATACTTTGGAAGCCAATGCTATCTTGTTCAGACCAAAGGTTATCGTTGCCGGTGCCTCTGCTTACTCCAGAATCATTGACTACAAGAGAATGAGACAAATTGCTGACAAGGTTGGTGCTTACTTACTCTCTGATATGGCCCATATTTCTGGTTTAGTGTCTGCTGGTGTCACTGACTCCCCATTCCCATACTCTGACATTGTCACCACCACCACCCACAAGTCCTTAAGAGGTCCAAGAGGTGCCATGATCTTCTTCAGAAAAGGTATTAGAAAGGTCACCAAGAAGGGTAAGGAAATTCCATACGAATTGGAAAGAAAAATTAACTTCTCCGTTTTCCCAGCTCATCAAGGTGGTCCACATAACCATACCATCTCTGCTTTAGCCGTTGCATTAAAACAAACTTCTGCTCCAGAATACAAGGAATACCAAAAGAATGTTGTTGATAACGCTAAGAGCTTTGCTGATGCTTTAGAATCAAGAGGATTCAAATTGGTTTCTGGTGGTACCGATACCCATTTGATTTTGGTTGACTTGAGATCCAAGAACATTGACGGTGCCAGAGTTGAAGCCGTGTTAGAAAGAGCCAACATTGCTGCCAACAAGAACACTGTTCCTGGTGATAAATCCGCTTTGTTCCCATCTGGTTTGAGAGTCGGTACTCCTGCCATGACCACCAGAGGTTTTGGACCAGCCGAATTCGACAAAGTTGCCGAATACTTCCAAAAGGCTGTCGATATTTCCATCGCTTTAAAAGCCCAAGAACAAGGTAAAGTTCCAAAAGAATTGTTGGCCAGTTTCAAGAAATTGGCTGATGAAAGCAGTGATGTTAAGGCCTTGGCCAAGGAAGTTTCTGACTGGGCCTCTACCTACCCAGTTCCAGGTGATTTTTAAATTCATCTGCTATGTAAACTATACAGTTATGTGCTTCACGTAAATTCAATAATTCCCCTAGTATTCGTAAACTATTCAGTTATGTGCTTCACGTAAATACAATAATTCCCCTAGTATTCGTAAATGTCAGTGTCTGGACATTCTCGTTTTTGTCTGAATTGTAGTCTTTTTTTCAGCCATTTTCAGTCAACTCTTTTAGTCAATTTTTTAGTCATTTTTCAGCCAATTCTTACCTCAGTCGCACACCGAAAAACCCTAGTATAACTACCCGTACTTTATTACTTCTTCTTTCATATTCATCAAGCTTCGAAGTTGATCAGACTAGTCAATATGGTGTCTGCTGTCAATGAATCAACCGACAAACCAAGTCCGTTGACTTCGTATTCCATTCAACCAGCGCAAGAACGATCGCGTAATATATCCTGGTCTAAAAATGGAATAATTGCTTATACGGCTCCCACCTACAATTCCAAGCACAATTTGTTCCTAACATACCTAGAAAACATCGATGGCCGTTCGTGGCAACTTGCAAAGCCACAGGGACTACTTATCAGGCCTACAGATCATTGTGAAACCCCCCAATTGTCCTTAATATTGTGGAGTAACCTCTCTACTGATTTAGCCATATGCGATCATCGGGGTAATTTCTATATCCTTCTCGCTGGTGTCGGACTATTAAACAAAGATGGTAAGGGAATCTCCGAAAATGAAAGCCTTATGGCCACCAAACCTCCTTCAGATCCGAAATCGCCTGGTCACGCCGCCAACTCTCCAAGTTATGAGTTAACATCCTATAACCACACAGAAATGATTTACTGTGATCTCGTAAAATCTAATACTGAAAGTGAATTTGACTCCCGTTCAAGAATTATTTCATTAAAGTGGCTAAACATCGAAAAACCCCAGATTATCAATAAACCAGCAGTTCTTTCGAGACATGAACCAGTGGCCAACGGACAACAGAAGACTCCTCTTGCTTACTCATACTCAGTTAACCAGTATCACTCATACGGGATGACACATCCTATTGCCACCAAGCAGGCATGTGTAGCATTGCGAGAGAATGGCGAATTCGTTCTCTACTACCAGGGGGAACACAAGGTAGAATACCATAAAGTGGCTATTCCATTATCCAAAGATACAGTATCTTTGACAACAGGTTCAATTGGGTTTGATAATAAAAGAATAATCGTATCTGCTTTCGATTCATATCTGGGAAAGATCTTCACCTACGAAATTGACATTGATTGGGGCTTTTTAGTGGAATCCAGTAAGAAACAGAAGGTGGATCCTCATTATCATACTCCAAAGGAGGCTCAAAAGCTCCCCAAATTATCATTAAAAATCTTGAATGAAATGAATACGGTGTCTTTGTATAACATAGATGTCCCTGAGAAGAAGGAAGATGCCATGGAAATCGATGACGAAGCAGGTGCCTCGACCAAGGATGTGATAGAACTGGGAAAATTGGCTTCCATAGATATAGTATCTCCAAACTTCGATAAAGAAACTAAATTGTTTATCCTTGTGAGCTATAAGTTTGAGGATGTACAACAAAACATTGAAAAGACAACCATATATCGTTATGCCATTACCAAATCACAAGAACTAATATCAGAAGCATTCTCCGATTTGGGTATGAGGAAAAATGTTTCAAAAACGGGTGAATCCCAAATATATAATCTCCTGCTCCAGGATAAATTGACACGACCAAAATACATTCAGTCTATTGAAACATTCATTGCTGAATCTTACATACTATTGACTTACGAGGATGGGACAATTGAAACTCTTGACAGAAAGACGTTAAAGATTTTGACTGTTCATAAAGATAGTGACCCACCAGAGACCATTGCAACTGTTTATGACTTTGGCTACCTGTTTCCCAAAATCGAAAGAAAGAGCAAGAACCCACTTTTAATTTGTGTTTCCCCTAATTTAACTTCTGTGGTGTACGCAGAAGTTAATGATCCATCCCAGCAATTGACCATGAAGGTGGTGGAAAAGGTGAATACCTCCAACATATCTCCAAAGGAATTATTCATTACATCGGTTGGGTTTGCCTTCCGTCATGCATTTTCGTGCTACACGAATACTTGTTCTGATGACTTGATTGCTTTGATACAAAGCGAAGTCAAAAGAATTGGGGCAGGCCTTTACAAGACCGCCGGAAGTAAGAGTCATAATGTCGATACAATTTTGAACAGATTTATTGAATCAACTGTTTGTGAATCCCATAAAGCTATTAATTTCCAATTAGATGCCTTTGGAAAGGAATCAGTAGATAAACTCTTGTCTAATCCACCATTACAAAAATTACTTTCTTTGCAATTGGTTTTGGGAGAAATTCAAACCAAGAATCATGTCATATCCGATATTGCCTGGGTGGTGTTAAATTTGAGGAGTACAAGTTTTGGAATTATGTTCTCTTTATCCAGTATTTATAGACAAATTTCAAAGAAAAAACCAGCCGAAGACAGCTTACAGGACTCTATTACTAGGGCAGAGTGTATCATGTCTCTTATTGGAAATGTTAAATGGTTGATTGACTTGATGATTTACCTCAACCAAGAATTATTACAATTATCTTACATGAAAAACAATCAGACGGAAAGTAAATTGAACTATAAGAATTCCATTGTGCTTCCCATAATTTTGAGTAAGGTTCCTAGATTGTTCTTGATGTATGCCTGGTCTTCTATTGGAAAAACTCATGAAATATTGAAAAAGTTGCACAAGGATTTGTCGGAAAGTAATAAGCTACTTACGCCTATGAAAGAGGCATTAAACAGATACTTCGCTGTGTGCAAGACTTCCCCATTGAATTTGAGTATTTCTGAGAATTTCCTTAGAGAATGTGACGCTTATGTGACCAAGGAACTTGGAGCGTTGGCAACAAATAAGGATAGAGGTTATACTCTTAAGATTGAACAGAAATTGGTGTGTCAGGGAGAATTATCTGAGGAGTTGATAACCATTGCCAAAGCATTAATCGATAGACATACGATAAGCATTAATAGAGACATGAAGGTATCAGAACTATTTTTCTACGATGTGGATTGGATTGATGTTGGGGTCACAAGACAGGGAGACGAAAGCACATCATCAAACTTTGTTACTGATCGAACTCCAGTCATTCACCATACTTCAGGAAAGTACAAATCCACCATAAGAAGACCAAAATACTCTGTTTCCGAAGGAATTGATGCATTGAGAAAGATTGTTATCGAAGTTGGACTGAAATTAGACTCCAAACCAGATACAACAATAGTCACACAGGATGCTGATAACAAATTGGCTAAGCTCAGAAAGTGTACTCGATGCCGTTCAGTATCATTGGTGACAGACCCGCTTGTGTTTGATGCATCAAGTACCATTGGATTGTGGACGATGGTGTTCCAAAGAACTTGTATATGTGGAAGTGCTTGGGTTAATTGTGAATAGCTACATGATGAAGGTTAGATTATGTAATTATTAGATTATACTACGAATAGAGTAAATGAGAGTTGTAGTTTCATGCTAATGCTAGTCTATTGCAGGCCACTGTTTTTGGATTCATTAGAGCTTCTTGCTTTATTTTCACTTTCGTTAGAAACGTTGCTATCCTCGGCAGGAGTGTCTTTGGCAGCTTCGGCTTCGGCTTCGGCTTCGGCTTCGGCTTCGGCTTCCTTCTCTTCTTTCATTTTTGCAGCTACTCGTTTCATGGCAATGATCACCATAACGGTAGAAAACACAAGCCATGCCACCATAATACCAATATTTCTACCCACATGACCTTTATAAGCGTCAAAGTAGGCCACATGCATCAAATCATACACACTGTGAAGAGGCATGGCGTAACCATACCGATAAAATGTTGGACAGAGCGCAATAGGAGAAATAGTAGGGGCCATATTGGTGACAGCCACCGACAATAAGATAAACCCTATCAATTGTGGTTTTATACTGGCAACAGTAAGGACAAGGGCTTCAATAAGAGTCCCCAAAGAAGCCATATTAAGGTAAGAAAAGGCCCAAATGACCAAAAAACCCAGGTGGCCAAAAGTAGTAGAGAATTTGATGCCGAAAGCGGTGTTTAATGTGACGTAGGCAAGACTAATGACAACATAGGCAAAATGAGAGGCCAGAAGACGATACAATAAGTAGCGATACCCAGTGATTTTCAGAGCAATGTACTTGTGGATTTCAATCAGGAAGATGAACTGGAAGAACGAGAACACAATCAAGTAAATCAATCCAATTTGGAACGGAGCTTGTACCACAGGATTGGTGATGGGTCTATTGTCGACGAGTCTGAAATCAGGAAGGTTAGTGAGAAGATTAGGAGAGTTTTGCAACACATTTTCGATCTGGGAGTCATTCAATGTTCTGACCAAGTTATTGGTGTACCCTGACAGGGGCATAAAGGTATAGAACACCTTTATAATTCTTTGAACTACCGTGGTAATGTAGTTATTCATGGCATTGAAGTCTCGGCCCGTCTCATACACCACCTCCATGAGGCCAATTGCTGGGTTTAGCACCTGGATCCCCGAAGAAAGCTGTTCATACATGGATAAAGTTGCATTTTCTTTAACGTAGAAGATGGCCCAGTACTTTTGGTTGTGGACCTGGAGGTATACTTCCTCGGTGATGGTGCGGCCATTTTTTGCAGCCACCTCGGCGATAGAAGAGTGATTAACAATATCGTAGTGGCCGAGAAGATGGACCTGAGACACGTTGGTGAAGAAGTATTCCACGGTTGGGCCCAAGATGGCTGGGAGTTCACCCACCTGAGTATCAGCGATGACCACCCCGAATTTAAGGTTAGGAAACCGGGAATTTCTGTCGTAGTAGGAACCCCAGTAGATACACAACGCAGCTACAAATCCCACGATCAAGTACACGTAGTTGGAAAGATAAGTCACCACCAATTGGATTCGAAAAGAATGGAAATCTTCGTCCCAGAACCCCAATTTCTTGGTGATACTCTGGATAGCCGAGGCGATGGTGTCACGTCGAGTGGGCCGTCTGGAGACGGGCGGAGGTTCGTTATAGCTGGATTTTCTGGACCCCCCAGCGGAGCCACCACCGTAGTACTGGGGGAACTCTTCAAGGCTTGCGGCAGACTCTTCGTCCTCACGGGTTTTGGCGAGATTGTTGAGATGGCTTCGGCCAAAGAGGTAGTCGTGGTTGAGATCCGATGTGTGGATGTTGGAGAGTCTTCTCATACCAAGAGCAGCGTTTTCTTCGTCGTCGATAGTGGGGATGGACATGGTGGATAGATAGGATTGGGTAGCAGAAGAAAGACGTCGAAGTACGGTGGGCCGACGGACGTTTGATTCGTCGAGTTGGACGGGAACATGGACGTTATCTGCGTTGAGGGAGTGAATGGACGACGAACGAGTCAGAGATGTGCTGTATTGACTCATGGTAGGAGAGTTGGTGCAATAAATAAATTGAAGTCTAGAAGTGAATGAAGGAATAAATAGTGGAAGCAACAGACAGAAGAGAGCCTAGTGAAACAGGAGATAGTGATTATAGACTAGTGAACTACTGAACACTGATAGACCTGATAGGCTAATGGAACTGGATAGAACTGAAACTGAGTAGCGATAGAACCACTGGTAGACTACTGAAAAACTGGAGCAGCGATATAACTGAAAAACTGGAGAAGCGATAAGAGCGATGGAGCGATAGAAAAATCACTGATACAGCTACTAAACTGAAAAAACACTGATAGTCTAATCTAGCTATCTAATAACTGAAATTTAAGTATGAAATTCAAAGCGAACCAGACCAAAACTTGATGAACGGCGGTGAGATGAGCAATAGGACCAAATAGTCAACAGACTTGCCAACAGCAGCAAAGGTTGCAGTAATAAGTCAAATAGATTGCCAATACAGCAACAAGTCAAAAGCAACAGGTCAAAAGCAGCAAGTCAAAAGTCCAACAGTAAAAGATTGCACCCACAAGTCAAGAGGTTGTCGAACAAATAGTAAGCTTACACTACACCAACAGAATCCAGATGAAATAAAGTTCGTGGCCCACCCGACTGGAGATAAAGGGGATAGGGCTGGAATGGAGGAATGTTCGGATGTTTCAATGCACCCTTACTAAACAATGTATTGTTCACCACACAAACAAGGCTGACATAATTAAGGTTTAGAGGACCCCATCAGCGGAACCCAGGACAAAAACTTCCATTCAGCCCTTCCTCCATCAGAAAAAAGGACCCCAGGCAAAAATGGCAGATACCCGGTCGGTCGACCCGCGAGATGAGTCGGCGCTGGTGCAGCAGCCGAATGACAGCTTTGACAGGGCTGTCAGTGACGCAAACGAGATCCAGTATGACGATACCTCCGATACTAACGACACTGCCGAAGAAGCAAAGGGATGGCCTCGGCTACGGTTGTTCTTGACCATTTTCCGAGTGTACATCCAGATCTTTGCCTACTTTCTTGCTGTATGCTCCATCTACTGGGGGACGTTCTACAAGCGGAATGAACGGTTTGTTAATGCTAAGATGCTCGTGGTATCGGACGACTCCGGCTTCCAAACCGCCAACGGGACGTCGGTGGGCCCGTTATTGGCTAACGCTTTCGATGATATGGTGTTCAACAACGCTACCATCGCCAGATACGGGGGCTGGACCCGAGCCAACATGACGGCCTTCCACGAGTCGGCCCAGAGCCGTAATAACACGGCCCTAGAGGAAGTGTCTCGGCTTGTCCATCACCAGAAGTACTGGGTGGGCATCTACATTGCTCCCAATGCTTCCGAAGCCATCTACCAGAGTTTGGCCAGTGCCAACAACTCCATCGTGACCTCGGGCCAGTTGAGCACGCTTATCAACTTGGTATACGAAACAGGCCGTCACTACTCGGGATTGAACCAGTACATCACCAAGAACCTCAATATCGTAGACGAATCATGGATGAACTACTACGTCTCGCCCTACGTATACGACGTAATCATCCAGCAACTTCTCACCCTGGCCCAGCGCCGGGCCCTTTTGGCTTCTAACAACTCCATCAGCCTCATCTCATCCCGGCCCACGTTCAATCTCATCGATAACAGACCCCCCAGGTCGTCCGCGGTTTTGGGACCTAGTGAATTGGGGCTTCTCTACGCCCAAATTTTCTCGTTCCACCAGTTCAATTTCTCTAGGGAGTTCCACGAGCTCTTAAAGGACAAACTTCGGTTCAAACACTATCTAGTGTACCGGGTTTTATCGTCTCAGGTCAATTATCTCGTGCTATCGCTCGTATATGCCTTGATAACCCTCGCTTTTCAGATCCCCGTCAATGTCACCTTTGGCCGCTCGGGGTTCCTCGTATTGTGGATGTTCGTATTCTTGTACATCGGAGCCTGTGGGGGAATGAATGAGGTGGTGGTGACGCTTATCTTGAAGTCAGGCAAGAATGCGTTTATTGCTCCGTGGATTATCTTCAATATGATCTCCAATATGGCCACAACGTTCTCGCCTATCATCTTTGCTCCCAACTTCTACCGGTACGGTTATGCCATGCCCATGTACAATGGGTACGAGGCATTGAAGGTTGTGTTTTTCAATACCTGGAAGGGAGAACTCGGTAGAAACATTGGGGTTCTTTGTGCTTGGATCGTGGTGATGAACATATTGATCATCTACATGGCAATACACACCAATAGGGCAGCCAAGGCAGCTAAAGCCAAAGAGAAGGAAAACGAAACTGAGAACCAGAAGGAAAGCGAATCCGAGAAGAGTGAGAGCCCAGTGAAGTTCAATGAAAAGCTAGGGCAGCCTATTGAAAAGGAAGAGGCCAAGGTGCCCACTGAAGAGGTAGAACCCAATCTGAAGGACTAATGGGCCAATGCCAGTAACGGCTGCAGTCACAATTGCTGCAAAATGAACTACATAGCAACGCTTGTACATTATTTATTACTACATAACCAACTCATGCAAATTCGTCAAGAACGTCTACGTTAGGGTCAGCCAACCTGATATTCTGACCGTTCTTCATCAAATTGTAGGTCTTTTTCATCTCAATCTCCCAGATGTTCAAGTCCACATGTTCTCTCTCAAACAAAAGGTTAGTCAAGATCTTCAGTTTGATGTTCCAGAGCATGCTGTTCGACACCTCATATGGCGAATTAGTGATGTAGTTGCTGATGATATTTGGCAAATGGTTTACTAAATACGTGGAAGAGTAGTCATGCTTCGATAACTCCAACAACAAGTAGTACACCAAATCCTGGGACAACCGTGATATTCTCTCGTTAGTCAAGTAATTGTTGGAACTGGTTGCAATTAAATTGAACAATACTTCAGACTTAATCGAGTTTAAGAGGATATCAAAATACTTCGAATTCAACAATGGAGCATCGGCAAGCATGTCCTCGTAGAACCCTTCAAGTGTATCCTTATCAAAAATGGTAAAGTTTATGCGAAGAAGCAACAACTGATCGGCTGGATTACTCAATTCCAAATTGTACGGCTTAAGCAAACCCAATTGTTTCGCCAATGCAGCCATGTGACCCCTGATGTCAGGGCTTCCAGAATTAGAAATAGTTACAATTAGGTCAATGATATCGGTAGCATAATGCCCATCCACAAGCGGGTACTTTGACTTAATAGAATAAATCTTCACCAATTTATCAATAGCAGGAGTCAACTCGGCAAATACACCCAGCCCAGTTTCCAACTTCTGAATACACTTCTGATAGAACAGAATCAATAATTTGGGATACAAAGGGTCAAAATCGTCATCGTCATAATCAGAGGCGATTAAAATGGCTTCGTCAAAGTCAAAAAGCGACTCGGGGAGCGAGGTACCGTCAAGAATTGGTACTAAAAGCACTATCAAATCAAGGAGTCTGGCATTAAGAATTTGATTCTTATTCTGTTTAGTCGTCTCGTAGAGTTTGATCGATTTGGCACTTAATAGCTTGGCCTGAAGTATTGGCGTTATCTTGAGTTCCACAATACGGTCTATGAGCTTTTCTATGCGATTAACAACCGACAATGCAAGGTACTCACTATCTGTTACCGACAAGTACCTGAATAACAATGTATCCAAAACGTCTGAGGACTGAATGAACAGAACAAGCCCATTGTCAGACAACTTTACATCAAAAATAGAGATTATGAGGTTTAATACGTTAGGAGCTGTTGCTTCAACCCCTCGTAAGATATAGTCATGAGGATAAAAATAGCTTATTTGGTCAAAACTGAGATAGGATAAAATTACGTGAAGGAGTTCAGTAATGAGATTGTAATTATCTACCAGAAGGGGTAACTCTAGCAAATTGGATAATAAGGGGACGAATTCTATCAAGAATGTATTATCCTTAACTAGCTCAATGGTGCCATTATTGGCCTTCCCACCCGGGAAAACCAACGATTTGTCATTGGATAATACTCGGATGTAGTTGCTGATTAAAGTGGCATCAAGCCCCGAATCATTATTGGATTCTTGGTACTGTTGGTAAGCATCTTGTAAATGGTGGAGCACGGAAATGCTAACTGCATCCAATTCAGTAACATTTATTTTATTCATGGCTTGACGAAGTAGCGAATTCCACTTGCGAAACAAACTAATTAATGACGCAGGTCTGCAACCTTGGTTACAAAGGAGGATTAAAAATTTGGATCTGGACTATTTATAGTGTTTTCACGACAGTAATGCAATGCAAGGTAGACGACGATAAAAAATGATGATACTTTTTTCTCCTAGTAACCAAGTAGACGAAATGGGGGTCTCAGACCGGAATTATCCAGGGTTAGCAGAGGTCAACGGTTTAAGGAACACTAATGACCGGACTCCTGATGGGAAGGAGGTGGTTCTTTTTTTGCCTCCATATATCAGATCCTTTTTGCTGTCAAGCAGCCCAATTCCGGTCAGTCACGTGAAGAAGAAAACGGTCGTCTTCCAAAACTGACTTTCTGGAATATTGCGGGTTACGCACGAGACAAAAAAAAATAACAGATACCGATGTAAAAAATAAACGCGTCAGTGTCCACCTAAGCCAAACTTGCCTAATTAATCGAAGTGTTGATTGACACTTGTTGTTGTTGATTAGGTGTGTTGCAGTAGAAGAGTAGAAAATACCTCCAAGAACTCGACTGTTTAGGCAATGTATAGAATAATCGCAACACAAATCCGATACAATATAGTGATAGTAGTTTAGTCAATCGTGAAGCTGTACGGTGCAAGGTACGACAATCATTACAGCAAGCAGTATACATTGGCTCATGTGCTACACGTACATATACATGGTACATTGATTACACAGTTCACACTTCACGCACCGCCATGATCCAGGCAATACCTTCGAACACTTGTTTACACTCTAACAAGTAAAGCTTTCATTGCTTTTTGTTTACCTCCCGGGACAGCATCAACTTATTTGAGGCATCAATAGGCAGCAGCGAGGGTTTTGCCGGATGGAATACTTGGTTTCAAACCCTGACAATGGCTTTGTCCAATGTTTTTGGGGTGCCGGGTGAAATGTAATACGTTATGATCTGTGGAAAAACCTTAACTTGGTAAAAAATATTTCACCCATAAACAAAATAATTCACCTCACTACCTCTATTTTTTTGCTTGGGCGTGTCCACCAGTATCCTGGTCTATTTGGGAATATATACACAGTTGATGTTGATATCCCCATTAGCTTAATAGCCGTTGCCAACTTGTAGCAAGTCACCCATCAGCCATTTGCCAATATATAAACCGACAAACCCCAGGTGTCATAGGCTTCGTCCTCGTCTTTCTTACATTCCTCCGTTTACATTCCCATTCGTTTTTTTTTTTGTTGTTGCATACCTGGCTGACAACCACAAGAAAAAAAATCGTAAATCAATAATTTTAGCCTGTTTGGGAACAGCATCCTAAGCAAAAGCAGTGCATTTACTGTCGGTCTGACTGGGGGTGTGCATTTCTTAGACAGTTTACTTGTACATTTTTTTGATTGTTCTATTGCTTTTGAGAAAACCTGATTGTTTGTTTAATTTTTTTTACCCTTTTGAACTTTTTTTTCTCAAGCTTGTGATCGATTTATTTATTTTTCACTGTTCCCTTGCTAGTTAATCTGATTATAATAAACTATCGGATCCGCTCTAGTGTCTTACGAAGTTGAGCATATCTGTTGGTTTAAATACATACCATCAAAACGTTCCTTAGTAAATTCATCAAATCAGGCATTCTTTTTTTTTAACTAGGACCCTCACCGTGCTCGTCTAACTGCGTACAACTTTTATCGACTGTTCACTTGTCAACCCCCCTGTCAAGGTTTATATATTAGCTCACTATAATTTTGTCGGTTCTTATTCCAACGACATTTTCTCGTTGATACCCTTTCATAGTTGCCATGTCTGAGGTCCAGAATTATGAAGACACCATGTCAACTACCATTGATTCCAACGCCAACTCCCAAATAATATCCAGCGACATGACCCCTCCTCTGTCACCCCCATCTCCCATTGGCGATGATGAAAAGTATGCCACCCCTGAAAATGCTAATCCTGAAGTTCACAGTGATGGGATTTTAGAGGGACCGGCAACTAAAAATGCCTTTGATACTGTAGCAAACTCCTACTATTCTATCCACACCATAACCGAACAATCCAACGCCGATAACGGCGATGGGTCTAAAGATTTGGTTACTTCCTCCGAATTGGACGCTACAAACACGTCTAATGAAGACTTTTTGCCCCCTTCCTCGTCTACTCCTTCTCCTCAACAGAAAGTCTTGACTCCTGAACAGGAATACAGGGACATTGCCAGAAAGTTGTTTAACGAAGAATTTGTATCGATCCAACCAGAAGAATATACCCAATTTTTGGCAGCCAGCGACATTGAAAGCTCTTCTATTAGAGAATACTACATGGATTTATTCAAATGGAATGCCAATCTCTTGAAATCCACCAGAACTCTTTGCTCCAAATTGTATTTGAAGGGAGAATCCCAGGAAATTGATCGTATTTTATCATCATTTACCAAATCGTACATTAAACAACACCCTTCTAATGTGTTTTGTACGAGAAGTTTTGAAAAAATTTACATCATCTTATACAGTTTGATCTTGCTTAATACGGCTTTACACAATTCTGAATTGAATAAAAAATCGAAAATTAGTCAAACTGACTATATCAGAAATACCTTCACTACCTTCATTCAGCAAAATCCAAAATCTGTAAAAGAATTGACCATTAAGCAAAGAATTATCATTGAAAGAGAGTTAAGTGTGTATTATGAAGATTTATCCAAATCAGAATTGTATTTGAAGACTTCTGAAGAACCAGTTAAGACTTCTACGAAGCAAAAGAGAAGGTCAATTGCCGAAGTAATCAAATCAAATGCTACTACTTCAACCACACCAGTTAACCATAATTATCAGGAGCAACCCCAGCAGCAATCGCAACCATTGTCACCCCAACAAGCGCAACAAGGCCAATCTGATCAGATACAATCATATATCTCGTCCGTGATACCCAAAACTCAGGTCGAGACTGCTCAGCCAATCGTAAACGAGAGTCAAAACGACTCAGAATTGGCTCCTTTAACTAGACAAAAATCTGAAGTGTCTCTTTGGTCAACTGATACTGCCAATAACAATGGAGGTCGCAATTCGTTTGGAGTAAAAAGAATGTCGAGTGCTAGTTCTAATGTTTCTAATTTCTCATCCGCCAACCATGGTGGAACTCTTCATTCTAAAGGCTCAAGAGTTGGATTCACCAGAGCTTTGGCTTCTGATCAGATGAATAAATTCTACAATAACAATAATGGATCCAGAGTTTCAAGCGTTTCTTCTGCTCCCCAGTCCTTAAAAAACAGACAATCTCTTGACCATTTACGTGGGGTTCCAACCCGTGGTGCTCAGAATAGTTCCGTTAACAGAAGGTCCTCCAGAGCATCAATTGTTTCTAAAGAATCAATTAGTTCTATGAATAATGAAGATTCTATCTCTCTTTTCTCCCTTGATACCACTCAAATGAACCATTTGGAAGTTGAAGGACTTGATGATGAACAAGATGGAGATGTCACTCAACAACCAATGGAAGACTTTAATGTAGAAGATTATCAAGATCAATATGATTTAACCTTGGAATTACAAGGTTCTCCTTACTTAAAGGAAGGTTTATTGAAGTTGAAGATCATAAATAATGATCAACAAGATAGCGTTGGGGATATTCCACCTCCAGTATCATCAGCTGCTTCTACCTCATCAACTGCTAGTGGCAGAGGTTTCTTTTCCTTCTTCAAAATAGGTAGTCACAATTCTGCATCTTCATCAAACTCTAACAACATTTCAACTAATACCGGAACCAACTCTTCAATAATACCTGCCAACAAATTTGTGGAAAATTTTGTTGTTGTTTCCAAGGGTGAATTATCGCTTTACTCCTTTGATCCAAAAATCATCAAGAAGCATCAACAAAAAATCAAAAAGTTAAAACAAAAGCAAATTGTTCAACTTTTGGATTCTGATGATGAGGATGATAATATTGGTGATGGTAATTGGTTGAAGAATGCCGCTAATGTTGGAAACTATAATTTGTGTTCTACATACGCCCAATTAGAAAGATCTCCTATGACTACAAATAGTAGTGGCAAGAAACTTATATATTGGTCATTAACGTTCTCAAAAGTTTCGAAGAAGAGCCCCAAGAAGTTTGTTTTTGAAGCTGGTACCAAAGAAATTGCATTGGAATTCGTCAATACCTGTAACTTCTGGGCTTCTAAAATCACTGCTATCCCTACTTCTGAGGAAAGTATCTCTTCTATTGAATATGGTTGGACTGACTTAGATGGCTTGATTCGTAGAAGGGACTACTTCAAGAAATCTAAAGCCATCCAAAGATGGGAATCGTTACCAAAGGGGGTTTACTTGAGTAATTACATTGTTGCTGATCAGCTGGATATTGAAGCCAACCATCTTGGAATGATGAAGCAGTTTGTCAAGACATTGAGGTATTATACCAATTTAAAGAAATTGTTTAATGAATTTAACCAGAAGAAGATTAAATTTATTAAGAATTTCAAACAATACTCGAACACTTCTAATTACAAAACCATCGTTAACAATTACGAGAATAAGGTTCAAGAGTATAAAACTGATTTGAACAAGTATAAGACCTATCTGATCATTTTAGGATTTGGTTTACAACTCAGATTTGATTTGGAACAGCAAGACCGGGAGGCAGCTATTTTAGATCAATTAGAAAGCTCAGATTCCATCAATGATATCAATGATCCTAAGAAAATCAATGAAGAAGCAACTAAGTTGTATCAATCCCAGTATGAAAGTGACTCTGATTTAACGCTCTTGGTTAAGTTTGAAATCAGAAAATTGTTTACCAGTATCAAAGATGTCGGTAAAGTAATTCCAACATTCCAATCAAGTAGATCCATTAACAACTTGATTGAGATGAACAAACAACACCAACAACAAGCATTATACTACCCTAATTACTACCAGAATAGAAGTTTTAACCAAGAAGACCGTGCGTTTTCATTGGTTAAATCTCCAAAGACATTTGCTTTGTCTCACTATAAAGACAACGAGAGTCCTATTAATCAGTTACTACAAACCATTGATAATTGCAATGGAGTTCACCCTGATGAAAAGGACATGCTCCATAGTTTCAGTACCAACACCATCAAAGAAGAAGAAGAGCCAGAAGAGCACGATGCCTCGGATGATACCAAGACAACCGAAGTTTACTCCCCTGTCTCTTACCAAGTTGCTCCAATTGCTAGCCAATAGAAACTTTTTTTATTTTCACCACTTTTTTTAATTGTTATTCTTACACCGCTTTAATACTTTTCGACCGCAGACGGTCACTGTTTTCTAATGTTTGATTTTTATATTCACTTCTCGTCTGTGTTGTACTGTAATATATTTCTAACTATACTGTTTATTTCTTGTAGCGATATTTTGGTCACACGCACGACCCGCGACTATGAGACCGCCACCTAAAAAGAGCGAATGGCGACTTACTGAGATAACTGCTAAGAGTCAAATATCAGTTGTTTTTAGCTACTTAAGGTAGAATTATCATTAATCGTATCACATCTACCCGTCATTAGCGGCGACAATTCACATATTATCAAAAAAAAGGAGCAAAAATGTCGGATCCAAGTTCAATTAATGGTATGTTTTAATCAAGAGGTATGAAGTTAACCTAGAATCAATTACTAACTGACTAGGGGGATCTGCTGTGGCAATGGTAGGAAAAGATTGTATAGCAATTGCCTGTGACTTACGTTTGGGTAACCAATCATTGGGTTTAGCCAATAACTTCGAGAAGATTTTCCAGATGGGAGACAAGACGTTTTTGGGATTGACAGGGTTGGCCAGTGACGTTATTACATTATCAGAAAGTTTCAAATTCAAAAACAATTTATATAAATTAAGAGAAGAAAGACAAATTGAACCAGAAACATTGGCAAACTTGGTGAGTTCATCATTATACGAAAAGAGATTTGGTCCTTACTTCATAGGTCCTATTGTTGCTGGATTAAACAGTAAGACCAACAAGCCATTTATCTGTGGATTTGATTTAATTGGATGTATTGATTTTGCTAAAGATTTCATTGTTAGTGGTACTGCTACTGACCAATTATATGGTATGTGTGAATCATTATACGAGCCAAATTTGGAACCAGAAGACCTTTTTGAAACTATAAGTCAAGCATTATTGAATGCTGTGGATAGAGATGCATTATCTGGATGGGGAGCCATCGTTTACATAGTTACAAAGGATAAGGTGATCAAGAGAACCTTGAAAACTCGTCAAGATTAAATAACAGAATAGTGAATGTAAATTTGCGAAGATTGATACTGTAGATATAGAAAGGGGTTAGATTTACATGACATTGTAGATATAGAAAGTGGCTAGATTAACATGAAACTGTAGATATGGAAAGTGGATATTCAGCTTCTAGAACTTTAGTATCTTACATAGTAAACGTAGAAATCTTACAATACTGAATTACTAAGTTCAGTTTCCGATTATCAAGATTAATATATACAGCAATAATGTAGAACTTCATATTTAAATCCACCGGAGAATCTTAAATATCATAAACATTTTATATACAAGTAATAACGTTATAATGGCTACTTTGAAAGTTTCTTTTCGGCTTCCTTCTCAATAACTTGTTTCAAATAACCGTTTTTTCCATATAATTCCTCTTCTCGTTGTTGCTTCTTCAAATCAAGCTTCTTTTGACGTTCTCTACTCTGTCTAATTCTTTCATTAGCGTCATTAACTCTGGTATGATGTAAGCACTTGGCCAACTCATTTTTTTCAAAATTACACATCCCCATGGCTTGCTTCAAGAACTCTTGACGATGACACTCTTCCAAAGCGTCCATGAGTTCGGCACATGGATCGAATCTGTTTCTATCTAACTGCGGATGCATGGCTGTTGACGGAGGGGGCAGGGGTTTGGTAAGAAGAGATGGAGATTGAAAAATCAGGCGAGTTAAACCCGTACCCTTGGGGTACTGAGAAAGAAACACCCGTACACCTGGATGACTACAAAATACACCCGTACACCAAAATGCTATAAAAAAACACCCATACATCCCTTAATAAAATCCTACGCAAGTTATCATCCAAGTTCGCCAGACACACGGATAACACTTTACGAACCACCAACAATGCCACCAAAGATCAATCAAGACACCGATGATGTGTTAGACTTCATCAACTCATTGCCCGACTCCAAGTCAGGAACCCCCAAGCCCACCAAAGAGAAAACCGAGAACAAAGAGGAGTTATTTGACTTTCTAGATGAATTGACTACCAACAAGTCTAAGAGTAAGTTTGAGCCCAGTAAGAAGAAAAGCGAAAAGAAAGTTGAACCTGAAGCTGAAATGGTAGAAGAAAAGCCAGAACAGAAGAAAGAAGAAGAAGAAGAGATCAAAAGTGCCAACGAGGAGTTGGAAATTAATCCTATTGGCTCCATCACCAATTGGTGGCAGAATGAAGGGTCTTCCAAAGTATCTTCGCTTTGGGGAACCATTACTTCCAATGCTCAGAGTTTGGGAGAAACCACCTATCAAATTGCATCGAATACTTCTAATCAATTGAGCCAGCAACGACAAAACTTCTTACAGGAGAACTTCACAGGAAAGTTCATTGATAATGACCAAATATTAGACATTTCCAACCGATTAAATGGTATTTTGATTAATATGTCCCAACAGATCAAGGACGGATTAATGGATGACGACGACGAGTTGTTAAATATCTTGTTGATTTACGATTTCAATAACTTTAACCATTTGGACAAGCTCTGCTCTGATAAGTTTAATAAGGTGATGAACCAGGTTGAAGGAGGAATCAAAGTGTCAGTAAACAACTTCAACGAAAAATCCAAAGATCTCAGTAGTAATTTCATCAATTTTAATTTATTCCAAGGAAAGCTCATTGATGGAGAAAAATTGGGATTTGCCAACTTGGATGGATCCATAAAAGACTACACGAACTTCTTAAAGTTGGAAGAACAATCGAAGAAGATTGAAGGAGAAGAAAAGACCGAAGACCACGACATTAAACAAATCAATAAGTCCAATATATTCATTTCTATTCAGGCCATCAATAAAGAAGGAAAAGATGCTAATGAAGAAGCTATTTATATCGAAGCTAACAATAGTGAGTCGTTCCATTTCTTGTTGATATTGAAGGATATCACCAACGACATCACCATCATCACCAAAACACAGTCATTCCCATTGAAATGGAGCAAATGGTTGAATGGAGAGTTTGAGGATGTGAAGCAGTTTAGTGAGGATATCCAGCCAAATGAATGGGTTAAGGATTGGATTAAGGAGGGATTATCATTAAGTTTTGCTGTATTGGCCCAGCAGTACGTCACGAAGAGAATGGGTATATAGTGAATATCAATAAATGAGCTTATTAATGGCATGAAAGTCCACTACCACTGGTCTACGCTTGATGGTATACAACGATAGGCAATTGTAGTTTAAATTTGAGAGAAATGTAGCTTATATAGGAGAGAATATCGTATATCAATGGGTTTATCAATGGGTCGTTGCCAGGAGCTATACTTCACCAAGATAAAAGGCTGTACTTTCACCAAGAGGGCTCAAACTACTCAGAAATGGGCATGTAATTATTATTAATCTATAAAGGGTCCAGCTACTCTGGTATATTAATCTATTAATCTATTAAAGTTAAAATAAGTCAGCATATTCAGCAATATGAGGGTGAATTATGTGATGACCATACTTGTTTCTCAAGTAAAGACCATCATCATGGACTGATTTTGAGTTTTGAATTCCGCAAGTTAAGTAGTTGGCCAAGATACGATCTAAACTTTCATCGTTAATGGCAATCAACTGGTTAGACCAATCAATGATCACAGGACTACTAAGATTGCCTTGTTTGACCAATTGCTTATAGTAGTCTTCGTCCATCAACTGGTAATCATTGATGAAAAGTTTTGACTTTTGGTCCTGTTTAACCTTCAAGTTGTTGAAGGTAGAGTTGTGGTTGAATAATTGGGGGAAGATGGTTTCAAAGTAGTTGCAATTCAATGGGTGCGTGTGAAGAGTTGAATGCATGAATTTGTAAGATGGGTAAGAAGGTAACTGATTTGGTTTGACCTCAATAGCAAACTTGTTCAAGTTTTCATAGTAGTTCAACTTCTTTAATAAGTGGTTAGATAAGGGTAAGTTTGAGTTGTGATATATAGTTAATTTTGGTAAAGAAGACTTGATTGACTTTGGTCTGATCGATTGTAAGATTGTTTTAAACATTATAAAGTATTAGTATTATTAGTAGTCGAAAGTATCAGATAGAATGCCTGCTTCAATCCTTTTCTTCTGTAGAGACTTTTTTTCTGTCTTCCATTTGCAATCTAATCAGAGATATTTATATTCTCTGTGGAAACTGTTACTCATCGTATAGATAATCCCCTCCTTTTTTCTTTTTTTGGCAATCCCCTCTTATCAGAATGTTTTTGCATTTTTTTTGCCATATTTTTTGGAGGGGATGCAAACAGAAACAAATATCAGGAAAAAAGAAATAAAAAAATTGCATCCATTTTTGCTGAGGCAGAAGAGGGGTATTGGGTACAACATGTAGAATTGGGCTTTGCAAAGTGCAAATGCGCGCGATAAAGTGCAATTGGGCACAACAAAGTGCAAGGAGGCAATGCAAGATGCAAAAACGAGGACCAACAACTGATGGGCCCAAACGGGAATCAAAAATATGGCTGCGGTCCTCGTTTAAGCGTTGACAAAAATAGCCAGAAATATGTTGAGGAGATTTAGGAGAGAGAGGAGAACCCTAGCCTAGTGTTTTTGTAGGCTATACGAAGATCACGAAAAAGAGGTACTAGGCTGGGGACCAGTAACTTGGCTATGGTCTGAGTCATGAAAGAGGAGAGGCCATGAAGGAGGAGAGAGGCCATGAAGGAAAGGAGGAGAGGACACGAGGCCACGCGATAAGAGAAAAGAGGGGACAATCGGCGCCACCAGACGGGGCCAGCCGCTGGGCTAGGACCTAGAATCTGGGCCCAGTGCGACTCTACGTTGGGCGGAAGATTGGCTACCGACAGGGTGGATTTTGGGCAGGGGCAGGAAAAAAAAACGATGGCAAACGGTCCTGCACAGGGCTGCGGCGGATAAGATTCTTCCATGGGAGTGCATATGGAAACAATAAATTGACAGGTGCTGAAAATAGCAGTAGGCAGGACAGATTTGATAGGAGGCGATGATAAGAGAATGTCATAGAAGGAGAGAAGGGCATGGAGCTTAGAAAGCGAGTCTAGTAGGGCAACACCATATTAGGGAAACTAGAACATGGATCTAGAAGCAGTAGCACACACTATGTGTTGATCCTGATAAGAAGTACCCTGAGGGCAACACCTGTAACACCCGTGTATAGAAAGCCGGATCCAGAGTCATCTAGACCGTGCAACAATCAGCCTTTGCTGATGTGGCGTTTTCATCTGACTTGTTATAAGAAGCAAGCAAAACCTAAAACCCATGGATCAGACATATGCGTTCATGTGGGAATGGTCTCGATTTGCACGTTTGACACGATGGCGTGAGAGATGGCCATGTGGCCCCTGTCTTCCGGATTAATGTCTGGTGTTAGGGCTCGGACTTATGTGTAGCGGCGCAGACGGATCTGTGTCTTGTTTCAGGATTACGAACTAGCCAGCGATGTGATCTGACGCTCCTCCCTGGTCTTAATCCCTCATCCAGGCTTGCTTCTCGTCTACTCTTGCTTCTCTCCAGAAGTGACTGAAGCGAATCTGCTTATCTAAGGCCTAATCTGCTTATCTAAGGGTTGTTATGCTTTCTGAGGCTGTTATACTTTCTAAGGGCTGCTTATCTGAGACAATTATGCTTATCTGAGGATGTTTTACTTCCCACTTAGTCATCTGGCTAAAACTCCCCTAGTCTCTATAGCCCGCTGTATCTTATCTAGTATCAGAGCGTCTACTACGGAGCATCTACTTATTATTCTGCGGACTTAGACACTCTGCCTCGTACATTCGGTCATTGCTCTTGCTGCAACATCTACATTCCTTATCTACATATGCGACATGCCAAATGTCTCTGCGACACACATAGAAAAATATGCGATAAGAAGCATGTCTTATCAGTACCCATGTATATTTCTATTCACCGAAGATATCAGTTCGTCTGTGGCTGACAATGGGCAAGTTAGTGCGGATATCGTCCACCACCTCGTCATCTATTTCTGCTTCAATCAACTCGTAGTAGTCCCCCTCACTATCGACCGTCTGGGGGTCATTGTACTTGGTTCCCCGTGCGAGAACTCTTCCCCAAGGGTCAACAATAAGGGATTCCCCGTAGCTGATTCTCTTGAAATCCTCTGACCCGATATCGTGCTGCCCGCTCTGCGCTGCCATGATCACGTAACTCTGACTATCAATGGCTCTGGCTCTACCTAGCACTTCCCAGTGGCTTTCCCCCGTCTTTACCGTGAAAGCTGAGGGGAATGTGATGATTTTGGCCCCCAATTTCCGTAATTGGAGACTCAACTCCTCAAATCTGATATCGTAACAGATTGCCAACCCGATTTTGAAATCGCTGGGGTAGTCAGGGCCAATCACAAACGGATCAAGAATCTTATCACCTGCTCTGACCGAATTGGACTCCTTGAGAATGGGGCCATTGGGCAAACTGATGTCAAATAAATGGAGTTTTTCGTATCTTTGTAAGATTTCCCCGTCTTCGCCAATGTAAACCTGTGAATTTCTCACCTTGTCATTGTCTTCTATTGGTTCATGGATACCAATGGCAAGCTTCAATTTCTTTTCGTTTTGCGAAAGTTCGTTCTGGAGTTTCAAGTAGTTCTGGATTGGCTTCAAAAACACCTCGTGAGTGGATTGACTCAATTGGTGGGAATGTCCGGCATTCTTGGAGATGTAATCACTAGCTTCAGGAAGGAAGAGAACCTCTATTTTCTGTTTAATGGCCTGGCTAATCAACTTGTTGATGATGCGAGCGTTCTGGGCCAAGTTGGCCAGTGAGCAAAGCTGTCCACACCCAATTCTTACCTTGACCATAGCTGCTGTAACGGTTGTTGCTCGTGCTTAGCCGTAGGTCCGTAGGTTATATACGGTCTCGGATCCCTGCACCCTCGGTATCGCATTACGTAATCGCGCCGCATCAAACATCCGCACATCCACAGTGGAATCTGACAAACAAGTCGGACAGAAGTCACGGGACATTTTCACAGATGAATTATTGAACGTTTTCACAGATTTATGGGACATTTTCACAGATGAATTACATTTTCAGTAGTTGAATTAAATCATTTTATTCATTATTCGTAAGTACATATATATAAAAGTAGCTACCAGAGCTTATGCTTTGTTGACAGGACCAGCGGTGTGGATTTCTTCAGATGAGAAAATCGTTGGTTCGAAGTATTCGTCGTTACCGGCGTTGCTAGTAGGTTTGGAGGTTTCGATGTTAGAAGACAACACAGAGTCGTTAGACACTAAATGACTGTCGGTGATGTTGTTAAAGTTGATACATCTCTGTTTGGAAGAGAAGAATCTGTTGGTGTTGTTAACCATCATCTGTTGGTTGACGGGTATCCAGCATCTGGAAGCGGTCTTGTAAGCAGAGATGTTGAAGAATTTTTGTGCAGACATGGTATGAATAAATGTAAAGTGGTATAAGTAATGAAGAAAGGAAAAAAATTCAATCAGAAATCTGGGGAATGGATGCCAATTTATATTCCAGAAAAAAAAAATTAAGAAAACGAGGTTGACTAATGTGTCACCGGGGCTACGGAGTTGAATCTGGTGGTTATTTTCCCAAAATGATCTGTGAAAGCCATGGGGTCAGAAAATCCCTAACCTAATTTCAGGTTTTACCCCGGATCCTCATATCCGTGATGAATCACTCGTGAGTCATGACCCTGCACGACCGCATTTTGTGTTCGGCAATGTCATTCTCCCGAGGAACCTGCCAATGGCCATAACCTTAAACCTACGGCTATACCACCATCGACTCTGCCCTGGAGGTGCCAGGGTGCCACATGGCATGGAACCAGGGTTCCGTTGTGTAAGGTAGCTAGTTTACCACTGTATCTCTTCCTCGGCTCATCAATACTCCGTGCCCGTTGGTCCGTATCGTCTCATTTTTTTTTCTTGCTCATCTGCCCACGCGCACTACTTCCGTAACTCCAGTACGGTTGCTTGCACATGCTCTTAAATCCATCTGATTGTTGATCGTACCACATTTGTGATGTGGTTGCTGCCATTGGCTCTACACACTTCCTTCTGGCCTGAACCGACGGCAAGGACCGGCTGGTGCACCCTCGTCGCCAGTGTCTCCCAAAACGGTAGGCGACGTCTGGGGAAAACCCTGGGGTGCAGGGCTGCGGTGTACGGGTGTTTCCTTGTCACACCCCGGGCCTGCGGAAAAAAAAGGGATTAAGTCATGGCAATTTTGTGTCACCAGTGGCCAGCAAAATCCAAAAATTGGTTTCGTTGACTTTCGATAATCCGGGGCAATTATCAACACCACTATAGTTTAAACCAAAAAAAAAAATAGCACACCTCGCCACTCACCAATCATCAACAATGGGAACTGGCTGGGAATTAACCAAGTCGCTCCGAGATAAGATCTACAAGTATGCCTTGTACCAGCAAACGTCGGTGTCTCTAAGACAAATGGTCCAATTTGGACCTAACCCTAGCCCGGGGTCTATTTTCCTTGCTTCCAAGTTTATTGTCGAAGAGTTACCTATCCGGTTGGCGTGCAAGGTCAAGGATTTGGAAAATGCCCCTCTCGGCTTAAACGAAATGCCCTCTCTTAACAAGGTCAAAAACTGGTATGCTCAATCGTTCCAGGAATTGACCGATTTACCCAAACCAGTTATCGATGAAAATTTGGCCAAGCTACTCTTTGCCAATGAAGACCGTAATGAAGCACCCCAACGTATCGAATCGGTCAATCCTGCTAATAATGAAGCCAATAATCCTGCTCTCAACAACATCTTCTCTGATGATGGTATTGTAGTTAAGTCCCACCATCATAGTTACTTCAATGCTACCAGTTACTCTCCTCTGTCCTCCTCCACCACTGATCAAGATTCTCCTACGTTTGGCATGAAATATTTCACTGCTTGTCCCATAAATATCGTATGGCCCAAAGAAGTTTATGACTACAATAAGTTGGTCAACGATGCCTTAGCGAAAATCAAGAAAAGACACGATGCCACCGTTGCCACTATGGCCCAGGGAGTACAAGAATGGAAGACAGAAAACAAAACCGTCAGTGTGAACTCCAGTATTCAGACATTTTTGGACCGGTTCTACATGTCGAGAATTGGGATTCGAATGTTAATTGGTCAGCACATTGCCCTTAACATGAGCCAGGCTTCTCCTACCAAATCGAGAATCAACTCGTTCTTGAATGGGTCCAAAAACCCCAACAGTTCAAGCAGTGCTAAGAACAACTACGTTGGAGTCATCTGTACTCAATGTAATGTAGGAGAAATTGCTGAAGATGCCATCGAAACAGCAAAGTATATTTGCGAAGAGTACTACGGATTGTTTGAATCACCCGAAATCCAGCTCATTGCTCCTCAGGACCAGATCAGCTTCATGTACGTACCAGGCCATTTGATTCACATGTTGTTTGAGACCTTGAAGAACAGTTTGCGTGCTACCATTGAATTCCACACTCCATTGTTGAAGAAGAAGATGATAGAAGAGAACCCTGAGCTCACTCTTGACCTGATTGATATCAATGACTTGAAGTTCCCACCTATTAAGGTGATTATCAGTGAAGGTTCCGAGGATATTGCCATTAAAATCAGTGATGAAGGAGGAGGAATTCCAAGAAGTGAAGTGCCATTGATTTGGACTTATTTGTACACCACCGTGTCTCAAACCCCGGTATTGGACTCGGAGTATAACCAAACGAGTTTCAAGGCTCCAATGGCTGGATTTGGATACGGGTTGCCCATTTCCAGATTGTATGCTCAATACTTTGGTGGAGACTTGAAATTGATCTCCATGGAAGGTTACGGTACGGATGTTTACCTCCACTTAAACCGTTTGAGCAGTTCATCGGAGCCGTTGCCTTGAAAATTACATACTTTCGTCAAGAAAGTATTCAAAAAAAAGACCTTATCCGGTAAGTTGAGCCGGTTCTTGAAGAAGAAGCACAAGAAGAACTTCAACTAGTATCTATTCTACCTACAGTATATATTTAAAATTAACGATTTATGTTCCGTTTTCTGTTATTCAGTTATTGGTTTTCGGTATAGTTTTGCAACCTTCGGGCGGTGTACGGGCCTGTTTTCGGCTATCACATGTTCAGCCGAACTCCTCTTCATCTCCGCCACCAACTCCGACCCCTACTTTCTAGCCTACCCATACTATAGCACTCTGGTCCTCCCCTGTCCCAGCACCATATCCATCCACCCACTAACCATGTTCTGGCCCAATCCCAGACCCTACCCCACCAGACCCGTACCCTATATCCAGCAAAAACCCGTGCCCCACCTCATTTATCCGTGGTTCGGTCCCTCTGCTTAAGCGACTAACCCACCTGACCCGGGACTGTATGCAGGGTTGAGACGGTATATGCACGACCCACCTCCACCATCATGAATTTTTTGCTGGAGGTGTTTAGGGTGGCTAGTAGTTTATTTTAGATCCGTCAACAACCTGGCTAACCTGCTAGAATCCCTTTGAGTCGTGAGCAGCTACAGCGTGTCTCAGGCGAATACAATAGTATCGAATATCGAGTTTTTCCGGCAAGAGTAGCTTATCTAATCATTCGACATCACTAAGCAGAGTCATAAAAACGTAATAAATGTCAGTTCCAAGAACAAAACCGTGGGAAGTCTCCTCTGGGACTTCTTCGGCTACGGTTACTGGTGATGCCAGTGTGCCCGCAGCACCAGCAGTTGCCTCCAGTGCTACGGCCATCCCTGACCGTCCCACCTCATTAACTTCAGAATTTGATTCCACCACCAACAGTGGCTACGGATCTAATACTGGGGGTTATGGTGCTACTCTGTCTTACGGTAGTGGAAGATACGGTGGAGGAATGTACGGAAGTGGAGGTTTGGGCTCCTCGATGTACGGAGGTGGCTATGGATCTTCGATGTACGGAGGTGGATACGGATCCTCGATGTATGGAGGAGGTTTTGGTAGTGGGATGTACGGAGGAGGCTACGGAAGTGGGATGTACGGTGGTGGGATGTACGGAGGAGGAGGAATGTATGGTAATGGTATGATGGGTGGAGGCCCAGGAGCTCTTGGTGAAGGGACCCAGGCCACTTTCCAATTGATAGAATCCATTATTGGGGCTGTAGGAGGGTTTGCCCAGATGTTAGAAGCAACCTACATGGCTACTCATTCCTCTTTCTTCACTATGGTATCATTAGCAGAGCAGTTTGGGAACTTAAAGAACGCTCTCGGGTCCCTCCTTGGGATATTCGCCTTGATCAAGTTTGTAAAAAAGATATTCTACAAGATCACTGGCAGAGACTACAACTACGGCATTAACTTCAAAGAATTCTCCAAATTCGAACAACAGCAAAAGAAATTGGAAGACAACATCCGTAAACAACAAAATCCAAACTCCAAACCAAGAATTTCTCTCAAACCATTATTATTGTTCTTGGCTGCTTCTATTGGATTCCCATACTTATTGAGCAAAGCCATTCAAAAACTTAACGAACAACAACAACAACGTAGAATTAGAGAACAACAATCACAATTCAGTCAACAACAACAACAACAAAACCCAGGAAATCCTCTCAACCCTTCAAACTTGCAATTTGCTAAAGCTTTGTATGAGTTCAATCCAGAAAACCCTAACATTGAAATAGAATTAAAACCAAATGAATTGGTGGCTATCTTATCCAAATTAGATCCTCTTGGTAATGAAAGTAAATGGTGGAAGGTGAGATCCAGATCTGGTAAAGTTGGTTACGTGCCATCAAACTACTTGAGTGTGATCGAAAGAAAGGCTCCCCAGCAAACGATTGAACCAGGCCCTGCTGCCGCCATTCAACCTCCACAAGAACCAAATCTCTTAAACCAGCAGCTGGGTTCTGCTGATAAGAGTAAAGCGTTCGATGTGGGCGATTTCCAAAAGTTTCAAAACTAGAACCGAACTTAAAGCTGCATAGTGTAATTATTTATTAACTTCCGTTTCTTTTCACGAACCATCTTCTCTAATATATATAATGAATATTTGGCCTAGGGATACGTTTTTGTAAATGTCTAAAAATACTTGTAGACATATTTTTTACACGCACATGGCTGCAACTGGGTTCTACGCATGATGTCAAAAGACGTTGTCAGAATTCATAATCATAATCTATATATATATAATATATATATCCTCCTTAGACAGCATCGTCAGGACGGTTTTGTTCAGATTCGGTCTTACTTCCCTTATCTTGCAAACTTTCGTAACCCTTGTGGTGTTGATTGACTCTTCTCTTATGCTTAACATTTTCAACCTTTTGCATACCATCAGCTAATACTTCACCGGTTTTTTTATTCAATTTTGAAGCAGCGTCACTGACACTATCGACTTCTGGGGTAGCTTGTTGAACCTTTTCCATACCGTCAGCTAAAACTTCCCCGGTCTTTTTGTTGATCTTGGATGCAGCATCAGTTACGTTGCTAGCAGAAGGGGTGGCCTTTTCGGCAGCGTCCATACCACCAGCTAAGAATTCCCCGGTCTTCTTGTTGGCCTTCAGCAACACATCTTTGGCGGTTTGCACTACCGAGTAGTTGGTTGCACTGGAACTAAGTAGTCTAACGTTGTTAGATCTGATGGTGGCTCTGAGAGTGTTTGAGTTTCTTAATGCTAATTGACGGAACATTTTGTTTAGTATGTAATGACTATTCTACAGCAGCCACTTGGAAGGAGGGAAGAAATCTCCTTATATATGGTTATTGCTACATTTAGGGTCTTTTCTTTTTTTTGCAGTAGCAATAAAGGGTGGATAGCAATTATTGCGACCATGGCTAAATTGGGTCACCAGGCATCACAAACACCTGGTCGGGCTGATTAATTTTGCGTCAATTGCTACTGGTTCCCAAGAACTTTACTGGAGATTATGTCATAAGTGAATTAGAAATGCAATTATATGTTCTATGATGTTATGCTTTTTATTGTTGTCTCAAAACTGAAACATGAGGTTGTTACTTTTTTGGCTTTTTCCTGACCACCCCTGTTATGTTATTTACAGGAGTTAGGGGAGTCACGTTTGCATGTGGCCCAGTAGGCTCTCTTGTGACAGTGTCTGAGCTGGTGGCCTGGGGCTTCTTTTTGACGAGGCCAGAGATGTTGTTAACTGTAGGCCCGGTCTCTATCACGCTAGTTTCAGGCTTCTTTTTTACTAGTCCCGAGATGTTGTTCACTGCAGCGTTGTCAGACAATTTGGCTTCTGGTTTTCTCTTGATCAGAGACGTCAAATTGTTCACTTCGCCTGTCACGTCTGTCTTTCTTTTCACAGGTAGGCTATTTACAGTAGTAATTGTAGGCTTTTTATCTAGGGACTCACTCTTTTTTCCCTCAATAGTCACGTAGTAGTTGCTGATGCCTAGCTTTTGAAAGAATTGAGGAATTGCTGTTCTGGTCAAAGAAGCTACATCTGACTGTACCGAGAAATCCTCTCCCTTGATCAAATTGACAAGACTCTTGTACACTTTCGGAGTGAGTTGGATTGGGTTTTCCCACTTTGTTGGCGATGGAGGAGTATCGTTGAGCTGGCAACCAATGATTCCCACCACATTTCCCAACCGGAATTCTTGTCTGTAGCCCAATTCCTCCCAAAATTGGTCTACATCCACTGTTTTGTAGCGATTTTCCACCACCAAATGCTCCAAAAACCGGCCCTTAGGATCATCGGGGAACACCGGGATGTTGTAGATGGCCAAAGAGCTGGGGTAGAGGTCATTAAAGATGTTCCCCACCTGCCATTGTGGGCTCACGTGGAGAAGATATTTTGCAATTGCTGACGGTTCAGCCCCTGGGATTGTCACCCGGCACGAATCCCAAGTTAAGGGCAACGAATCGATTAGTTTGAGCCACCAGATCAAGAGTTTGTTACCGTCTATCAAGTGTTTTGCTACATTCTTGTGGGACAACGGAAACAAATAGTCGTCAGCTGCTCTGGTAAAGAGAGAAAGCGATGTGGAGTAAGCAAGATCACCATCAGGAACCAAATCGGAGTAATTGTGGTGGGCCAGATCGGATGGGGACCCTTTATTGTAGTAGGAAATGGACTTAAAGTAGTCGGAGGACCGGCGTAAATTCTGAAGGATTGTCGCTAGCGCATTGAGGGTTTCATTGTCTTCCGAGTGGGGGGGAGGGGGAGGTTTTTCGGTGACGAGTTTGACGGTGTGGAGCTGAGAATTGGGGTTGATGTCGTACAAATATTTGATGTACACCGAGACCAATTCGGCCACTTTGATGGGGGTTGTGGCTAGGCCGGTGGTGTCAACTTTATTAACGAAGAATTGGCGGCGAATCAGCGAGGACTCGGGGGAAAGGGTCAAATAGGTGAAGATCTCAATACCAAAGAGGATCAGCCCGTGACCATCGATCACAAGAAGACAGTTTTTGATCTTGATGGTGCGCAGGTTGCCGGGGGAATTGACGAGTTTTTTGCATTGGTAGGGCACGGAGTGAACCAGGAGAATGTCGTAGTTGCCTGGCGGGAGACAGGGACGGAACAAGTGGTGGAAGGACATGGAGAGAAGAGAAGAGAAGAGATGTACGGAAGAAACGCGGTGACAAAATTTCAGACAGAGAGCGGACAAATGCTAGACAGAGCAGACAAAAGAGCGAGGCAGACAAAAGAAAGCGGGCAGACACAAGAGAAAAGCGGGCAGACAAAAGACCGACCAAGACAAAGGGACACACCGGCAAAGAAGCAGCTCAATCGGGTCTGGCGAATCGGACTAATGCAGTACCCCAACACCAATGCAGTAGACAGATGCGGTAGACGCTTAGATAAGAACTCGACATTCTGCCAGATAGTCTGCCAGATAGTCTGCTAGATAAACAGTCTGCCACATAAACAGCCAGATAACCGGCCAGATAAACTGATAGATTCTGCCCAGCCAGACAACCACGTATCAGCAGCACAACTCCGTTGCGTCAGTACGGCATCCCAGGTGCCGCTAAGTCGCAGCTCAATCTTCCTCAGAACGTACACCCTCCGCATGCTTATCGCTGCACCCAAAAAAGTCCCTGCCGGATTAGGTAATTCCAACAGCGACCATTTACCAACGTCGCCTCCTGTGTGGCCAGGGAAAAGATGGGGAAATTAGGTTTTGGCGGTGGTTTTTTAGGTTGGCATCTACTGCACCTTCAGTCCCCTGGTACCATTGTCGGGGTGTTAGCGGCAGAGGTTTGGCCCAGCTTCTATTATCTGGGAAAACCCCGAATCTCGCTGCCAATTGGGCCGCATCGTTTGTGTAATTATTTTTTTGGCGGCAGGCAGTCTCATCTCTTTATCTCAGAGATAAGATGAAAAATAAAAATGTATATAAACCATTTCATTCGGAGATTTCACGCTTTAAGGGTGGGATTTTCCTAAGTGGTACCGTTTTTTCTGTTGTTTTAATCTAGTCATTTTTACTGCATCATGTCGAGCCATAACATCAGTTCTGTTAGTACTGGTAACAAGGAAATCCATCCAGTAAGATCCCGAATCAAGGTGGATGACTTGAATATCCAGTCCATTATCTCCAACCAGGGTATTACCCTTAATATCGACCACGAGGTCGATAAGGATGAGGCCATGATTTTGGCCTTGGGGTATAAACAAGAGTTTAATCGTGAGTTCTCATTATGGTCGGTTTTCGCCGTGTCGTTCTCGGTGCTAGGTTTGCTCCCCTCTATTGCTGCTACTTTTGACTACCAACAGTTGGTCATTGGGATTTCGCCGGTTCCTTGGTTGATTGGGGGGCTTCTTGTCGCTTCCGTGGCCTTTTCCATGGCCGAAGTCGCCAGTGCTTTCCCTACTTCGGCCGGGACCCCATATGCCGTTTCTCAGTTGAGTCCGCCTAAGTACTCGGCATTCTTGACCTGGATCACTTGTTTCACCAACTGGTTCTGTCAGATTACTGCCTCTCCCTCGGTTAACTATAGTGGGGCCTGTCTTATTTTAGCCCTTGCTTCTTTCAACTCCTCTTCTGGTTACGTCCCTACCACCGGTCAAATCTACGGGCTCACCACCGGGATTCAGATTACCCATGCCATCCTCAGCTCGTGCCCCACCAAGTTCTTAGCCCGTTTCAATACCGTAGGAACCTCGGTCAACATGATCTTTTTATTGATCGTTTTCGTGATCATCTTGGCTGGAAACGATAGAGTTTCGTTATCCGAGTCTCCAATACCTAAATTCAACGACAACTCCACCGCCTGGGGTTTAACCAACTTGACTGAGTTCCCTCAAGGGATTTCGTTCTTGATGTCGTTTTTGGGTGTCATTTGGGCCATGAGTGGTTACGATTCTCCATTCCATTTGGCTGAAGAAACTGAATCTGCCAACGTTGCTGCTCCTAAAGCCATCGTTTTCACCGCCACCATCGGGGGTATGATTGGATGGATCTTTATGATCGCTATTGCCTACACAGTGGTGGATTTGGACCAAATTATGGAAGATCCCCAAGGTTTGGGTCAACCTTTCGTCACCTACTTGACTCAGGTTTTAAACAAAAAACTCGTTAATACCGCCACTTCTTTGACCGTGGTCAGTTCGTACTTTATGGGAGCCTCTTGTATGTTGGCCGCCAGTAGAGTTACCTACGCTTATTCTCGTGATAACTTGTTTCCATTCTCCAAATACTGGAAAATCGTTAACCCATTAACCAAAACTCCAATCAACGCCGTATGGGTCAACTTTATCATTGGCCAATTGTTATTGTTGTTGATGTTTGCTGGAGACACCGCCATCGGTGCCATTTTCTCCGTCGGGGGTATCTCTGGGTTCGTTTCCTTCACCATGCCTACCTTGTTGAAGATTACTTACGCCAACAGCACGTTCAAACCAGGTCCTTGGAATTTGGGCCGGTTTTCCAGACCCATTGGGTTCGTCAGTGTAGCATTCGTTACCCTTATGATCCCTATCTTGTGTTTCCCTACTGTCAAGGGTGCTGACCTTACTCCAGACATGATGAACTGGACTGTTCTCGTTTACTTCGGACCTTTACTTTTGGTGACCATTTGGTACGTGCTTGATGCCCACAAATGGTACGTGGGTCCTAAGAGTAACTTGGAAGAATACGAGATCAGCTACGGTGATGAAGTGGAGGGTAGCAGTGATACCGACCCTGAAAAGAAGGTGACGGTGATCGATGGCGTGTCCACGCCCGGCAAGTTGTCGAGTGACAACAAGGTTTAGGTCTGGGTGGTTCATTATATAAGCCTTTACTTCGTTGGTTCTGTTTTAATAGCTATTTAATAAAGTGTATGTGAAGATGTGTAGAATGACTGACCAGATGACTGACAAGGCGAGAAGCTAGAGGGAGGACTGTCGAGGGAGACTGGCCAGCGAGAGAAGACAGACAGAGGACTGTCAGAGGGCTGAATAAGAGTCCGAGGACTCCGAGAGTCTGGCTATGAGTCGAGAGATGTTGCTAGAATCGGAGTAACTCATGTTTTGACACTAGGAGACCAGGCTCTGAGTACAACCTGGTGATCGGAGCTCTGGTAGCTACAACTCGACAGATTGTTTGCAACAAGACGCAAGTCAGAAGTTCTGATTCTGGTCATCTCGCAAACTAAAGAGAGAAAGATGAATTAGAGAGGGCAGTATTTGAATTAGAGACAGCATTCGATGAATTAGAGATAGCCGTAAATGAATTATAGATAGCAGTAGAAGAGATCATGCATTAGAAACTGATATGGTCCTAATACCAACCTGATGAAGACCAACCATCAGGTGAATGTGTTCTGGTCGGTGTGGGACCGCCGGAAGCTCTGAGTACCTGCAACACCAGACGATGGACTTCTGGTATCAAGTATGGGTCCACGGCTGGCACTGTATCTGTCACTACCTTCACTGGTCACTGGTTACTAATCACTACTCCCTTCTTGTTGCCATAGTTATCTGGCTGAATGGATGCAAATTGTCAAGCCTCTCGGCCCGGTGGGCCCGGTGCTATCTCCGTAGACCGAGCGACAAATTGGTCCGTCCCCCGTCTCCGCCCATCTCGGCCCACTGCCGATTCTCGTCCCCCACTGTCTCCGCCCAGTCTCTGCCCATTCCCTCTCGCTCCCATCCCGACCATCCCCCCGGCCCGTTCCCACCCTGTCGCGACCCACGGGGTCCATCTAATCTCGCCTCCTATCGTGCCTTCCTATTCTAATAATTGTCCCACGACTCTTAACCCGGTGTGTAGTAGCCAGTTTCGGGCCCGTTAGTAGCACGGAAAACCCTCATTCCATCTTGTCATCTGGTGACGTTTTACCTATTTCTCCGTCCTTCGGTAACAACACCACCACCGTTTGCTGCCTATTTCCGTGTGCCACCTCTTCCGCCGGTGCCCTAACCTTCTAGCCTTCTTCTTTTACCGCTCTTTTTGCCCTCTCCTCACCGCTTCTCTTGGTGCCGCTTCTTCTTTTCGTTCCAGTTCGTACGGTGACACGGGAGTAAATTTTTAGCCCACTTTGTGTCGGATATTTCGTCGTTTTCTCATCTGAGCAATAAGGTGAATTTCGTTCCTATTTCTGATCCCATATCTGTCTTTTTCCTCCAGCTGACTGGTTTCTATTCTCGGTAGTATCTCTATCATCATTCCTCCATCGTCGCTCTTTCGTCACATTTGTCAAACCCCGGTCTCATCCCGTATTATGCCCATGATCCAGTTCCAATACATGGCACCATGGGTTCCTACGTTTAATTCCAGCGTCCAGGCCGAACTCGTGGCCTCCAATAACACCCCTCCATTCGTCAGCTTCCAATTCGCCACCTGTGATGACCAGGGTTACCCCCATAATCGTACACTCGTGTTTCGTGGATTTTTATTCGATGATAAGAGTAACAATATTCTCACCTTCACCACCGATAAACGTATGAGTAAGTACCAGGAATTGATCAATAATGATAAGTTCGAGGCCGTATTCTATTTTGCAAAGCTCAAGAAACAATTCCGGTTCCGTGGAAGGGCCCGAATCATCGATGAAGAGTATAAACCTCTCATCGACCTCTCTAGCATCCAGCCCAAGACCATTCTCCAAAAACACATCAGCCGTAACAGCGACGACTCCGATGAAGACTCCGATGCCGAGTCCGAAGACGGCCAGTTGTCACTTCACGTCAAAGCCCATCACAATAAGCAGCTTAACCCAGTAAGCTACCCAGTATTGTCCCCTACATTAAACCAGAAACTCCAGCGAGAAAAGTCTACAACTAACCTCTCGTACACCAATCTACACGACTTATCGGCCATTGACTACTATCCACCCCAGCAAAATGAGTGGGAACAGGAAATCACCCGGCAATGGGCCAATTTACTGAAAAATTTGAAGTCTACCTTCCGAAAACCACTGCCTCTCACTCCTCTTACTGCCGATAACCAGAAACTCATCGACAAGATCGCCAGGGGCGTGGACGGGAAGAAGGAAGAGGCCGGGCTCACGAACTTTGCTGTGGTGGCGTTGTTTGTAGATTACGTGGACTTGGTAGAGTTGGAGAAGGACAGACGGTACATCTACAAGAAAGATGGATACCATACCTGGAGCGAAGAGGAGGTGTGTCCATAGGTGATAGATAAGATAAGATATGGATAATTGGTCGCTAGTGGTCTAATATGTCTATTAGTCTTGTCTAGTGGTCTACTTGCTAAGTAGTCTAAAGTCTACTATTGTCTAATGGTCTATCTACTGTCTAGTGGTTTAATCTTGCTTTAGTTTAGTCATAGTCTAGTCCACCATTCTAGTCTAAGTTACTCTGGTTCAGTCTCTAGGTTTGTCCTTATTCATTCTGCCATTGCTTAGTCTAGTCTGTTTAGACTACTAGTGTTTAGACTTCTAGTGTTTAGACTGCCAGTGTTTAGACTACTTTAGACTCCTAGTCTGTTTTCATTCTAGCCAATCTGTTTAGACTTCTAGTCTATTTTGATTCTAGCCAGACTCCTGTTTAATCTAGTCAGCAACTTTGTCTCATCTCTTCTAGTCAGTCTATCTACTTAGTCTTCTGGTCAACCTACTCCGTCTACTCAGTCTACTCTATTACCCCGTTCTCTCCCCATCTGTCTACACCACTATCGCCCTATCTCGCCCTCAGCACCGTTACATCTCTTCTCTATCATCACTCCTGTCAACTCTCCCATAGATCCGTATATATACTTGTGAATAGCCATAGTCCCCAGTTTACGCCCTGCCTCCGTAACCCTCAGACCGCAGTCCCCATCCGTGCACCAGGTTTTTTTGCAACTTTTACCTCCGTACCCCCAAGACTGCGAAAATCTCCTCAGACAAAGCCAATGGCAGGGAGAAAAATCAAAACAAATAGCGTAGGTGAGAGGGCAATTTATAGCCAAATTTAAAATCCCGCCAGTTTCCCAGTTTTTTGCTCCTGCTTTTTCCTAACAATTGTTTGCAAATCGTTAAATTTTTCTTCAGAATGGCTCCTAAATCCAAATCTTCTACTGCTTCCAAGGCCTCCGTGCCTCCTACCAAGTTGACTTACAAGGGTATGTGTTTTTTCGTAGATTAAAAAAGAAGGAAGGGGGGTGAACCAACTTTTTTTTTTTGTTTGATCACTTACTAACTTTTAGACATGATTAAATCTGCTGTTGTCACCTTAAAGGAAAGAAATGGATCTTCGTATGTAATCGTTTATTATCATTAACTTCATTAACTTCTTACTAACCCCTCTAGTCGTCAAGGATTAAAGAAATACGTCCAATCCAATTACGACATTAAGGCTGCCAACTTTGATGCCTTATTCAACACCGCCCTTAGAAAGGGAGTTGAAACCGGTGACTTCTTACAACCAAAAGGTCCTTCCGGTCCTGTCAAATTGGCCAAAAAGGAAAAGCCTGCTGCCCCAGTTAAAAAGGCCCCTGCCCCTAAAGCTCCTGTCAAGAAGGCTGCTCCAAAGAAAGTCACCAAGCCAGTCAAAAAGGCTGCTGTCAAGAAGGCTCCAGTTAAAAAGGCTGCTCCAGCAAAGAAGGCCCCAGTAAAGAAGGCTGTTGTTAAGAAAGCTACTCCTGTCAAGAAGGCTCCTGCCAAAAAGGCTGCTGCCCCAAAGAAAGTAGTGAAGAAAACCGCAGCTAAGCCTAAAGCTGCTCCTAAGAAAGCTGCCCCAAAGAAGAAAATCGCTAAGAAGTAATCATTGAGTGATTTCCCCCGCTATGAAGTTGTGCTGAGTCTACGCCCATCTTCCATGTACATTAGTTCTTCTTTTTTTTTTCTTCCTCTCTTTGCCGGGTCTTCGTATCCTATGGTTTGTTGTTACAAAATTCTCCAACTTCATTTCTATTTTGTAATAGTATTGACGTTTTCTGAGTTACATATCTATGTATTTTAGTGTATCTGTTTCTGACTGGCCGTAGTCATGCATTTTGCAATCGACCTGGTACGGGGCCCGTACCTCTCGCCAAAAAGCGCGCAAAATTGCGCTTTGATAAGACCCGTACATTCATATGTTGTATTTTAGATCCGTACACCACGATCCGTACATCTCAATCCTCCACCATATTTTGCAATTTATACGCGTATTCTCTTCTCTTCCACCTCCTCTTCTCTTCACCATGACTTCTTCAGCTATAAAACCACCTCCGTTGGTGATGATCGTGGCTGCTCTCCAGCCCAACCTCGGGATTGGGTACCAGGGCAAAATGCCGTGGCGTTTAAAACAAGAAATCAAGTACTTTCGTGATGTTACCTCTTCTACTGACAGCCCTTCAGCAGTTAACGGGGTGATAATGGGCAGAAAAACCTGGGAGTCTATCCCCCCTAAGTTCCGTCCATTACCGAATCGTTTAAATATCATTTTGAGCAAATCTTATGAGAATACCAAGGATGAAGCCAATGGTGTTTGGTACTATAACTGTTTTAACAAGCTAATGGAAGACTTGCACCTCCAAAACTACGTGGTTAACTATAACAAGGACGAAAAGCGTTTGAATAGGTTATTTGTAATTGGAGGATCTCAACTCTACAACTCGTTATTCAACGATGAACGCATAAACCATCTCCTCATCACCGATATTCATTTATCGGAAACGTACTTACAGGACAAGACATTGAACGACAGTGTTAAAATCGACACGTTTTTGAACTGGAACTTAAAGGACAATTCCAGCTGGGTAAAAGGAAGCAAGCAAGACCTCAAGAAGTTTGTTAATGACGAAAAAGTCCTCATTCCTGACACCAAAATCGTAGAGGGAGTGTTTAACTACGAGTACACGTACTGGCAACGAGTCTAGATCAGATAATGCATCGAACTACAGAGGCGTATTAACTCCGTATTGTGCTTGCAAGGAGTTTATTGAATGTACTTAGTCTTTGATGCATGTAATAATTCTGCTGCTTGCAAAGGCATGGAACCTTATTGAATATGCATAAACCTGCTGGATGTAATGTTCTGTTGGATATAAATATGCAAACTCCTAGACACCTGGAAACTTAATTTTGGATTGTATTAAGTTTGATCTACACGGAATTTCGTATTAATTTGTATTATACTTTTAACCTATCCAATATAATAATTATTTAACTTGAATATTTCATCACATAAATTTGCCCAGCAATATTTCCTTTGACTGTTACCTTTCTTATTCCTCAAGAATTCGTCATATAAGAACAATTCATAGAATATTCTCAAGTTAGGTTGAATAATGATGTTAAATCTTCTGATTCTCACATACATATAAGCTTCTAAAATATCAAATTCTAGATACTTCATTACCGATGCCATCACCAATGAGGCCGAACGAGACACTCCAATCTTGCAATGCACCAATGTCAGCAGTTGGGTGTCCTTAGGGTTGATTAAAATCTTGTTTTGAATGTGTTCAGGGCTGTCTCTGAATAATGATAACATTGAGTCTCTTCCGTCGTCTTTAACGTTGTGAATATAAATAATAGACTTCAAATTGTTCAATTTGTTGATTGGTTTGATGTGATTGGTTTGTAAGTCATCGCCAAGTTTGATTTCGTAGACTTTGGCAGTACCATTATTGAATGAATAAATTGACTTTATAATTGTATCTTTTTTGGTTGATAAAAGTTGTGGTCTTGAGCTCGTTTTGACTTCATAGTCAAACTTAATGCCTAGCTCCTCAAACCATTTGGGCTTCTCTCCGATAGAGATTATCTTGTTCACTTTGCAAGTGTTCAAAATCGTCTTGGAGGAAGCATGGTTTAAGGATCCAAGATATAAATTAGAGTAGATCTTAGCAGGAAAGTTGTTATCATAGTCAAGGCTAAACCAATCAAGGTCTTTGTGAGGTTTGTTACCGTATAATTCATTGAAGCATTGATTAATCTTTTTGTAGTCCAAATCTTCAACCATTCTAATCTGTTTGACACCTCTTTTACTTTCGGACTTCATGCAACTAGGTTTAAACCAGTAGATGAACTTTTCAAATTTCTTCAAGAATACCATGTCATTTTTGAAGAAGTACAACTTGACATCTAAGGTGTTAAACACTTCACATACAATGTCTTCAATGTATTGTCCCAAATTCCATAAACTTCCCAAACTTAAGGTTAATAATGATAACCCAGTGAACCCATCGAACGAAAAGATGAAAATTTCTTCGTTCAATTCTCGAGTGTAGAAGTTGATTAACTTTAATACGTTTAAGTAACTTATGGTTTCTTCAAAAGTGATGTTAGAACAATTGATAGTACCACTAGAAGGAAATTCAAGGTAGATAGCTTCATTCTTTGCGTTCTCCTGGCCTTCCTTTGTAGATAAAGACTTGAACAAATCACTAATCAAATTCAAATCTGGAAATCTGGCATGTTCGTGACAGTTAATAAATAATTTAAAACGGTTGTTTGAAACAAGGTTCTTCTTTGAAGTCAAATAGCTAAAATCTATCAAGTTACCAATAGTAACATTCTTAAATATTTGTTTCATAGAGTACGTCTTCCAAATCAAGTTTTGTTCTAGCTTCAATAGTTTGCAGCAAAATGGTTGGTTGTTGATGGAATTGATTGGTTGAACATCGGTGTTGATTTTAGGTTCAATGAAGGTAGAGTTGATCTTGGACCATTGTTCTTTAGGAATGTCAACGAAATACACGTACTGACATATGTCTTCATTGGTCAAAGAAGCAAGGGTTTTCAGAACATTCTCATCTGCCTTTCTGGACTTTTGGTTACTGTTGTAAAGTAAGAAATGGGAAATTGGTGCCATTAATTTTACCTGCAGTTGGAAGTTACGATTGTTCAAGTTATCATCATTTAAGTCCAAGTCATTCACTTGATGGAATGGAGTATATTCAATGTTCTCAATATGGTCGTTGACCACGTCCTCTTGATGGTGGATGTCATCGTACAAGCTCTTTCTAGGACTCTCATCACTAGGAGTCAATAAGTCACCAATACAAATGGAGTTGACAAGCTTGTACTTGTTGTGTTCATTGGTGGTAGTATGAGAGACGCTCCTCAATGCATTGATATCATCCACTTCATCAAAGAAGGCACAGTCCACCGTCAACAAGTTGAAGTAAGTTGACGAAGGAGGCTCGACTTTGTAGTGATATTCCTGTATTTCATGTGGTGGAGAAGCCAAGCCAGTCTTCATTGGCTTTTGGTCTATGGACTCAAGGTATTGGTCGTGAAAGAACATTCGCTGACGAATGTTATTAAGCCCATGAAGATAGGGAAACATTTCTTCACTCGAAGGCATAGGGTTCTTTTCATAACTGTAATTGTACTCCAACAACTTGTTAAGTTGCTCGGGAGTAGTAATACGGTAAATTATCGACAGACTATTGGAGTCATTTTTTATGGTAGATAACGACAGGTGAAACTTCAACAACTCGTCTTCTCTGGTATTACGTTTGTCTTCTCTGGTCTTAGTTTCTTCGTCCAGGCTGACTTCTTCAGTGATAGTAATGAAGTCGTTTTTAAATCGTATACGATCACTGGCGACGTAGTGTTTGTATAGCATCTTTTGAAATAATGAATATTGGTTGTCTGAATTATTATCGTGTGAAAAGTCCCCTTTAGACAGGTTATGTTCATCAATATATTCCTGGTGATTTACCATAATTATATCATCATCAAGGAAGTTTTCCGGGAGATGAGATGTTGTTGATAATATACACCTTGGAACTACCACGGCCGGTTCATGATTAATTTCATGGGTGGATTTAGACTTTTTGGCGTACTCATGGGGGCATAGTTGGCCATGGCTAACCACGTATTCGATCAAGCCCATGTAAAAAATAAATATTTTTTCCGCCTGTTATTTTTTTGTGGCAGGGTTTTCTTCACTGCAAACCGGACAAAAAGAAACACCAAACCAGGGCAGCCAGGGGAGCCAGTGTGTAATGGTTATTATCAGATCCGAGTCGAGGAATGGCTCTAGAACTAAGTTAGAGTCAGGAACTAAACCCAGATGTGAAGCTAATGGTAATAATACCAGGTAGTATATGCAATTATTTTGTATGTATTGTTAATAGGGGTGTCGCGTAACCTAGTGATGACTTCTGATTATGCTTGAGAGTGCGTCAAAAGCTAAGAAAACAGGGATTCACTAGTGGGATCTTAAGAAATATTTAAGGCGACTAAGTACCTTATAATTCTCTTCTCTTTGGCCGAAAAATGCAAAGTAAGTTTCTGTGGGAAGAGGAAGGAACGCTTCAGATATATATGAATTAGAGTCTAAGTTGACGAATTTGAGGGTTCTGCAATTAACCTATGTATCGGCAATGTAGGTGTAGGTTGTTTAGGGTTTGTTAAAAATAGCTCACATGATAACTTCCAATAATATATACAAACACCCTAGCTATTTTACCTAAGCCCAAGTGGGAAACTGAGTTGTTGCAGCTATTACCGCTCATTCCAGAAGGTATATAGCCACTTTGACATGAGATGAAGTCACTTGTTTCAGGATGACGGGACGAAGGGGGATTTGGGCTGAAAAAAAAAATATGGTGAGAGAGTTAGAGAAAAAATAGCATGCCGCCATAGTGAGGCGAAGACGACTTCTACATGGGTGCGAGGCGAATATCCTCACTAGTGAGGTAATTACTGACGACATTTGAGGGAGGATGAGGTGAGGTATTTTGTCTCGGATTAAGGTTCATGCAATTAATTTTTGAATATGTCAATATGTTGACAGCCCAAGTTTCATCATCATAAATCACAGGTGAAACCTTCAGCCTCCATGGTGAACTCAACCCCAGACTCCCCTTCAGATTTAGATACAAAAGCGGGTTATTTGAAATCATAGATGAAATTGGTGGATGAGTTGAGATATTGATTCGCTCCAAAAACAGAAAGAGCAAAATCTTATATCGAATGCGCAAAAATTGAGGAAAAGTCAAAACAAACATAAGCCAGCAATCAAAGGGTGGACAGGGTCAGGGTAGCAGTCAGGAGGAATTCGATATAGTTAAAGTTAGAAAAAAAACGGTGGACTATTTTTGCATTAGTTCGATAACTTGCTTCTATTATCATTCTTATTAGCAACCCCATACAAATTTAGTGCTGCAACCCAGACGCACCCACCTGTCTAAATTTCTCCTGATAACAGGGACGAACGGAAAAGACAGGCCTGTTTGCGTGCAGGACGATGAAAAATCGAAATTTGTCTTCAACAAAACTGGTGATGTGCAGATCTCACCTTCCTTTTCCATTAGCATGGCTGCAATCAGGGGGTTAAAGATGAGTTTCCGAGTACCAATGTTAGCCTATAGGGGCATCAGATTCAATTCTACGGCGACGTCGGCTTACACTGAGGTCATGAGTGGGTTAAAGCTTGGATTGAAACAGGCCATGATCAAAAAGGCTAATTTGGAAAAGAACACTATTAGATCGATCTTGGCCGACATTAAAAATAGTGAGATCAATGGGGGTGCCAAGGACGAATTTAACTTATACAAAGTGTTCACCAAGATGATTAACCAGAGAAATCAGTCTTCGGCAGAGTACTTGAAACAACAAAGAGACGACCTCTCTGAAATTGAACTTAATGAAGTCAAGGTCATCGATAATTTCAAAAAACTCTTGCCTATCTCCTCTCCTGAAGAAATTGCCGACCACCTCACCCAATTTCTTACTGAATTAAAGGCCAAGGACCCAACTTTACAGATAAATAAGGTGTTTCCATTGATTCTGGACGATTTGGCCAAACAATGGAACACTTCGCCTAGTTTGATCAAGCCTTTAATACCAAAAATCTACAAATCGGTATTCAACCCTTAATGTGTATAGCCTCGTTATAAAACAATGTAAATAGTTACTCCTGCTACCAAAGATGTAGGTGCCTTCAATTTTACGAATTGGAGGGGCTCATAGCTCCTATTGATCCCTGCACTTACTTCTGCAGGCACTTGCGTGAACACACAGGTCGTATCTCCATCCCTCCCACACCCCTGCCAAAGGTGGGTGATCTCTCGGGTGCATGGGGTTGTATGTGGTCCTATGTATGTAGAAGGAGAGCTGGAATTTTGCTAGGGCACAAACAAAAAGGCTGCAAAAAAAATTACATCTGTATACTCCCACAAGCAATGAAGTTTATTGGGGTTCTCCTATTCCTTGGGGGAATTAGTAGAGCAGATATCATATCTGTAATCGAAGTAGTCACTGTTACAGCTACAACCACCGTATTCTTTCCCGTTACCACAGATTTAGAGGAAAAAATGGTTGATGTGGTTACAAGTACTTATGAGTACTTCAGTAATTCCACCCATCCAAGCCGAACTGTGCCTCCCCGGACATACGACTTGAATTTTGAAGGCGACGGTCATCTTAATATTGGTTACAGACCTGGCACAATCGTACAGGAGGCAGAGACGATATTTTCTCCAGAAACACCTGCCATGTCAGAAGTTCCTACAGAAAGAGGTTCTTCTGAGGAAGGGGACCCGAAAAATAGTATGATTGGACCAGAGCTGCGGCCCGAAAAGGCTGGGGAGACAGCAATCGTAGGATCTGGGCAAAGCTCCGGTAGTCTGTGGACCAGCGGTACAGCCAGGTGGTCGAAGGGGGCTTTACCGGGGTCTGGAATAGTCACATCGGGTCGGAGTTCTATCAGAGGGTCTAGATATCTGAGTGCAACCCCTTTGGGGTCAACCCAGCCCACGGCGACGGGCCCAAAATTGTCCGCGAAAATGGGCCCAATGGCCAGGTCCACGAAACCGTCTCGGTCCACGAAAACAGCAATTGAGTCTGTGGGTCCAATTTCTAGGTCCACGAAACCAACAGCTCGGTCCACGAAAACAACATCCGTACCTCCCACTAAACCAGCATCTCGGTCCACGAAAACAACATCCGTACCTCCCACTAAACCAGCATCTCGGTCCACGAAAGCAATATCTCAGTCTCCTGGCCCAATCCCTAGGTCCACGAGACCAACGTCTCGATTTGTGGGCCCAACCTCTCGGTCTGCGGGACCAATCTCCCGGTCCGCATCTGTGGGCCCAACCCGCACCAAACGCCAGTCTCGGACCCACGTTCTGCCCACCCACCTCCACTTCTCGTTCCCCCCAGTCCTCGCCTCCAACAAAACCATCTCCTACACCTCCTCCTCCCACCCCCTTCATCTCCCACTCCTCCTTCTCGTGGGCCCCGGCCTTTTGGTGTTGGCCTTAAGTTAGGCCATTTGGCGGTGGGCGCACGACCGGGTGTTTTTTTCCAGTTTTTTTTGCCAGTTAGTGTAGCGTTGATTTCTCACCAAAGGCCAGGAAGTTGAACCACTGGGTTATTAATCTATTACAAATTGACATATATTAGACAGTATACGGTAGTTGGCTATAGAAATTGACTTAGTTAAGAGGCGAAACCGTAGTAAATATGTCAGAAGTATGTTTTTTTTCCCTAAAAACGCTATGAAAGGGCCCCAATACTAACAAAAACCTAGACTAAAAGAACAATCAGAATCAAAACGGAGCAACATATCATGAAAGATGTTCCTCCGGTTGAAAATTATCCTATGAGACAATGGTCGATTGAAATATTCATGTTGAATGAAGCCGGAGATGAGATACCTGCCAATATCATAGATAAGGTCACTTATACTTTACATCCTACTTTTGCCAACCCTATAAGAAGCATTAAAATCAAACCTTTCCGAGTCGAAGAACAAGGTTGGGGTGAGTTTGATATTCCAATTGCCATACATTTGGTTGGTTTGAACGGTAAACAAGGAGAAAGAAAGTTCAACCACGATTTAAACTTCTTACAAGAACAATACATCTCAGATCACGTCATCACCATTCCTACCAAAAATGCCCAATTAAACAAATTATTGCTTGAAAGTGGTACGTTGCCAGCAGACTTAAATTCCAGTGCTTCGTCCACCAACTTGTCAAATGGAGCCAGTAGCAAAATTAGCGACTCCAAACGGAAAAGCGAGAATGAACTTGCCAATTCCAAGACTAAGAAACTGAAGGGAGCTAACGGGGCCACTAAGGGTAACATTGACTTGGAAAAATTGGCCAATGGATTAACCAAATTGAACGAAGATGACTTGATAGTGATTGTTCAAATGGTTACCGATAACAGAACAAACGAAATGAATATTAAGAATGATTTTGAAAACGGAGAATTCACCATGGATTTATACACTTTACCCGAGCCGTTATTGAAGGCGTTGTGGGACTACGTGAAAAAACGTACTGGCGATAACTAATGAGCTTGTGGACGTGGAGTAGACTACATTAAATGCTCCAATAGGCGTGGATTACGTAAATCGTACTGCTCCAATAGGCGTGGATTATATGAACTCGTACTGCTCCTATAGACGTAATCGTGAAATCGTACTGCTCCAATAGGCGTAAATCGAAATCGGACTTCGTTGGAAGTACGATTTCAACCTTGTGGCTGGGAAGTCTTCCTGTTGTATATGTATCTTATTAAAAAAAAGAATGATGTTATAAAACTACACTGACCATACCTTAATCGTAGAGTCCCATGATGCCGTACAAAGCCCAATGCCATCCGGACTCACCTTCACCTGGTTGATGATGTTGGAATGGCTTTCGGCACCGGACCCAATGGACCCAATGATCTCATTGCGTAGACTGTCCCATACTATACACCCGTAGTTGGCGTAGCACGAATAGATGAACCGTCCGCTCTTACTAAACTCTACCGAAATCACTCCTGGCGTATCGTACGTAGATTGCAAGCTCAAATCGCTGGTGGTGCTAGAAGACGAGTTCATAAGCAAACTGTTGGTGTTATGGCCCAGATAAGTCTGGGAAGCAGTATTTTTGGCCTGGAAGTAGGCTTTGAGAGAGTACCTGTTGATTTCACAGTCTGCCCGGAGGTCAAAGAAGCGTACCAACCCATCATCCGACCCTGCGATGAACGAATTGTTATCGTTGAACTGCTTAACGCAATTGACATCACTGTTGGCAACAAAGAAGTTCTGGGCCGGGGCCTTCTGGCGCAAGTCCCAGAGTTTTACGTAGCCGTCCGAAGACCCACTGACGAATAGGTTGGAGGTGGTAAGGGAGATATTGGGATTGGTCGAGATACAGAGAACGTCGCCCAAATGGTCTACAAAGTCTCGGATTTTCACCAGCCGGGTGACGTCCCACAAGCAGCATGTCATGTCGCCACTGGCCGTCACCAAGTTAACGTCGTTGATGAAGTCACAGTCGGATATGTACGCTGTATGCGATTTTAGTATGGTTTGCGTCTTATGTCGAAACATGCCCATCATCGGAAAAGTGTCTGCACCGTTGTAGTCAGCATACGGGCCGTCTTCAGGAGCATCTCGATTAACCTGGTAAACGGTACAAGCATTGTCCAACCCACCAGAGGCCACCAAGCTGCCATTGGGCGAATAAGCACACGTTAGCACCCACGGATTCTCCAACGACACCGCCTGGCGCTTGAGGCCAGTCACGGGGTCCCAGATGATCATGAACCCGTCCTGACAAGCACTGAGAATGTAATTAGAGTCCCTGCTCCAGCGGATACAAGCTATTTTGTCCTGATGGCCCTTCAAGGTGTTGTACAATTTTAAGTAGTTGTTCGGGGGGATTTTGATCACCAGCTTGGATACTTGCGCCAAAGAGGTGTCCTGGATTGTCTTTCGTACTGTCTCCACCTCGTTGTACAACAACCGGGCCTCCTGGCGGGCCAATTGAATCTTCTGTTGAAGAATATTGGTCGTGGAGCTCATTTCCACGGTCTGATGAAAAGATAATCTACAAAAAATTATATTGATGTCACTACAAAATACTGTCTCTGCAAATTATTATCCTTCTCCCCCGTCATCGATGGTATCAATCATCTGAAACATCTTACGGAATTGGTATCTTTGTCTTGACCATGTTTCGGAGTGTCTCAGATTTTATTTTCACAATTATTTTTTCATTTTCCTCGGAATAGCTGCATTTGCAGTAATTTTTACGGTGTTATTATACACTTTAAGTAATTGAAAGTGGAAATTAATCACCACAGTGATCCTCAGCGCATGTAATTGAACTGCACGGGCCCAATCAGGAAATAACAAGATAGACTCATTGTCTAAATAGGGTCTGCGATGAAGTTTTACAGGGATAGATGCCTGTGGGGTTATTAATATACAAATTATAATACAAATACGAAGGGCTATAATGTGACCTCTAATTTTTTTGGCCACCGTTTTGGCGCCTACATTTCCGTCTAGGCTTGGGCTGGCTTGTCTGCCTCTGACGTCATGCTACCGTTGGTGGTGCCTGTTGTGGTGGTGGTAGTGGTAGTAGGGTTGGATGAGTCTTTGTTTAACGAAGGGTTTATGCTTGCAGATTTATGACCTTTTCTTGTCGGATTGGGTACAGGAGCGGCTGCAGTTTTCTTACTTCTACTTGTTCTATCCTTCAGCTTGTCTTCTCTATCAAGGTCCCCGGTAACCTTGTTAAGGTACGTAGGCACCGGTAACCCCGACTTGAGGAAGAACATCTTCCAGTTTCTAGCCTTATCTTTCAACTGAACTTGAGTCCGGTTCTTAAGAACTTCTGATATTTTCCCACCGGCCCCAAATAACTCTAATATGGTGGACCACGATGGCCCTTTCAATTCTAATGCATGGCGTAAAGCCTTCTCCTCCTCCCGCGTCCATGGTCTTCTGTGTAAACTCTTGGATGCCCCCGGGTTGATACGGAGATGAATCTGTTGCTCTTGGATCTCCGACGGCAATAATGTACTCGTAAGATCCTTGATCAGTTCATTTCTAGGATCATCGATGGCGAGGTCACCTGCCTTATCGGACTTAGACGTATCTAATAATTCTGCACTGTGAGGTGTATTGTCACTTTTGTTGATACCCAAAGGAGTTTGTTGTCCATTGTTATTGGCATTGTTAGAACCAACATTGTGATTGAATGAGGTAGTAACAGGTTTGAAGACTGCTCTCCCTTTCTTACCCCAGATCAAGAATCCCATATTTTTGGCAACATAGTCAAATAAATTATTCAAAAATGTAAACCATTCATATTCTTCACTCAAGTTACTGTCTGGTGGGTAGTTCAACAAGGTTTCCTTTCTCGATACACATCTGTCAATGAAATCCAACTCTACTGGACTCAAAATCTTAGTATCTCTCTTTTGTAACAACGCAGCATGGAAGTTGCTGGGGAAAATATCCTCCAAGATATCCTCATGTGATCTTTCACCCGCTTCAACAGCCGATATGTATGCTTGGGTTTTTAAATCAAGGTATAGCACTGCTTGCGGCTTTAACAATTTACCCACAGTCTCTCCTATAATTGCATTTACCGATCCCTGTAGCCCCACGTTGCTTGCTGACATGTTAGACAATGAATTATCAGGATCAAGGGTATTGGAAGGGCAAAAAACATCGAGGAATGATTCATTCAAGTAGAAGAAACCAACTTCAATGGTTCCCAATGTAGCAGCCAAAAATGTCGCTAGGTTAACTTTACGCAAGGTTGACTCAATACTTTGTTCTCGACTAGTAAAGATGCTGGGGGTTTTGTCACCTTCTTTCCACATTCCAGGAGCAATATGCTCTACTCTTAAGAAGGGATCTTCTTCACTGTATAGTCTCTTTGTGAATTCAAACAACGACGTCAAATCTCTATAGGTAGCCCCGGCTGGAGATCCGGGGTTCGATGCTAAGTCGATGATTTTCTGGTAGGGTCCCAAAGTTACAATTCTCAAGAGTTGGGTAGCCAAGTTGTCTAATGTTGGAAGGGTATTGATTAATAATTGGATTCTTGGAGGTAAGTAGTCAGGAGCTATAATTGGCAAAGGTAAGGCAGACAATTGGGCATTAGCCAATACAGCCAAAGGTGGCAATTGGGTGGATAATGCATTGTAAGCTGCAAAGGCTGCATTAGTATTATACAATTCCGAATTGGCTGGTACTGAAGATGGGAGGCTATCATTTTTAGGAACGGAGTCTGTATCTTTAGCTTGAGATGACGTTGCTTTCTCTAATTCATGAGCTATCATCCGAAGATCTTCTTTTTCATTCAATGTTGGTTGATTTTCTTTGTTGTTGTTGCTACTGCTAGTACGGGGTGGAGATTGAGATGCAGGTGCAGATGGAGATGCAGGAGGTTGGCTGGTATCACGATGATGATCTTCAATAGCCTTTTCGAATTGTAGGTCCAAATCAGGATAGTTTTCTTCTTCAATATCACTGATTTTTTGACGTTTAAGCTCTTCTAGTTGTTCATTCAGTAGGTCTTGTGACAGTCTCTTTCTTGTCTGTTCGTCTTCAATAGCAGGATTATTGGAGAAGATTTCGTTTATTTCATCGTTTATAGTGTCTTCGTTGTGCTCAGGCACATTGGTAGTAGCGTCATGGTGGTTTGGCTCGAGTAATGTGTCTGTTCTGACAGCTTCTTCTTCCTTAACTCCCGGAGGTGAAGCGGTTTCGGAGCCTCGTTCCTGGGACATACCTGAAGATGGGGGTACTTGGAAACTGTAAGCGGTTTTTTCCGTAATACTACCAGCAAATAAGCGGAACAATCCTGGTGGTAGAGGTTGAGATGGGTTGTTTACCTAGCCCTCATCTCTTCTTATTGTGTAGTAAAAATTTATCGTGTGGTGCACGGGTTTGTTTACTGGTGCATGGGTTTTATTTGCGAGACAAATTTGGTGCACGGATCTCTTAACACTTCTGATGCACGGGTGTAGTCCCTAGGGGCACGGGAGTCCCGTTGTGGCCGCTAGCAGCGCAAGCGCAATCCCCATCGATTCTGCCGACCTGTCAAACCCCAACGGACAACCTTATCCGGACAATACCCACACAACGAGTCATCGCTGTCGCTAATCCCCATACTGTTTATTACATACAGTCAAAACATCCTAACTCCACGACCGACATTTGGTTCACCTTATTCGGCAAACTGACCATAGCCGCTAAAAATGGTGCGCTATTTCAAACTGCCGCTAAAATGGTTGCAGCTAAAAAATCACCATTTTGTGCCATGCCGCTTTGACATTTTTGATTCAGTGGGTGATAACCTAAGATGGAGATGGACAAACCCCCATCGGCCGTATAAATATTGAAAAAATCCGGTGTGATCATTGGTGTTTTTTTTTCTTTTCTCTTCTCTTCTTTCTTTCTTTCATCATCATTCTTCATCCTCTATCGAATGTCTGCTTCTGAAGCCTACTTCCCTAACGAGCCAACTGCTCCGGTCGTTGTTACTTCCAGCTTCCCTGGTCCTAAATCTCAAGACGCCATTAAGGCTCTTGACACCGTTTTCGACGCTAGACCCGCTTACTTCGTTGCTGACTACGAAAAATCCGTGGGTAACTACATTGTCGATGTCGATGGTAACACTTACTTGGATGTCTACGCTCAAATTGCTTCCATCCCATTGGGTTACAACAACCCTGCTTTAATCGAAACCGCCAAATCCGACAAGATGATTAGAGCCATTGTTGACCGTCCTGCCTTGGGTAACTTCCCAGGTAAAGACTTACAAGAAATCGTTGGTGATTTATTGAAAGTTGCTCCAAAGGGTCAAGACAAAATCTGGTCTGGTTTATCTGGTGCTGACGCTAATGAATTAGCTTTCAAAGCTACTTTCATGTGGTACCAAGCCAAAAAGAGAGGTGGTCAAGCCGTTGCTTTCTCTAACGAAGAAAACGAATCGGTCATGAAAAATCAAGCTCCTGGTTCTCCAGAATTGGCCATCTTATCCTTCGAACGTGCTTTCCACGGTAGATTGTTTGCTTCTGCTTCTACTACTTGTTCTAAACCAGTTCACAAATTGGATTTACCATCATTCAAATGGCCAAAGGCTCAATTTCCATCTTACAAATACCCATTAGACAAATTCGAAGCTGAAAACGCTCAAGAAGACGAACGTTGCTTGAAAATTGTCGATGAACTCTTCCAAACCTGGGCTGTCCCAATTGCTGGTCTTTTGATCGAACCAATTCAATCCGAAGGTGGTGATAACCATGCTTCTAACAAATTCTTCCAAGGTTTAAGAGACATCACCTTGAAACACGGAGCTTTATTGATCATTGATGAAGTTCAAACCGGTGTTGGTGCTACTGGTAAATTCTGGGCTCACGAACACTTCAACATCACTCCATCTCCAGATATTGTTACTTTCTCTAAGAAATTCCAATCTGCTGGTTACTACTTCCATGACCCAGAAATCGTTCCTAACGTGGCTTATAGACAATTCAACACCTGGTGTGGTGATCCAGCTAGAATGATCTTAGCTGGTTCCATTGGTCAACAAATTGTTAAATACGATTTAGCCACCAAGGCCGCTCAAGTTGGTGATTACTTATACGGTAAATTGGAAGCCTTGGCTGAAAAATACCCTAAATACATCAAAGACTTGAGAGGTAAAAACCGTGCTACTTTCATTGCTTGGTCTTTAGAAGATTCCACTGCTAGAAACAAGTTCTTATCTGACATGAAGACCGTTGGTATCAACGTTGGTGGTTGTGCTGAAGATTCCGTTAGATTGAGACCAACCTTGGTTTTCGAAGAAAAGCATGCCGACATCTTGGTTGCTGGTATCGAAAAGGTCTTATCTGGTTACTAGTTATTTATTCTTTCTAAATAGCCTCATTAATGTATAATATGATAATGGTTAGGTGAATTTTTCCTCAGTAACATGCGCCGTTGGCTGCAAAAAAATTTCTTCAGCCATTGATAATGACGAAACGATATAGCAACAGAAAGTACTCGCTTTCTTTCACATGTATGTCTCTTTGTCATTCAGTTGCAAAGAGAGCAGCATATGTAGGATTTAGTAGCCTTTTTCCTATAGAAAACACCATTTTCCCACTCAATTTGGCCAAACTGGCTGTTTTCCTAAACAAACAACATAGCCTCTATTTCGGCATTAGGTCCTACTTACTGTATTTGGGAGTCTCTTCTTTCATTTGTCTCTATTGCCAGTAATTCTTGGTACTGGCACTTTTATTTCCGGCGAAACTCGTTGTTTCCGGCCTCACCCAATCTTTTTTTCGGTTACTTAAGAACGCTCTTTTTATGTTCCGAGATCTTCTTATCTACTGCTATAACTCCAGCTACAAGATGGTATTTGGCTACTTTAAATCGTACGTGGATCACGTTGTGCCCAAGAAACCAATTAGTTTCTCTGACAATGGTGATGATACAGTCAAATCCAATCTTCCTGACATCATTAACAAGGTGATACCTGAATTTTCCAAAGGCTCATCGTACTGGATTTCACCTTTATTGCCTTCCGGACACTTCCAAACTGCCTACACTGCATTGAGAGACTTCGAAGGAATTGACCATGTTCATTATAAGCGGAGTGTAATCACGGTTGAAGATAAAAAGTATAAGGTGGGCGAAGACCTGATGCCTTATGATAAGTGGAAAGGTGCAAGTACTTTTACTATCGATTATGCTGTTCCTTCTGATAGCCACGACCCAGATCATGAAAAGTATCGACCAGAATCCCAAATTAAAGAATTACCCCCAAGAACCGAATTCTTAAACCCTGAAAAAGAATTGTCTATGTTGGAAGATGATTCTAAGCCATTGCTTATAGCATTACATGGATTAACTGGAGGTTCTTACGAAGCTTATATCAGATCATTTATTAGCAAAATAACCGAGGAACCTTACGGTTTCGACGCCTTGGTATTGAACTCAAGAGGATGTGCTAACCATACTATCACCTCTCCTCAGTTATTCTGTGGTTTATGGACAAATGATCTCAGATACTTAATTAATGAGCATATTTTACCTAGGTGGCCCAAGAAAAGAATATATTTGATTGGTTACTCGTTAGGAGGTGCTATTGTTGCCAATTACTTGGGACAGGAGGCCGACGAAGTTTCCAAAAACATCAAGGGTTCTTTAGTAGTAGCATCCCCATGGAACTTCACTGATTCAAGTTATAGATTGAATGAATCCTTACTAGGAAACGCCATTTATTCACCTACCATGTGCAAAAACCTTCTTGCTTTGTTAAACAACCATTACGAAGGATCATTGAAGCTCGATGATGGGGTTGACCATTATAAGAAGAACCCTGAAGAGTATAACCTTGTTTCATTGAAAGACTTTGATGAACAATTCACCTCCAGATTATTTGGCCTCAACTGTGCCGATGAGTACTACAGATATGCCTCCCCCAGTACCAGAATTTTAAAAGTCAGAACACCAATGATATTACTTAATGCTGCTGACGACCCAATTTCGTCCATCAAGAGTATCCCTGCGACTGAGATTGGACTCAATCCATACACTATGTTGATTACGACCACCGTTGGAGGACACATCGGATGGTTCGACTACAAGGGACAAAGATGGAACTCAGCACCATCAGCCAGCTTATTTAAGGAGCTTGACAAAAACTGGAGAATAGATGAAAGCTCGGTGGCAGAAGAAGACTTGCCGGTTAACAACGAGTTGTTTTTCAAGCATGATAGACTTATTTCTTAATTTATTTTATACTAATGAATAATAATACTATTTAAATTTTGTATTTTGAGTATTGTAACAATTTTTCAAATTTTGCAAAAAAATTGGTTTTTTAACAAATGATAGTAATATTCAGAAAAATAATTCTATAAATTTCCGATAAAATGAAAATATCATGAAAATTCGAAAATTCAAATATTACCAAATCAAATGGCTTCTGTAACTTATCTCGTTCTTTGCATCTGGCTTTCATTCTGTTTGTATATCGTATAACTGGCTGCGAAAAATCTGTATTTCTATTTGCACTACTATCTTCACACAATGCAATCCATAGGACACAGGGACATCTTTGTACTTGCAGCTGCCTCTCTCTGGTACATTACCTACCAATTGGGATTACTGGTACTCCTCAAGTTCGTGTTCCAGCACTTGTCGTTTTTTGCACTACGCTTGCCCTATATATACCTATGCCGAAGAGTGCTTTTACCCTTTTTCGACCAGAGTGGATTCTCACAGAGGGCAACAGACTTGGAATATATGTTGGTGCAAGTGATGAGGTACTATTTCAAGCAGATTCGGGGCACGAATGTAGGTCAGGTGTTTGAGGAGGGAATGCCGTTTTTGGTGTTAAACAAGATGAGGCAGTTACGAGAGATGAGCGATGGGTTGGGCGATGTGAGAATTGTTGAAGATAAAAAGATGAAAGGAGCTTGGATCCGATCCCAAAGCAGCTCTACACTGTTTGATATTGTGGTGGTATACATTCCTGGTGGAGGGCTGGTTTGTATGTACACAGAGTACTTAACAATACTTGTGGTCAACTTGATGAAACAGGGATTTCTGTCTCCAGCAGTTTTTGTTTCAGAATGGAGAGGATCCGAACCATCTAAACAGTTGCTTACCACTTACAAGCATGTTGAATCGTTGTCAGATTGCCCAATAGTTGTCATGTCAGACAGTCTAGGATGTGCTCTCAATGTTTCATTAATCAGAGAAGTTGGCAGTAGCAGAATTGCAGTTTCAGTGTTGATATCTCCAACTTTCAATAGCAGTGCTAAAAGCAGGACAGAAGACTACATGACCCCATCTATTATCCCAGAATGGGCCAATTCCGTCTACGCTCCCTCATTGGCAGTACCTTCCCGGGGAGTCGTTGTTAGCTACGGAACCGACGAATTCAATACAAACGACACGGATAAGTTCGTGGATGATCTTAGAAGCCTCGGTATCAACGTTACTGTCGATAAGCAGCCATATCTGGTCCATAACGGTAGTCTAGTTCGTTTCTACGCCGAACGGTTAGTTGACCTCCGGGAAGCCAGTTTACGCACCTACGCTGCCCTTATTTCACGAATGGTCTCTCCCAACAATACCAAACCACTCCGAGAGCCGAGTCAGATTATAACTTCTGACGATGAGTCGTTGTAGGGGTACCTTTTTTTTTTTTTCTGATAACGTTGCTACCCCGGAAAAAGTCCGGACACGGTTAGAAAAAAACTTCAGCGAATTTTTCTAATCAACAGTTCGAATCTGGAGTAGGAAAGTGTGGTAGATTTGGTTTAATTGACAACTTATTTGCGATTTAGAGGTATAGTTGCTAACATATACATCACTGAGAGCTGCTGGATTGCAATAGAAGTGAGAATGGCCGAAGAAAGTCGCCAGATAAATGGCCATATAGCCAATGATATCCCGGGCCAGATAAAAAAGTTTATCAAGAACGATGCCAACGCTTCTTTCATATCGGGAGGTATTGCCGGTGCCGTGTCGAGAACGGTGGTGTCGCCCTTTGAAAGGGCCAAGATCTTGCTCCAGCTCCAGGGCCCGGGCCAGGACCACGCATACAAAGGAATGTTTTCCACCATATTACGCATGTACAAGGATGAGGGTTGGAGAGGGTGGTTTCGGGGTAACACGTTGAATTGTATACGAATCTTCCCCTACTCAGCAGTACAGTTTGCTGTGTTTGAGGAGTGTAAGCAGATGTTGTTGAATCGTAAGCCCGAGGGAGAAAGAGAACTTACAGCTACTGACCGACTTATTGCTGGTTCGATTGGAGGAATTGCCTCGGTGGCCGTGACATATCCTTTGGATTTGATCCGGGCCCGTATCACGGTGCAAACGGCATCGTTATCGAGGTTACATAAGGGTAAACTCGTAAAAGCACCAGGAGTTATGTCTACTTTGAAGGACGTATATCGTAACGAAGGAGGGTTTTTTGCATTATACAAAGGAATTGTGCCTACTACCATGGGTGTGGCTCCATACGTTGCCATAAACTTTGCATTGTACGAGAGATTACGAGATTATATGGACTCTTCACCCCAAGACTACTCCAATCCCATGTGGAAACTTCTGGCCGGGGCCTTTTCCAGTTTTATAGGAGGAGTCCTCATTTATCCATTGGATCTTCTCCGGAAACGGTACCAAGTGGCCAGCATGGCAGGTGGAGAGCTCGGGTTCCAATACAAGTCCGTAACCCATGCGTTAGTCAGTATATTCACCAATGAAGGCTTCTTTGGGGCCTACAAGGGTTTGACTGCAAATCTCTACAAGATCGTTCCGTCGATGGCCGTGAGTTGGTTGTGCTACGACACTCTCAAGGACATGATCACGAAATGGTAGCCGAGGCATCCCTACGGCCCCCAAAACCCTAAGCCTTAGAGACTTGTTGCCAGTATAGATTAATAGATATATTCAGTTAAGCCAGAGGAAAGTGGGGAGGTACGGGTCGCACGTGACCATTTCCGTAGCCAACCAAATTTGAGCGAAGTCGGGTTATTTAGGCGGCGCACGACGGCGATTTTCATCTTTTTTATGATACGATAAAATACTCAGATATATTTTACAACTTGACCCTTTCCTTGTTGCAACTAATTTCTCCCATCGTCAATTCAATATGAGAGCCTCCCGTGTGTTATTACAAGCCGCCAAAAAGGGCGCCAGTCCAAAAGTCCAACTTCCTGTGGAAATGTACCCATTATTTGCTGCTGTCGCCGTGGCCGTGGGTTCTGGATGTTTCTTCACTTACAGACATTTTGCCTATGACAAGCACTTGAGATTATGGAAGAACCCTGATTTATCTGTTCTTGACGAAGTCTTAAACGAAGCCCAAAGAAAGGAAAACGAACAAAAGGATGAATAAACCTGAGTACTGTCATTATTTATAAGTCATTGTATATTCAATTTACAACATATTGAATTCATGTAGTGTAGACGAATGCAATTGGCCTACTGAGAGCTATAACGACCAACAAACCAGAAGCCTACTACCACAAGAGAGTCTAAGCTCTGATTTTTCACCAGCTTCGTTTCTTATAGGCTATTTCCTGATTTTCACAAACTTCATTTCTTCTAGGCTATTTTCTAGGCTATTTTCTGATTCCTCTTCGGATCGTTTATTTACAGCTATTTACAATTCTACTCATTCTTAATGTTGGTGTAGTAGTTGGTAATTTCCGGAACCTGGTCCAACATCTCTATGGCTTTGTTCAAGGCCTTCTCATGGGCCTCAGGAAAGTCCACTTCGTTGTCTACATCAGCCAAATACGATGTCTTCGAGTCCTTAAGAGTGTACCCGTTCGAAGACAACTTATTGGAGATCTGGGTCACTTCAGAAGAGTCCGTAATAAGACGAAACAACTTCTGGCCCTCATACTCGTCCTCGTGGTCCTTGTACTCGTCCACATCCTCGGCTCCAATGTCAATGGCCACTTCCAACACATCATCTATGGTTTCGTCTTCTGTCTTGGGCACAAAGATGATTTCTCCCTTTCTCTGGAACAAGTACAAGCACGGACTCAACGAAGCACTGAACTTCGACATTGCATGCTTCACCAACCCAATGGTACGGGTCTTGTTATCGGTAGTGGCCTCAACAATGAACGCAATGCCTCCAGGGCCCATAAATTCATAAGTAACGTCAGATAACTTAGCAGAAGAATCACTGGAGATTTCTCCAGATCCTCTTTTGACAGCATTGTCCACGATTTTCTTCGACACGTTCAACTTCTTTGCCTTCTCCATCAACGTCACCAACTCAGCATTTCCGTCAATACCAGCACTTTTAACACTGGCAGATATACGGGTGGATATAGCGTACGCTTCTCGAGACTTTTTAGCATCATTTTTGGCCTTATCATGTCTGATATTGGCCCATTTGGAGTGTCCGGCTAGGGAAATTGCACTGGTGTGAAACGGGCGTGATGGGAGACTGTGGCTGATCCCAAGGATTCTCGATCTAATCATCTTGCTGGCTATTGCAGGAGAAAGTAGAGATCAAACAGAACTAGAGAAGGTGGTGAAGAATTTGGAATTTTTCATATACCATCACGTGATACCCATCACGTGTTCCAAAATCTGATGGCCGGCGGAGTGCGTAGCACAAAATTTGGACATGAATTGGATGATAATGATAATGATAGCTCCTTCTTCACCACATTACCCTTCCATTTTGACGAGACAATATGAGTGGTAATGATGCTATGGCAAAGCGCTCGTTGTTAGCAGTGATTGCTGATGAAGATTCGGTCACAGGGTTGTTGTTGGCTGGAGTAGGACAAATTTCAAAAGAAACAGGCAAAGAATCCAACTTCTTGACGGTGGTGCCTGGTAAGACATCGGTGGAAGATATTGAAGAAGCATTTGATAGATTCACCAGCGAAAGAGACGACATAGCCATTTTGTTGATCAACCAGCACTTGGCTGATTTGATAAGATACAGGGTTGATAACTATACTGCTGCGTTCCCTGCCATCTTGGAAATTCCTTCTAAAGACCATCCTTACGACCCAGAAAAGGATTCGGTGTTGAAAAAGGTCAGAAGATTATTCGGGGAGTAAATTGATTTTATTCATCTTCATTTCTGCTAGTCATCTTTAGTAATAGATTATATCTGTGAGGTGGTGTGTAGGAATTGCTTGCAATTTCAATGTAGAAGAGCGGAGATATATTAGTATAGGGTCAATTGACACTATATGATGTAGTTATGGGCTCAATGCTATTGGGGTTTATATTTAACCCAATTGGCACTATTTTGGAGTAATTTCATGAAAAACTGATACACTTAATGCCATAATACACTTCAATTCCATAATATACTTAAATGCCATACACTTAATGGCAATGATACACTTAATTGTCATGTTAAACTTAATTGCTTTGACAAACTTACATTGTGAGTGCAATTACACACACAGAGCATCGATAGGGCTACAATTGTAGTTATAGGGCCAATTGACTATTTCTTGTATTTAGGTGTTCTACACAGTTTCTTCTTTATCTTCCTTCTCTTCCTCCTTTTTCTCTTCTTCTTCCTTTTTCTCTTCCTTTACTTCTTCTTGCTCTTCAGCGTACTCTTCTTTGGCTTCTTCAGAAACCCCATCTGCTTCCTCTACTGCTTTGGCTTTGGAGCTGGTAACATTGTCATCAACTCCCTCATCTCTGGTCTCTTGTATCACGGCTTTCACCTGCTCCTTCAAGTCTTCAGATTCGGTCTTAGAATCTGTGTTTAACTTTACTTCTGGCTCGTCCACAACAGGGTCTTCTAAAGGTATTTCGTCAGTGGCATCAGTGGCATCAGTGGCTGAAGTAGGCAATTCAGGGTCAATAACTGGAGCTGCTTCAGCTGTTTGATCCACAGGTACTTTGGATTCCACAGTGTCTGTTATGTCAGCCTCTTCTGCCAAGTCAACAGGCACAGGAACTTCTTTTTCAGGAACCTCTTTTTCAGCAGGTACTACAGGTTTTTCAGTAGGCACAACAGGTTCGTCTTTTTCAGTAGGCACAACAGGCACCTCTTTTTCAGTAGGCACCTCTTTTTTAACAGGTTCCACAACTTCTGGGACCTTAGGCTCTGGCACCGGGTCGTCTTCGCTGGTGATTTGGATCTCTGGATGAGGCACTTCAGGCTGTTCTGGCTCCGGCTTGGTGTCTACTTGTTCATTCACCGGTTTTGCTGGAACCTCGGGCTTGCTTTTAGTGCCCCAGAAATTCTTTGCAATGATATCTGGCAAGACACAGTCTTTTACGTAGAAATCACGGACTCCAACTATTCTTCTTTCCCGTTCACAGGCCTTCAACCATTCTGGTCTGATGATAGGAATGTTCATATCAGAAGCTTTTAAGTACTCGGGGTTTTGCTTGTTTTCTCGTGTACAAATGAAGTGGGTAGTATCGACTTTAATCGAGGTTTGAGCAGGATAATGAGCTCCCATATTCTTCAAGGTGTTCTCAATGTCTTCTACAGTGAATTGCTCATTGGCAGCGATATCTCCAAGACACACAGTTACACCAGAAACATCAGTCATCTTGTGAGTAGTCACTTCTATCACTTCAGACAGATAAATTCCTGCTGTAGTGTCTAATCTCAATTGGAACTGGAAAGTTTTGTCAATTGGCAATCCTGATAATTTGGTGGTTTTATTGGTTAATGGTTGAGGAATTGAGCCTAATTTCTTACCGTCCTTGAACAATATCAAGTTTTTCATATTGGCAGTTCCTAAATCCAATTGGTCCCATTCCAATACACACGAGGTTTGGGTGATATTTTTGATTTTCAAAACGGGATTCTTGGGCAAATTTCTTCCAAATGTAGATAAGATCTCGTCCTGAATAGCCTGGAACTTTTTCAGCTCTTCTACCTCGGTTTCCAAGTCCTGGTCACATTTGATCTTTACAATTGATCCTGCTTTGACTCCGTTGGGGAGCAAGATCGTGGGGAATTCAATTAAATGGTGGTCTTTGGTCAACAACAACGCCAAAGAGGCATCGAGCTTTCCAACAGTCAACGAAACTTCAACCATAGTCA